>VYZT01016564.1:7235-111924 GCA_013400735.1 Pomatostomus ruficeps
AAAAAAAGGACAAAAATCCTCTCCTGGATTCCAGAAGAATTTTGAAAGAAGAGGTGAAACCCATGTGGATCTTTGGCACATCTGCCATTATCAAAACTCTGAAATTTCTTAAGTAGTAGTAGTGTATCTGGATTTCATGGGATGTCTTAGGCAAAGAGTGAAAAAAGATTATAGCAATAACTAGAGGAAGCAGCTAGTGAGTTGTTGCTGTATGAAATGTACCCTTCATCCAAACTTTAGTGCAGATGGTCCAATGCAGCACTTCAGGACAACATTCATCAATCATAGTGTTCCTTCTTAGTCACATGCATAGTCACTGATTTGTTTGCTATAGTCTCCCAATCCAAATATATCTCTACCAATAATGTAATTATTATTATGTCTACCTACTGCATTTTATATCATCTACATGAAAACAAAGATAAGTTCTCAGTACACAATGGCATGAGGCGAAGTCGAACTTTCTGCAAATTATGCACAGCTGGACAGATGAGCTGTGGTGCCTGAGGCTGTGAATTTGTATTAACACAGCCAGCAGTAGGTCTGCTGCCTGAATTAGAAATGTTCAGTGTGTGTAGTTTTCAAATATGCAGGTGGTGAATTTGGGGACAGATGATGTAGATCCAGTGGTTTTGACAGATTGAATAATAGCAGTTGGCATAACTGGAAATTAGTCATGGAGGTGAAGGAGAGAGTGAGTGTAATAATTTCATGCTCATTGTGATAATATTTCATTTAGTTCAGGTACACAAGTTACAGTGCAGGATAGGTGGACTTACTGCTTTGATCTAAACAGTCTGAGTTATTAAGAAAATACATTATTTAATCTTACATTCGTTATGTCTTTCTTTTTCTCAAGATCTTGTAGCTAATTGTGAGTTACAGTTTTTGAAGATAAATGCTTCTTGTTTTTATTGGTTTGATGTCATCTTTACATAGAGATATTTCAAATATAGCACCTTAGGAATATGGTAATACAGGTGATCTGACACCTACATTAAAAAAAAAAAAAGAAAAAAAGAAAAAAAAGAGAGTAAACTAGAAGATAGAAGAGCCAATAAGCTTTTTATACTGTTGTCCTGTGAAAGGCATGCTGCACTGATTTATCTGCCCTGGTGTGGTACAGAGGTGTGATGTTACTGAAATGTAGGGTATTAATGGTGCAGGTAGCATGTGCCATTACTCTTACACCAAGTTGTTATGTTCATAGAGAGGCATGGAAGCACAAGTAAAAGTTCCTCACTAGAAGAGCTGAGTGATCCTCTTTTGTGCTGTAGTGTAGCAAATTTATATTTATTCTTGTAATTTTCAATCTGTATTTTCTTTTTCCTGTTGGCTTTGGAAATAAGATGTAGTGAATTGTCCTCTTGTCCAAATCTGTCTTGACTATAAAAGTTTTAGCTTGTGAAACCTGAAATTAGAGCATGTAGTTAAAATCTTTTATTTTCTCTTTCTTCCTTTTCTGCAAGTTTTGTTGTTATTGTTGTTTGTTTTTCGTTTTCTGTAACTTTGTAATTTGTCTTAGCATCCCAGAGCCTTTGAAATGTTTTCCTGTCCTGACATAATAAAGGTGTAATACTGGTCAATATGGTGACCAGTAAAGTAGGAACCTCATTATCTCTTGGGTGATTTGCATTAGCAGTTCTCTCATGCTGAATTTGAGTGTCTTTTTGTGAAAGATTTCTTATTCTGGCAATCAAAATTCCACTAGCAATCTAGAAGTTACACTAGCAATGCTGTAGAAAGGACAGGAGATAAAAGCAGTTGTAATAGTGCCAGTGTGTTGCATTCTCTTAGCTATTAAATAGATAAGATTGGAAAGCTAAATAAGTCTTGTATTTTGTATATAAGTAAGTGATCACTGGATAATAACACTTCACAGAAACATCCTTCTGTGTTAGATTTCATTTTCTGTTTGCCCCTGGAGAGTGATCATTTGGTGAGGCTTGATACTTCACTGCTTTCCAAAACCAGTTAGAGCTGGTTTATTCAAGAGGAAACAAAATGTGTAAATTGGAGAAGATACTCTCTGGAGCCTGAGATGTCAATAAAGATGATGGAGAAATGGCAGTTCCATTCTGGGAGACAGTTAATGGGTTTCTTAACAGCAGTGATAGCACTTGTAACACCACTTCTAGCTCTTAAGGGCTGAAAGCCAAGCACTTAACATATTCATGCCTAAGATGAGGAGATTGCATATACCAGTTCTTACCTTCTCCTCTGCGAAAGATGAGGATGCTTCCTAAATGACCCAACCCTCCCTCTCTTACTCATCATCCCCAGCTTGGTGGGGTATTTTCCTTCTCTTGCTTATTATTGCCTCAAAAGGCCCATCCTAGTCAGAGTCTGTAAACAGGCACTGAGGTGCAGACAGATGACCAGTTTCAAAGGAAGGTTAACATGGTCAACTTCCACAGAAAAAGAATATGGTGACACACAAGAGCCATATAGAGAGTATAGTAGGAGGAGTGGCAGTTCAAGTACTGTGTTCTGGAGAACTTAAAACAGCAGGATATAAATCAAGGTGGATTTACCACAAGAGGTGATGCTTTTGGACATGAAGGTTTAGTTTAGTCTGAGAGTGCAATGTAGGAGTTACGGGTCAAGGTAAAAATACAATTTTTAATATCATCATCCCTCTGTGGAAATCTAGATTGTATACTTTGAAATTGAGTCTGTTTTCTTCTTAACAGTATTTTTTTTTTGTCCTAATTAGGTATTTATTGAAGTAAAACCATTTTTCTTAAAGAAGCCATATCCTGTGGTATCATAACTGAATATATTTTTAGTTAGGAATGTTTGCTTGCTTGTTTATTTTTATGCTGTTTGTCCCAAGAATCATAAAAAATCATCCTTTTTTTGTCTGTGTGCTTTTGTTTGTTTGGGTTTTTTCTCCCACATGCCATATTTTACTATTAACTTGCAGTTTCTCAGAGAAACTAGTCTTGCAGAGAAGAGCATGAAGAATATGAAGAAATTTAGCTGGGATTATGTAAAGGCAGTCTTAACAAACGGTGGGTTTTAATGGTTTTGTCACTGGTACATGGGGGTGAGGGTAAGAAAATTAGAGTAAAATGTGCCTTCAACCTACTCATATACATCACTTAAAGATATTAATGTAATAGTTGATAAAGACTGTGTAGTCACTGCCGTACCATTATTTCACATCTAAGTTATATTCCATAGTTACAAAACTTTCTTCTAATCACTTTTTAAAACAGAGTTGATATACTCTGCTTAGCTCAAAATAGTAGAGATTTGGTAATAAATAAAGCAGACAGAAGAAAACAATTTTTCTTCAGAGGTTGCAGAGTGCTAGTCTTTCATGTTCTTAATAAGCAAACTTCCTCTGTATATATAAATGGACATAATGCATACAACAGCAATTTTGAGAGCAATTTTTCTTCACTTGCTGTGAGCTGTATATTTAAAAGATTACAAGCATGACTAAGATCTCATTAACACTGTTCTTGCATTGGTTTATACCATTGTCTTACGTGACACTGTGCCTAATATCTGAGTGTCTAAAAGTATTTAGTGTTTAAAAAAAAGATAGATTCCAGGATTTCCCCCCTCCTTTTGCAGCTAATATCTCATCTTTTAATGTATTGATTTGGCAGAGGTCTCTTTTCAGCTAAGAAGAACTTGTTTTCTGTGGAGTAAATTGTTTACCGCCCAGCTATATCTTTACCTTAGTGAATATAAGTGAAATTGTCCATCACAAATTCATGTAACTGCATTAAACTTCTTGATATTGTGACTCTGAAAAGTTAAGATAAGGATAGAGGTGAATGACAGGAGGTGGTGAAAATGAGATTCTTGAACATGGTGCACATTTTACTGTGTGTAAATAGGCTTAGAACATAAGTGATTTTTAGAGATAAATTTATCTTTTAAATTTATTTGTTTCCTTTAGATTATTCTTGTTAAACAGGAAGATTATGTTTTATTGGAATTTTAGTTCTTAATCCATGCTAATTTCTAGTATGTACTCAAATTTTATGTTTAGACGGTAGAAGTTGCAGGTACAGAAGGAACAAAATGGATGGAAAAACTTAATTACAATATTCTTTATTACTTTGCACCAATTTCTTTTTCTGCTCTGACATGTACCAGGATTGATTACTTATAGCACATACTTTCTATGAAAAAATAAGCATTGCATTTTCTATAAGAAGATATCTCAGACTAGTAGTTTTCTAGAGAAGATTGATAAAAGTTTGGCTGAAGAATTCAACTTTCTAGAATAATATATTGCTTTTATTTACAAAAACATAAAAATTATTCCACACACACCCTCCAAAAAAATTAGATTAAGAATCTGGACTTTGCCTAGACTGTTACTGCTTTCCAGAGTCTTTCATATGTCTTGAGAATAGTTTATTTGGGGGAAGGGAGGTAAGGAACAAAGGAATGACTCAATTTATTTTTGTTTCTCTTTTTTTCTTTGTTTAGTTTTTATTTGGCTAATGTACTGATTCAGTACTGTATAAAGCAAAATGGTTGTCAGATGTCTAGACTGAGATAAACCCACAACCTGCAACACCTCTCAATCTTACTTCATAAATGCACAAAATGGCCACTTTAGGGAAGAAGATTTGAGTCTAGCTCAAATACAAAATCAGAATATAGCTCCAGCACTCAGATTGGGAAATGCTTCTGGGCTCTCTGATCTGGTTGTAACTAAAGTCATGCCAGTAATCACTTTTGCCTATCCATTGTGATTTTGAAAGTAATAAGTTCACTAACTCTCATGACATGGCATGTACAGGACAACCAGGGAATCAGGCACAGCCAGCATGGATTTAGGAAATGTAGATCCTTTTTGACCAGTGTGACTTGTTTACCTGCCTAGTGGATGAGAGATGAAATCCAGGCTGTTGTCTGCCTGGATTTCAGTAAAGCCTTTGGCATCATCTCCCCCAGCATTCTCCCAGAGAAACTGACAGCCCATGGCTTAGATAGATGCACTCTTTGCTGGGTTAAGGATGACTGGAAGGCTGGGTCCAGAGAGTGGTGGTGAATGGAGTTACATCGAGATGTCAGCTGGCCACAAGTGGTGTTTCCCAGGGCTCAGTGTTGGGGCCAGTCCTATTTCATATCTTTATTGATGATCAAGTGCGTTCTCAGAAGTTTGCAGAGGACAGCAGGTTGTGTGGGAGTTTTGATCTGGTGGAGGGTAGGAAGGCTCTGCAGAGGGATCTGGACAGCATGGATCGATGGGCCAAGGCCAACTGGATGAGGTTCAGCAAGATGAAGTGCTGGGTCCTGCACTGCAGTCACAACAACCCCATTGTTGGGGTTGGGGAAGAGTGGCTGGAAAGTCACCAGCATAAAAGGACCTAGGGATGCTGATCGGCAGCCGACTGAACATTGGCCAGCGTGTGCCCAGGTGGCCAAGAAGGCCAATGGCAGCCTGGCTTGTATCAGAAACAGTGTGGCTAGCAGGAAGTGATTGTTCCCCTGTATTCATCACTGGTGAGGCCACACCTCGAGTACTGCAGTTAGTTCTGTAGTCCCCTCACTACAATAAAGACATTGACGGGCTGGAGCGTGTCCAGATAAGGGCAATTAAGTGGGTGAAGGGTCTAGAGAGCCAGTCGTTATGAGGAGCAAATGAGGGATCTTTTCTCTTTAGCCTGGAGAAAAGGAGGCTAAGGGGAGACCTTACAGCTCTCTACAACTGCCTGAAATGAGGTTGTAGCAAGGTAGGGGTCAGCCTCTTCTCCCAATCAGCCAGCGAAAGGACAAGAGGAAATGGCCTCAAGCTGTGCCAGGAGATGTTCAGGTTGGACATCAGGAAGAATTTCTTCACTGAAAGGGTGGTTAAGCATTGGAATGGGCTGCCCAGGGAAGTGGTGGAATGACTATTCCTGGTAGTGTTAAGAACCAACTGGATTTGGCACCTAGTGCTGTGGTTTAGTTGACATGCTGGTGTTTTGTGAAAGGATGGGTTGTCTCAATGATCTTGGACGTCTTTTCCAGCTTTAATGATTCTGTGATTACAAGACTTCATCTCTTTTCTTTTTTCTTGGGCTGCCAGCATAGAAACATAGGAAAGAATTTTCATTCTAGATTTTTTTACGTATTGTTACACAAAGGGTGTTAATCTTGATTGCAGTATGGTAATTTTTAGGTTCAAATGTTTCATGTCTGTGCACTACATATTGGGCTTCTGTACTGTAAATTAAAGTGTACAAAACAAAAGGTAAGAAAAGCTCACCTTTTGTCCAGGAAGGTGGACAAAAGGGCGACCATTCTCACTATAGTGATAGTGTTTTCCCACAAGCACCTGCCATACAAAACTATTGGGATTTGCAGATGCTAGACTGTGATAATAACAACACAAGACCTAAAGTGTGAGAACATCAAGGGAAAAAGAAAAATAATGTTATTGAGGACTGGAAAACACTGCTGCAGTGGCTTAGGTGATAGCTTACAGGGCTGTGAATTGAAGACCCTTGACATGACTAAGGCTGAGATGCTAATTTACTCAAGGCAAAACATGATTTAACAGCATTCATGAATGAAAAAATTGTATTAGATCACTTAAAATCAGAGATATAAAAATTAGGATCATGCAGACATAATTTAGAACTTTTGCCTGGATTTTTTCTCAAAAAGGAAGAGTATAGAGAATTCTAAGGGTATTTTTTTTGGTGTTTACCTTGCTCTAGGTAAAGACATAGTGTATCAGTAGAATACCTTTATTTTTAAACTATATAGTGATCTTTTATAACAAAACCCCCTAATTTACTTTATGTTTTACTATATTCATAAGAATAGAACCAGTACTTTTTTGTACCCTGTTTGTAAGTACTAGGTGACTTTGTATCCCTTTATAACTTCTATTATTTCCTAATGGATCCTTTGGAAGGAAGGATGTCCTTTCTTCTTAAGACTACATCATCTATCAAACAGTAATTGCCATGGTACATTTAGATGTACTATGACTTTCTAAATCATCACAAGAATTGCCTGATATCCACATTACCCAATGCCTCAAGGTATTCCAAAATACAAAATCTAGCCACAGGCACTAACAACACATACAGTGATTGCTGTCATATTTTGGTGCTGTTCCCAGAAATGCCACATTCAGAAGGCTTTGAGGAATGAAGCTGCATAATCAGATGGCTAAATTCATTAGAAGCTGAAGTTCCACTACAGGGAGTATAATGTTATCCTTGGTGATCTTGGCTTTTGTGGTGGCAAACAGCAATACCCACAGAATTTCTTGATCTGGTTACCAACTGATTAGTCTTTCAAACTATTCCCAACACTTGCAATTTTTTTTTTTTTCATCACATCATTTAGCTTAGCTTCAGCTTTCTTTCCAGAGAAAGCCTTGAAAATATGCAGAAGTTCCTCAATAGTCCAGGTAACTACTTTGGACGATGAGATCTGTTGTTCAGTGGCTGGATGTCAGACTTATTATTCTTAGGGTTTGGCTAACACAAACTGAAGAAGCTGAGGAATTGTGATTGTCAATTCTGGACTGTTCTGATATAAGAAACAGGGAAAAACCCACAGCCACCACCTCTATCTGCTCTGTTCCCCCCCAGAAAAGAACCAACAAAACCCCTTCTTTATTTTACCATATGCCTAACTCATTAGTGGTTGATGAAAGATCCTTACAGGGCTGCTACTCTGTTTCCCACTGTGAACGGTATATGTTCAGTAAGGTCATGTTTAAAAATTTTTGTCAAGTGTCTACTGAATATATTACACATATTAGGAGAACTAGAGAGAAATGCATTTTAGTTTTAGTCCACATGTTTTAGATAATCAATTCTTACTCACATGTGCTGAGTTTTATGACAAAATTTCATGCTTTTTTTTCCTCCAGCTGGTTCAGTGAATAAACCTTTGGTGAGGCACCAACAACCTCTGGACTTCAAGTGATTTCCCTACTAGTAAATGAGTAAATGAGCATCTTTCAAAGATGTGTCTGTCAGATCAGTGAGGACTCTATCTGTCTGCCAGTGCCCTTTACTTTCTGCTAGTATATATTACTAGTTTAGCTCAGATGCCACTGAAATCATAGTTATGAGTCTCTTCGAAATGCAGTGGGTTTTGGTTTTCTCTATGCAAAAGTATAACTAAAGTTATTTATTACTCATCCTTTAATCTGGATACTTTCAGATGCTAACCAGATTAGTTGACTAGTAGGATTATCAAAAGTATATACAGATGATTAGTAAGATTTTTCTGAAGTTTTGAAGGAAAGACGTTGCTTGAGTTCCCCTGTGGGTTTGTTCCTTCTGCATACCAGAAATCTGTTTTCAAACTGTAGACAGTTGTGTGCAAATTAGTTGTTTTAGGTTCTCAATGCAATTTACGGAAAAAATTAAGAATTTTGGATGTAATTGGCCTTTTTTAAGGTTTTCTTTGGAATGAGATTAAGCATTTGTGATTAATGAATAAGTGAATTTGATAAGGTGAAATTGGATCTTGGTCAGTTTACATTGTTTCAGAGACTATAAGATGTTGGCTTTCCTGTTCTAAGGCTTTCCTGAGACACCCATATTATTGGTGAAGCAAAGGTCTCTTACAGTTTATTACTCTATTGTTATTTCTGTTTATATAAAGATACAGGTCTTGTTTTAAGATAAAGGACTCCTCTTTTCATGGCTTACAGTTCTTGATGTTTGAACATCTGCATAATTTTCAAACACATTTTCCTTATGAAGCTGTGGGATTGTTGGACGTCTGATATGCTTGAATGCCATTGATAGTATAGGATCTAGCCTTAATTTGAGGTTATTACTGTACCTATCAGAGTCCTGAATCATCAGACTGTAGTCCTTTTTGAACTTCTGCATGCTAGCACATTTGACAGGTTTTTGTGGGTTATTGGTGTCAAGAAATTTCATTCTTCTATACTACATTGTCATTCAGTGGTTTTAGTTGTATGTAAAAAATAGCAACTACTCAGTTTTGATGTATGCAAATTGTTATGTATGAAAGGAATAGAGTATTTTGTATGCTGATTACCTCCAAGTACATTCTGTGTGAGACATCCTTTTGAAGAAATGTGTGGAGGAGTTTTACAGGATTTTCAATTATTCTGAATGTAAAAAGGGTGAGAAAAAAATACAAGGGGTATAGCATCTATTTGAAATAATTATAATAGATATGTTTTACTGTGGCTGAGTTTAAAGACTCAGACTATCATCTTTTATTCCTTTAGATGTTTTGCTAAGCAGAAAACAGTGGCGATATGGCTGAATTTTTGGGTGGTGATGAAATGCAATGTAGAAGACTTACATTTAGAGGACTACATTTGCAATATAATCACTGGACATTTCATATGTATTTCAGAAGGAAAATCTCCACATGAGTTGCCTATTTAAATGTATTTAACACAAGACATAAAATTTAAACTTCCAAATGCAGCACTAAAACCAGCAGCTTTCATTTCTAGCTAATACTGAATATTTTAAACCCCCTACTCTTTATGGAATTATGCACTGCAGTATGAAAATTTGGAAGCGGAAGACTAGCTTCATTATTTATACTAATAGCTGAACACATTATATAACTCCAATGACAAATAATTCACTTTCAATATTTTACGGAAGGGTACCAATGAAGGGAATAGCAAATATAGTGGCTGTTGCAGCACAGCTCTCTCCATTCAACAGCAACTGTTAATTTTTCTCATGTGAAAAGGGCAAAAGAATTAGATATATATGGATTTTTTAAAATTGAAACTCATGTTAAAAAATATTTTTCAAATAAAAAATTTTCAGGTTCTAATAAAAATAGAGTTTGTGCATGTACATGTAGTCTTCAACTCATTTCAATGTTGGCACTTTTTATTGTCTAACAAAAGTTTGCATGTGTCCACTTGATAATCTTGATGGCTTTTATGTAGAGCTTTTTCTTTTTTTTTATGAGTGATTTTAAAAAAAGTTAAACAAACTCAAATTCTTTAAAAAAATGAAAAAAGATCATCTGTAATTGTTTTTTGCTGTGAACAACTGTCACTTCAATATCATCTAGGACATCTAGGGGAGGTTTGTTTTCGTGAGAGCATACATTGCAGTTGGATTCTTGAGTAAAACCCTTGCATTTTTTCGTGCACCAGTAATCAAATAGTGATAATCTCTGTTCACAGTTGGAAGTGCTTACATGGCAAGAATCTAATTTCAAATCTTATGAGCTCTGTTTTCTACAGAACTATTTCTTTCTTGATATCATTAGTTCATTTTCAACTCCTGAGAATACTATTAAAAATATTTAAATAGTGCAAAGGTAAAAGCTCTACTTAAACACTCCTGTAAGAGTTAAGAGCTGTACTTAAAAACAGCAAAACCAAGCATTTGCTCTAATATCCTGTTGTTTATTGAGGAAATCTAATAATTGAATTATAAACTGAAACCACATGATGACTACAACAAAGGTATTTACCACTTAACCATCTATGAGTCTCAATTGCATCTTAGACCTGTGAATAGGAGAAAAAAAAATGAGAAAGAACTGCAAATTGCAATGCTTTTAAGTGTTTGTAATAGAAATTATATATTACTGGAGGATTTAGTTTATTTGTAGAATCTTCATATTGCTACTTGCATGCAGAATATCTTTGTTAGCATATTTACCTATGTTTGGAAAATTGTCTACAGATAGGGAATTACTTGTTGAAAAATACCATACACAACATTTAGAGTTTGCAGTACCTGAGAAAGACAAGGATTTTATTGCTGCAGTGGTTTGTTGCCAGAGGGGTCTTTTGAGCTGTTAGTTTTTCAAAACTTTTGAAGATCAGGCCACTTAGGTGTTTAGTGTGAGCTTACACTTTGTTGTTATCCTTCCAACTTACAACTTCTGCACATGTGTATTTCAGGAGTCTGTTGTACTCAGAGGAGTATTTCTACAAATATTTTGAGGCACTATGCAACAGCTCCAAGTTACTGGATCAGTACATATCCTCACAGTGACATGACTGTTCAGCCCTCCAGAGGGTGGTGCTTTGCTTGGGCAGAAGGTCTTCTGACATTCAGGTACTGGGACCTGAGCTGTGGTCTCTGCACAGCACTACAATGCAGTATGTGACATACTGGTTTGGTCAGAGTTAGCTTTGTTTCACTATACGACTCAGGGTATATCATCACTTCTTAGAGCCTTTTGAGGTAAAATTTGTCTTGCGGTTTGCAAAGTAACAGCAGTTTTGCGTTTGTGGAAGGGACTTCTAAAATATGTTTCTCTTTAATGCTCTGCTTGAGACCTTGTGATAGTTATTGCTGTCATAACCATGCTCTTATGTGTGATTTATAATTTTCCAGTAGCAGCTACCAGCTATTGTCAGAATTTCCTCCCAAAATTATGTGTCCAATAGACTGCAGTCAAATATGAGAAAGCAAGCATGAGACTTGGATATGTGGACTGACTTCTGCAGTTTACTGATTTCATGAGAACTTTTATTGACTTCAAAGGGCTCTGGATCAATCTCTTAGTTTCTGCTCAAAGCAGCTGTAGCCTTTCTTCAATTTTTAACATTGAAATAGTAAAAGGCCAACATATTCTTAGCTCATTCACTCATGAATATCTTTATTCTTCCAAGTAACAGCAGGGTAGAGAAAAGCAGTTGACTTCTCAGCCAGATAAATGGAGAGTAGAGGTATTGTACTCATGACAATCATAAAATTGGGGTTGTTATGACCTGTAATCAACAGCATATGATATAAGCTATTGCAACTGCAGGCAGGAGATCTAAAGATGACTGACAGCCTAGAACAAGTAAGATCTAGCTGAAAACAGAATGTTCTAAATATGGAACAATGACTCTATATATAGCCCTACAGTGAGAGAAATCTTTTCATTTCTCCTTCTAATGGGAGACAAGAGAGGATTTATTTGACTTTTGGGAAGCTTTAGAATATTCAGCAAATATTCCAAGACACTAGAAACATTTTAGGCAACTTACTCATGTAATGGAGTTTAAATAAATTTACCAACCTATTGATTTCCTGCACTGGGGAAATGGGAGGGCTCTTATTATTATTGTGTTTGTTATTTGCTTGTTGAAGTAATTACTCTACACTTTCCAGTGCTAATTTTAGAGAATTCTAAATACAATAGATTCAGTTAGTACATGGAGTGGTTGATTAGCTGAGGATTGAGATAATCCATTGTCATGCGTTAATGCTTCTCTTGTGGGTATTCCAGTGACCTCTCATAACTTTTAACCTTTATCTAATATTTCGTACATGGTTCATTCAGCACAGTAAAACTATAATGAATTATTAAGTTGTAACTTATGAATTTAACTTTTTGCATTTGACTCAACTCTTACTGGAAGCATTAAACAAACTGCATTTGTTGCACAAATGTCTTTCAAATGCCTTAAACTTAATCAAAAGGATTTAGGGCCACATTCTCACTTTTTATATATGTTTTGACTTTGGTTTTTTGTCAATTTTTACTGTAGTCGTCACAGACTATTTGAAGTTACAGGAAAATAATAATAATTAAAAAAAATTTTAAAAACCCACCAACAACAAAACTCCTACAATGCCAAATACATTTACTACACCTTCTGTAAAACACCTTGAGTCAAAATTTCAAGACTCGATATGGCCTATTGCTGCTTGAGCTACAAGACTTCACACTGTCCAGCTGACAGTAAAGTAATGTGGTAGTGAAGAGGGAGGTTGTACTGCAGGTGCCATGCCCCAGTTGTAGAGGGAACCTAGTTTATTTTTCTGTCCAGAAACATCCATTTCAACCTGTGTCACTGCCTCTTTTGCTTCTAGAGATCAGGATTTGGGTAGATCATGAGGTTCCTGTCAAGACAGGATCCCTTCTCTTGTAGTCTTCTCAGGCACTCCCAACATAATAGTAATGCTGATAGTGGCTGCCATCCTTGCTGTTCTGTCACATTTTATCCCTAAAAAAGGAAACATATTTTAAAATATTTGCTTTTTTTATATACATTGATTTTGGTAAACTGCCAAAATTTCTCTGAGAAGGGAAAACTGATAGTTTTAAGGACAGCCCGGATAAGCCAGGATGGAATTTAATTAAGGGAAGAAAGGTTTCCAGTGAAAGAATTTTCTCCTCACTGAATTTGAGGGAAGAGGAATTGGAACCTTAGATGTAAGTTCTCTGTAATTTTCTCTTGTTGCTCTTTGTTACCAAAGTAAGTTCTGGCTGTATTTAGACTGCAGACCTGGGGTAGGATTTGAAACAATTGGGGCAGACTGGGCTAAACACCCAGGCTGAGCCATGATCTGGAACAGCTCAGTAGTTATTTTCATGCCTCTCTTTCTGTTTACTCTTACTTAGAGTTATTTTATCTGTTGAAAGAGAACCCCACATACACAAAAAGGAAGAGGCCTTATGATGTAGACAACTGTGGAAATGAAGGCAATAGAGATAGAGCCATTAAGCTATGAGCTTAGAGGGGCTCTCATAAACATTATGGGAAAGTCTTGCGGGTATCAGATGTGTTTGTGTTTGCTCACAAGGTTGTGGTTGCCAGGTAGAGACTTAAGTTTCTTTTCTCTTCTCTTCTTGGCAGGGAAGCTAAAAGAGGTGTAAGGGTGCCTACATCCCATTTCATGTCATCAACTTTTTTGTGGTGCCAGAAGAAGATGGAGCTGTTTCTCTTCTGTTGTTCTGACTCTGTGACTTTCCATTGGTAGGCAGGTCATTATGTACGATGATTTAAACCAATTAGGAAAGATTGAAAATTTCTTCCCTTGTCTCTTGAGGATAGAACAATGCCTGGGGATATAGGACTGTAGCCATTCCTCTTCCACTTGACTTGAATCAGGCTTTTGCTCAGTTTTCACGAAAGATATTCACTTGAGGTGTCAGAGATTATAGTTCAAGCTGTTCTTTAGTTGCTAATATTAAATGACCCTACTCTGTAAGGAGAAATAATGATCTGAGTAATTGATGAAGTGATTCACTGGCACGAATTAGACATAACCAAACACTGAACATCTGCTATAACCCTTGCAACCGTAGTCTAGATTGAGTCAGTCATGTTGATGGTGTATTCTGTCTTTCTTGAAAAGTGTACACGTATATACAGATCATGGAAGAACAGAAAAACTGACTGAGATTGGAAGGGACCTGTGGAGATTGTTTTCTCAAATCCTATGCTCAAGCAGAGGCACCTACAGCTGATTATCCAAGACTATGTCCAGACAATGTTTGAATATCTCCAAGGAGGGAGACCCCACAACCTCTCAGAGTAACCTGTGCCAGTGTTTGATCACCCTCACAGTTGAAAAGTGTTTACTGTTATTCAGAGGAAAATTCCTGTGTTTGTTTGTGGCTATTGCCTCTGGTCCTGTTACTGAGCACTATTCAACACACCTGAAATTTTGAATTAAGAAAAGATGAGATTTATAGAGAAATCTTAATCAATATTTGAATGCTTCTAATCACACTGATTGTTTTTAAAATCTGCTAAAATCTTCTTATCAGACTGCTGTTGTACTTTGGGTTTGTTTCTCTCTACTCCCCAGCTTCATCACAAGTTGCTTCTTGTGAAAATACTATTAATTCTTTTTCACCAATCATTCTGAGACAAGTAAGGAGGTTGACAAAACACATTTCTTGCAGCTTAAATCATGTGGGTTTTAGTCCACAGGTCAAGTGTAGAATGTGGTTGTGCCTGCCCCTAGCTTCCGATAAGAACCTCTACAAAGGTAAATACCGCTTAGAATAAACAAATTATTAAGCACTTTCTGGAAGGAGAAGGGACAGTGTCAGGGAAGAAGACATAATATCAAGGTAAACAAAAGAGTAAATATCTAAATGATCCAAGACTGTAGTCCAGTGATGACACTTCTATACAATCATTGTGGTTTGAGGTATTTATTTTTACCTGATGATTTAATGCAAAATGCAGAATGATTGAACAGTAACCTCATTGCTCTTTCTTTATATAATGCTTTCTATTAGGAAGATAGACATTCTTTCTTTATTTCATTTGTGATTACTAGATTTTAAGATCCGCTCTTATGTTAAAATTTCAGTTAGGTAATCTCAATGTTTGCCAAGGTTTGTAAAGAGAGTTACCATCACTCATTTTACTAAAAAATATACTTAGATAAAATGTTGAACTTCTGAATGCAGAAGACCATTTCCTAAGGTGCTGAAACCAAAGTAGTGAACTTTACACTGATAACTTGCTAGCAACAAATGTTCTGATCATTACCTCCTAAGGAATATAAACAGAACCCCTTTCTATCTGTAACAACAGATTTATCTACCAATTAGACAACGTGAGAGGCAGTACCTCTGTGGTAGGCATAAATGCTAAGAAGGTGGCTGAATCATGTAAAATAGTGTGAAGATAGGTTATAATAAAAATGATAGCTTCACCAGAGAAGAGGAATAGAGACAAGAGTAAGACTCAGGTGTCTGTGGAGTCTGCAATTTTGAGTACTCGTTGGAGTTAAGGAATTTAGTGCTTAGATGTATTCCAAAGGTGTTAGTCTGGGTGGACAATCAAGAAATAGAGGAATGTTATAAAATAATCAGTGGTAAATGGTTTCCTTTCTTAAGGGATTGTGTGAGTTTATTCTGCTGCAGTGTTTATCTTCTGTGGTTTTTTCTTCATGTGTTTACTTTAATCCCCATAGTTTTCATGATGGTGGCTGGGGAAAGATATATTATGGGCTTAGGAGATGCAGATTTTGGTGATTATGTTATGGATGGAATGACAACTACTGAAAGAAGGATATGTTCCTGATGTGTCTGTTGTCGTGGATCTGGTCGCAGTTGTGTATTTTTGCCATGTGAACATTTTACTTGAAGTTCTGAACTTGGTAACATTGTTTCATGGTATCACAGGGTCCAGAAATGTCAGAGTCTCTGCATGGGGAGGAGCAGGGCTGTCAGCCAGGACCTTGTTCGCCCGGTCACGAGCAGGGCATCCAAGAGCACTGGGGCGGCTTCAGCCCTGGGCAGCGGGAACCTCTGGCGGGTCCAGGCCAGGCTGGGCCATCAGCCAACTGTGTGCCCGGCTCAGCGGGGCCATGGCAGGGCAGGACAGGGCTGTGGGGAGCTAGGGACAGGCCCTGGTGCGGCACCGCTGGGCTGGGGCTGACGGGAGGATCCTGGGCCCCAGGCGGGTCAGGACTGGTGGTGTCCTCAGGGACATGCTATGTTGAAAAGACTTTCTGGAAATGTTCATTCTGGAGATGCAGAATAGATGGGTCACATTCTGTGATTTGTCTTACTGACATTTTAGTTTCATTCAGAAGAGCTGGGAGACATCATGGAGGTGAAAATGAGTAAGAGCTCAGTTTTCAAGAAAAAGAAGTCTCAGAATCTCTGTTGCTGTCAGTCAGACTCACTGCTTTGCATCCTTGGTAACTTCCATTTACATCAACACTGAACTGGAATAGCCTCCCTGTGCATATTCTGTCCATCGGAAAGGTGTTTCAATAGTATAGGAAAGGAAATTTATGCAGCTAGATAGGCAATTCCTTAAGTGCAGACATATTTTGATGCGCTGATTTCAGTTTGATGGCTGGGATTGCAGTTTCTCTTACCTTACACTCCATTTTTATGGGGTGTGTGAAAACCGGCTCAGTGGCTTAACCAGCAATGATAGTATCTGACATGTCATCTATGGAAAGATAAAGTTTTCCAGTTATGAGAGGGTTTTCATGTATGAGATTTTACTGAATGAATTTTTAGTTATTCTAGCATTTCTGGTTGTGAAAATTTTAGGAGAATTTTTTCCTGAATCACCTAGGGTCTTAAAAAAATCATAAGGGAGAAAGATATATTTATCAAAATTTGCTCATACATAGAGAGGCATATATAATTTCATTAAAGGTAATTGCATTACTAGTAATAACTCCGAAGTGACAGAGATAATTAACATTACCTCAAGCATAGCAAGAACCTGGCTGTAATAGCTGTTTAAGTGCTTTTTCACACATTGCTTGCTGTTAGTTTCAGAAACAGAAATAATACTAAAAGGCCCAAGGAGACTTAACTAGATACTCGAAGTGAGGACCAAAAGACGATCTGAACTCCATGCCACTGGGTGGATTATTCTGTCTTCTGTTCATCTTATTCCCTATTTGCAATCTCTGAATGCTGTACCTCGACAAGTTTGAGGGCTATTATGTGGAACTCTTGCTGTTCCATCTGATCTTTAATTTCAATATGTCTCAGCATGGTCTAGAAGCTCTCTTTGGATTTTGTTTCTTTGACTTCAGTTTTGTCCTTAGACTTTTTTTTCTTTTAATTCAGATTGATCTTTTCCCCTCTCCTTTCTGCTGTCTTTCTCCTTTAGCTGTATCTCGTCCTCCTTTTCCTCCTCCTCCTTAATCTCAGGCTTGGCCTTTCTCTTATCCGTGGCTTGAGATTCAACCTTTCCTTTTGACACAGGGCTGGCACTCTCCCCTTCTCTTTGACCTTAGACTTAGCATTTCTTATGTCCTCCGGTTTTTCTATGTCTTGTTCTACATGCTTTTTTGGCATTGTTACTTTCTGTCCTGGAGTCTCCCTAAGGGGATTTATCCTTTCTTTTGCCATTCAGAATTTCTTAACACGGCAAATTGCTTTCTTCTGCATCGTCAGCATTTCTCTGGTCTGTGTTGCTGTTTTGGCTTAGGCTTCATGAGTTTAATTCTTCCTGACTTGTCATAGCAGTTTGCAAATTCTTCAGAAGATTTGTTTTGTTTTGATTCAAAGTGAATCTAACATCTTTGTTTCCAGCCTGCTTGTTGTATTTTGGGTTTGTTTTGTTGTTGTGGGGTTTTTTTTAGTTGTTTTTAAGTTTGGTTTGGGTTTTTTTCCCCTCAGCATAGTTTATTTTTTTCCTGCAATTTTTTAGGTTTTTGATGTGCAGTATTAATTATTAGGTTTGTTTGGAAGCTCATTGTACCAATATTGTTGTCCTTTCATCCTTTGCTTTGTAATGAAATGTGTATTATATTCTGTTCAAGTATTTACCTTCATTTATTCTCTTGAGGAGGAGGAGTTTTTAATCTTCTTATCTGCTATATCACACATGATATCTTTTTTTTTGATAGATGGTTCAGGATGATTATGATATAGCCCCACATGAGAAATTAACCTGTGTTTTGCCAGTTATATTAGCAAAAATTCATATCCAAACAATTTTGAAGATAAGAAGATTTCTCAGGAAATGTTAGTACTTTATGGAAAAAATAAGCACCACTGCAAATTCACATCACTTGTTCCTAGCTGCCGTCATGTCTTACACACAGCTTCATTTCTTCTCTCCATCTGCATCCTGTGGAGATGGCCTCAGCCTTTCCATTTCTGTGTTACTGCTCCTTTGCTGCTGCCGTTGTAAGTTTGGTAGCAGTCCATTTTCTCTGAAGAGCAGTCACTGTTTATTGTTTGTGTTCGACTGTTCTGCCTACTTCCTCTGTTCATCTTTGGGCTCTGCTAGACTTTTTCCTGCCCTTAGACCTTGCCAAGATTTGCACAATCCTAATCTTTCTTTCTCTTGTAGTTTCTCTCCAAAGCCACCCACCTGTTTTGTGGGATATCTTAGTCCTTTGTCGCTGAGGATACAGTCCCTCACCTGTGGGTTCAGAGGAGTGTTATTCTTTTTTCCCTGCCTTCTCTGACTGGTACTACCACACGGGCATCATTATGGGACAGACAGAAATCAAGACTAGAGGTACAGAAATGTTCAGAGGTTCAACTATTTAAAACAAATAGATGAGCAGGGAATCATGAGGAAGGTATGTGAGAGGGAGAAAGAAGAAACACAGGTTTCACATCTCTTTCTGAACTGCTTGAAGACAAGGACTGTAACTCAGAATATGTACATTGAGAGGGATTATGTCCATGAGAGTCTTCCTGTCTTGTGGTGTGCTACTTTTGATTAAAGTTGCAAAATGGGTCTGCAAAATGGGAGAGTTTTTTTCTGGATGAGTTTCCTCCCTTTAGGCAAAGAGAGAGTTACTGCCTGTTCAGCAAAGGAAAATTTACATTTCGCTGCCCTTGCATTATTTGATACTTAATTATATTTGGTTCAAGTAAAGAAATTAAGATACCACCACTCATTTCTTAGATATCTCAAAACAACATTAGCTCAGCTGGTATATGTGAAGAGTGGGTTGTTCGTTTTCTAACTTGTAGCCCACACTCTTTGACTCATGAAGATTAATAAGTCTTCTACAATTCAGGATGCCTTTTTTCCCCCCCCACTAAAATACAAAGGAGGTCTATGGTCAGATTTTGTTACTTTGCTTTCATATACTTTAATTAGGGGAAAAATTTATTTCATTTGGATATCTCTGGTACTCCTCTAGCTGGTCTGTGTCTATTTCCTGCTGTGAGATCTACTTCTAGCTCGCTTTCCTCTTCTGAACAACACTTTCCTCCCAAAATGTCCAGGCAATAAAGAGTTGAAATAGCAATGTCTGCTTATTTGATAAGCAGACTTCTGGACTGTTGATGCTGAGGGAATATCACAGAACTGCCTGCATGCATTTACCCATGCTCTCAGGCACACGGTGGGATTCTTGGGGTGTTCTGCGCAGGACGAGGAGTTGGACTTGATGATCCTGATGGGTCCTTTCTGACTCAGCATATTCTATGACCCATTGTTTGATCACTGATTTTCTGTTTATAGTTAAAAAGATTCAAAAATTTAATTGCTGTGAAATATGTCACTACATATGAAATTTTTCAATTTAACAGTGGGGAGAATTTATTGTGAAAATTTTCAAAAGAAAGAACTTGGTATGAAACTGTACTGAAAGGAAAAAGTGTATAAACACTGTAAAGGTTACAGATTTAAAGATGTAAGAGCATCAAAGAATAAACAAATATTTTTAGCTTATATCTAAGTATTGCCAAGAGCTGGCAGGGGTTTTGGGGATAGTTGGAGAGAGTGGGTCATCATATTCAAAGCAAAACAAAATTTTTTACGAGACAGAGATTTTATTTCTCAAGTAGACTAAGATAACTGTACATACTGACAGAATGTCAGTAGTACTGGGTTCTTGTTGTATCACCTATAAAATCAGACACAGTTGTGGTAGTTTTGAGAAATGACTCAAGTAAGTAAGCTTAAACTGGGTAACATTAAAACTAGGGCCATTGTAGCACCATCAGATTTAAGCTACAAATGCATCTGTGGAGTGGTGAGTAAACCTGTTGTAGATTTCATAAAAAATATGCTTAAAGGAACTGCCAGATTCTCGTAATATTTTTATTAAAATTTTGTAAATATAAGGAAATCAGTTTTCACAGATATGAAGAAAAAATAGCTCTTTAAAGTGAAAAAAATATGTAGATGATACTTATATTTTGTCTTATAATTGAAGTGCTAGTCTTTTAGTGTGTGCCCATGCTTCCTGATAGAAAGGAAGTGCAGTATTTGCTGTTGCTTTTTTGAAAGCAATTAACTGTTGCAGAGAGAAAGTCTAAACATGATCTGTAAATGGACATCGTGGTTTACTAAAATATATAGTTTAAATTATAACCTAGTCATCTGTGATCAAATTCAGTCTGCCAAGGACAACTAGAAGACAGGGTAAGATAATATAAAGGTGAAAAGGATAAACACATGGGTACAGAGGTAAACTTGGAAAACCTAGTTCACAAATAGTACTTTCTTAATTCATTTTTATGCTTTAAAGCTGGAGACTATTTTAGTACCATGGAGAGACAGTAAATTCAATCCCTGTGTTTACCAGTCTCTCCTCTCCTCTCCTCTCCTCTCCTCTCCTCTCCTCTCCTCTGTAGGAGGAATTAAGCTATAAAGGATGCTGAAATAAAGACATGCAGGTTTAAAATAACTGAGAAGGGAAGCTGTGTTAGCCTTAGCAGATTTTCACTGCCATTCACAGCCATTCCTTAAATCCTTCCTTATTTCTTATATCCTAGGTTTAATCACGTACTACTGTTGGAGAATTGGAATGGCTGTCAAAGTCTACATGAGCAGTGAAATCTCCAGTAAAAGTGCCACTGTCATGTGGATAGATCTAAGACATTACCATAGCTTGGATTAAAAGGTTGTCGTAAACTTCAACGTCTGATTCCTCAATGGGTGTGTGTGAAAAGCTGCAGTGTTGCCAGGCGTCCCCTGCAGCAAGTGTCCAGATGGATGCTTTGACAGTTTAGCTAGGGTGTTTCACACATACCTTATTCATAAGGAATTCTGTTTTTCTTCGTATTTCAGAATTTCTCCTTTTCAGATATGTATTCACATAGCCATCCACTTTCAACCATCCATTTTCAACTTAAGATAATCACTGTGTTTACACAGAATTGAGGCCTGTGTTTGCAGCTGTTACAATGAATTACACTTACAGGGAGTGATTTGGCTGCAGAGAGTCAATCCATTCATGAGGAAGTATTCACTGTGATTCAAATGTCAGAATTTACAATCTGTGTGCTGATCAACTTAATGAAAATAAGAATAAATGATAAGAAGTGCCTTTAAGAGCGATACAGAGAAAAACACAGTGCATATTTCCCACAAGTAAATGCCGTAAAATCTGCTGGCTTTGGATGGAAGATAAATATTTAAGCTATTAAAGTCTTGAAAACTATTACAATTACCTAAAATACCTTTCTTAACACTATTTAGGTTTGAATTTTAAATCACAGTCTCTCAAGATTGTCTTGACAGAATAGACTGTTGCTAAATACTGCTATTTAGTCTATCTAAAAGGTCTATCTAAAATTGATAGATTATTCAGAAATAATCTTTCAATTGAAATGTCATTTGAAGTATAAACTAGAGTTTTGAATTACACATAGGAAAGAATAAACAATAGTCAAATGGCTTTTAAAAAAATAATTATTTATATTTAAATTAAAATGAATGTATTTTAATATCTTTGACTATTCAAATTTTATATTTGGCTATGCATAATATATGTTTACAGAAATATACAACCAAAGTGTTTTTTCATGGTTTCTTCTGTTTCTTGGATTTCAAAGTGTTTACTTGCCTTAGCGGATTCTCAAAAATGAATACCTTTGTGGTATACAGGTTTAAAGACAATTCTATCTTTGTAGCAGTGATCAATCTGCAAAGAAAAAAATATTGCTAGTAATTTTTATGACAGGACTCAATACACTATGCTTAATATATTTATTGTGTGGGTATCAATATTGTGATTTCTCTTTTTGTAATCTTGAAAAACAACATTATGGGTGATTTACTAAGTAACCTCTTTTTTACCATTTGTGACTCATAAGCACGCATTTCTTTTCTTCATTTACTGAAGACCACTGTATATTTTTTCCTAACAGGAAAAATTTCTGCTGTAACTAAAATGACATCATGCTGCCTCCTATGGGGGAATGCTGAAGCCTTCTCAAAAATACAACACAGTGGTAAGTACTAAAAGTATGATCATAACAATTCTTTTTTTCATAAAAATATGTGAAAGAAAGATAGCAAGTCTCTGTTGCTGGTGTTCTTAAACGTGTTTGAAATATCCTTGCAATATATACATCCAGTTAAAACATTTGTTTGCCATGTGTTCATCCAGTGAGACCTGGAATACAGTGCATTCTAAGCATTAGCGCTGTTTATGTGCTTACTCATGATAAGCATGAATTGTTATTATTTTTCAGTTCTGTAAGTATTGAATGATACCAATCAGTCTGTAGTTAAAAGATGTGGGATTAAACCTGGCTATTGTGACACTGCTATTCAATAAGGTTTGGGGGTTCCAGGCCACACTGTACCAGACAGAGCTGACAGTCTTCAGTTTGCAAACAAGGTTGGATTCCAGGGTTCTTATGCAGCTGTACTAAAATAGACGCTTGGTTGCTGTTTCGTATTGTTACCATGAAGGTTTATTTTTTCCTCTCATTTGTTATCAAAATATGAGAGAATATATTTTGATGTGTAGCATACACACAGATAACACATAGTTATCTGTATGTGTATATATATGCACACAGATATATAAACATTCTCATTATATCAATATGAAATATGTGACAAGGGTTTAATTTAGAAATCTATGCATAGAATATATTCTATTTTTAAAACACCTGAATCTAATCACCATTCTTTCATACTGTGCCTGACACATTGATTAATGAGAAGGGAATGAGATGTACAACTGACTAGAAAAGTTTCTCTGGTGCACATTCTCTCTTTTCACCTTATATTATCCATGAATTTTGAAGCAGATGTGACTTTTTCTGTAATCATTGCACTGGCTGTAGTACAATGACGTTTCAATTTCATGTTGACACTGGGACCTAAATTCAAGGAGAGGGAATAATAATATATCTGATGTGATAATAAAGTTGTGAATAAGCAATAATTCAAAGTATGACAGGTTAGTTATGAGAATTGAGGGTACCATTATGTGAAGTGTAAAATTCAGACAAAGAAAATAACAGGTTTGAAAATTCCTGTGATTCTTGCATCACTGAACCATGTTTATTCCAATTTATAGCAATTTACATGTAATTGAATAAAAAGTACTTTATGAACAGGGGCCTGTTTAATAGTTGAGCATCCACACGGATTGTGATAATAGCTGAACTCTTAGGGGTTCTATAGTGAGTAGTACAATATGCATGAATGCCATACATAGAATTCAATTACTTACTTCAGAGAACTCATGAAATTTTTTTTCAGGAATGAGGCAAGCAACTGATATAAAGAATACAAGGCTTATATAAAGCTGAAGTCAAAGTTGAAATAACTTAATTTCTTTGGAACAAACAATTTGTGGTACATTTATCTTGTCTGGCACGAGAATAAGCCACAGCCATGTTCCAAGAAGGGAAAGTCTCATCTCTAGATCTATCACAGTATACTGAGATAGACCACAGAAGCTGGGGAAAGGAGTCTGAAGGGGAAACTGAGGGATGGTGTGATTTTAGTTTTCTCTGTTTTCTCAGCATTTGTTCTTAACACACAGCAGGAAAGTCAGAGAGAAGGAGAAGGAAAGGAAGCAAAAAACATTAAAACACAAAAGTGAGATGGAGCCTATTGATGTCTGGCTTTTAACTCACGCTGCAAGTTAGTGAACATCAGAAGCCAGATGTGCCTCTTGGAAATTTCCTTGTTCATGTGAGGTGATAATTGGACTATACCTTAAAAAAAAAAAAAAGAAAAAGAAAATGAAGTTATAAATCAGCATAAAATTTATTTCCACTTCTCTGTTTTCTGAAGTAGCCACAAATATTTGTGTTCAACTGCCAACCCTGAGGTACTCCAAAATACACAACAAAAATATGGAAATATTTGTTAATTTTCTTTTTTGTCTAGAAAAGGATTGTATTGAGAATTTTTTCAGGAGACAAATAGAAATGGATGTGAAGGTCTTCAGGAAAATGTATAATCCAAGCCAGACTAACCTTGAAGCTGTCTTTTCAGCAGACAATAGGGGTCCATTTGAATGAACAGAATAACAAAAAAATGCAAAAAATAACTAGGGATAGTAGCTTGGACAGATTGTAACTATGACTTTGGCTATATTGTACTCTTATATTTAAGAGAAATACAGAAAGAAATCCCTACATCTTGAACACTTTAACTGCTTACTTGCTATCTTTCTCGTCCAGAATTCCAGATAAAATTCTTCAACATGATAAACCCATAATCTTTCTCAAGAACAGAAAACATCAGTTTATGTTTGGAGTATGTCAAAAGTGTTTTCTGACAATGCACAACATAGTAGTAAAAATTGAAGCAAACAAATGTCCCATGCTTTGTCCTCAGATTTTGATCTTACATCAGAAGTGTAAGCGAGTTTAAATGGTGGGATTTTGTTCTAGAATTCCAACCTGACAGCTGAATGTGCAGATGGAGCACTGTGGTAGTCTGTGAAATGCTGTGTCGTTTCTTTGATATAGCCACATACTGTCAGATTCTTGATCATGTTCTCAGACTCTGATCAAACCTTCTGTCTTGTATCATTTATGGTAACAAATGCAAAGGAAAAATAAAGCTTTTATATTAGAAGGCAGGAATAAATGGCTCCAGTTTTAGTCTTGGGAGTTTTAGGAAACATATCAACCCTTAATTCTCTGAGAAAAATCAGGGCACAATATAATTCTGATTCTTAGAGCTGTCAGCTCTCCTCAGCTTACTTCTCAGCTCTTGGGATTCAGATAAGAATCTTTGCCTTCATCTTGTCAGGGTTTATGGCTGTACGTGAAAGTGCACTCAGCTGAACTGTCCAACCTCTGGTTAAGCAGCGTCTTCAACTCCTCCCGTTTTTGTTTTAGGCTCTCACTGATTTTAGGTGGAAGAAAAATGCTCCCTATATTTTTTCTGTCTTAGTGAAATATTTGCACAATTTTAGCATGGAAATTCATCAATTTTGTAGGCTCTTTAAACCTGTGCTATGATACATAGGCTCTGCTGACATTATAATGTGCATACTTCCTACCAATTTTCTTAATTTTGAAACACAAGGAAGGAAGAAGGAAAGAACCCAGTTTAAGATTCTTCCTTTTTATAAGGATAGAAGGTGTGTTTTCCATACTGAAACATAAGCGATAAGCAGGAGCAACTAATGAAGTTACCAGTTGAACCCAGACTGATGGTCTGGTCATATCCATTAGTTGAGGCTGATGCTCAACATTTCAGTAGGTTTCCAAATTGGAAACTGCATCTTCTTCAAGAAATTCCAGTAGTGTAAACTGAATTTACTGTTTGGAAATTTAACCAGGCTTTAATGAGAGTTTGTCTAGATTTGGTTGTAGGATGTTCCACAGTTCCCTATGCATCTACAAATTTGTTTCCAGGGAGAGTATTCTGAAATCCTAAATCCAGTGTTGTTAGCTGTGTCTCACTTGATCTAGAAAAAATAAATTAAGTTGCATCATCTGCTTTGCTGAGAGATGTTACTGGTAAATCTAATTTTAGCAAATCACTGATATTAGGGTGTGTTTCCATTAAAGGTAGAGACCTACTGTGAATAGTGGAATCCAAACATTCAGATTATCTAATGAATATAAATAATTCCTTGTTTCCATTTGAACTCAAAGTGATGTATCCATTAATTTTTTATTCCAGTATTTTGTTATGGATTTCAGTATGGCTGACCTAAAGTACCTAAAAGTAGGTAAACTCTAATGATCACCAATTTGTGAATTTATGAAGAACCCAAGTGAGAAATGGAAATATGAAGCATTTTCAGGTATTACTCAAATATGAAATAGCAAACACTGAAGCTTTCCAGGTCATTAAATTTACTTTCATGTGGCAATGTAATGGAGTAATTTTAAATCTTTTACCTAAGTTCATTAGCTTTATTAAAAGTTTTGGGAAGAAAGTTAAACAATTTTATAAAAGTAAGAGTCATGATTGTCTTAAATCTTTAAGACTCATACTATGTTCTTATCTAAGTAATGTTTCCGGAAATATAATTGATTTTGTAGAAGATCAATTTGAACATAACATTACACAAAGTACTGTACAACAATAACAGAGGATGGTTAAAATTGTGTAATTTCAACATTATACAGACTTCATGGACAAAGGGAGTTCACTGAATCATAACATCATGAGTAATAAGTAAAAGTGAAATAAAAAATAATCACACTTTTGCACAGACAACTCATTTAAAGTTCATTCATGTTCAATTCAAAGAACTGGAGTGCAAATTTTAGTATCTCAAATGTTTAAGCTTGAAAATGTCTTATCACTGTGACTCATATAATTTAAATCTACTGTACTGAACAACAGGTAGTGATGTTATATCTGTTATATCTGTTTCTATCTGGAGCTCTTAACTCTTGAAAAAAGTTCATAATAACTCAGTGTCGGTTGTTTTTCTAAGATCACTAAAATTTCTGAGCAAAAGATTCCAGTGTAAATGAATTACAGGCAAACAGTTGTCCTGTTCCTGTCAAGGTTCAAAACACACTGCAGCTTAATTTTTAACCACAAGACTGTAATATGTTTGTTTTGTTTGGACAACTCAGTAGTTGATGGGAAGGGAAGACCATCTATATCTCTTAATAAATATCCTTTTACCTGTTGTTCAGCAGTTATCTCCCTCAGTTTTCATATAAAAAGAATAGCTCTGTGTAACAGCAATATCTTGTGAACTCCTGGTATCCCCATGACTTAATATGAGCTCTGTATCCTTGTTGTGGTTTTAGTAGAGGGGAGGGGGCCATAAAGATGGCTCCTGTGAGAAGTTTCTGGAATTCTTCACCATTTCCAGCAGAGCCAATCTCTGATGGCTCTGAAGATGATGGACATGTCACTGGCCATGTCCGGGCCAATTAGAAAGGTTAGTTACGCCTCTGTGATGACATATTTAAGGAAAAATCAAAACAAAATGCACACGCAGCTGCTTTTAATTAGAGAAGGAGGAGGATGTGAGACCATGTGAGGGAAAACAACATGGAGACACCAAGGTCAGTAGAGAAGGAGGGAGAGGAGGGGCCCCAGGCTCTGGAGCTGCGATTCCTCTGCAGGCCGTGGTGAGCCCATGGTGAGGCGGGGTGTCCCCCCTGCAGTCCATGGGGTCCATGAGGGATGCAGAGCCACCCGCAGTCCGTGGGTGAGGTGCCAACATTGGAGCGGGAGATGTCGGAAGCCGCAGCAGCCGCAGCAGCCATGGAAGAAGCCGCAGGAGCCGTAGATGCCAGAGAAGCCGTAGCAGGTGCAGCCCAGTGAGAGACAGAGACTGAGATAAAAGTCCCGCAGTTTGTGAAGGAGGCGACCACGCTGAAGCAGGTGGATGTCGGAGGAAACTGCAGTCCAGGTGGGAGACCCGGTTGGAGAGAGAGGGGCCCCCTGCTCCCATGCTGGAGCAGTTTGTCCTTGGAGGACTGCATTCCACGGACAAGAAAAAACACGCCACAGAGGTTCACAGAGAACTGTCTTTTGTGGGAGGGACCCCACAGCAAAAGCAGAGGAGAAAACTCCTCTCCCTAAGCAGGGGAAGAAGATCTTGGAAATGGACTGACCTGAACCCCCACACCCTGCCCCGCCTTGCACTGTTGGTGGGAGGGAGGGAGGGAGGGGTGGGGAGTGAAAAGAAGGGTGTCTTTTAAAGGTTTGGTTTATTTCTCATATCCTCCTTCTAACTCAGGTAGTAATAAATTTTCACTTTGCAACTTTAAGCTGAGCCTGGTTTGTCCTTGGAGCGTTTTCTCCCGGTTCCTTATCTCAACTCATAGACCTCTGAGTTAATTCCCTTGGTTTTTTTCCCCCTCTCCTTCCCTCCTCTGCCCAGCTGTGGCAGGGGAGGGAATGAGTGAGTGGCTGCCGTGGGTGCCTGGCACTTAGCCAGGATCAAAACCACGACAATCCTGAAGTTCAAGTTTCTTTTAGAAGCAACTGATGGAAGGTGTTTTCTGGGATCATCAACTTCAGCTTCTATAACAGGGGACAACCATATCATGCAATGCTTTTTATACCGGTTGTAATCTAGGTTTTGAAGCCAAGGGCTACATTGATTACTGCTGGAAACCAGTAATGAATGATGTCTCTCAAAGGTCCATACTGGGACAATGCTATTAAATATCTTCATCAGTAACACAGACAATGGGATTAAATGCACCCTCAGCAAGTCTGTGGATGAGTGGTGTTACTGATTCACTTGAGGAAAGAAATGCTATATAGGGGTACCTCAACGGGCTGGAGGAATGGGTCCATGAAAAATTAATGAAGCTCATCAAGACCAGTATAAGGTCCTGCACCTGTGCCATGGCGATATCCATTATCATTAGGGGCTGGATGGTGAATGGATTAAAAGTAGCCTTGCAAAGAAGGACTTGGAGGTACTGGTGGATGAGAAATTGTTAAAGAGTCAGCAATGTACACTTGCAGCCCAGAAACCCTTTATTCTGCTCTGGTGAAACTCCACCTTGGAATGATGCATCCAGCTCTAGAGTCCTCAACACAAGAAAGACATGGACATGTTAGAGTGGGTCCAAAGGACGGCCACAAAGATGATCAGAGGACTGGAACACCTTGCCTGTCAAGACAGACTGAGATAGTTGGAATTGTTCAGCCTGTAGAAGGCTTTTATGAGACATTACTTCAGCCTTTCATGATATAAAAAAGGGCTGATCAGAAATGTGGAGAGCGGAGTTTTATCAGGGCCTGCAGTAAAAGCAAAGGGGAGTGACTTTAAACTAAAAGAGATTTAGAGGGGCAGTAAGGAAGAAGTTCTTTATTGTGAGGGTAGCAAGACACAAGAACAGGTTGCCCAGAGAAGCTGTAGATGTCCTGTCCCTTGAAACTGTTCAAGGCCAGGTTGGGTGGTTTTGAGCAACCTGATTTAGTGGGTGGCATCCCTGCTCATGGCAGGGAGGTTGGAATTAGATAGTCTTAAAGGTCCCTTGCAACCAAAATAATTTTATAATTTTATGATATTTCTGTAAAATATCATACAGTGATTATCTATGCATGTTTATAAAACATGCAAGAGTATTAAGGTAAATGGCTAAGTATATACATAACTGTTCAATTTAACTCATATAGCGCCAAAGGTAGCACTGTATGCACCTCAGCATCAGAACTGGAATTTGGAGATAAAGTAGAAAATCAGTAATGACGGAATCACACGTTGCGGTGTGCTCTGGCCAGTTTCGGTCTATCTCATGGCCAGGCTCTGCTATGTATCCTCCCCCCCCCTCCCCTGTGGTATCGGTTCTCCACCCCATGGAGGGCTCTGTATTGTGTAATCCTATACAAAGCCCACCAAATTCAAAACTAGCACTCCTCCTCCTCTACTGGATGTTGTACCCTCCCCCTGCCCCCTCATGTCTGTATTTATGTAACTGTAACACGTTGTGCCGGTGCTTCCCCAGCACGATCCCAGTGCTGAATAAACCATCTGGGAAGCCCCTCTGCTTGTCTCTCCTTCTTCGGCACGCCTGGAACATCAGTGGGTTGGGTGAAACCTTGCAGGAACTTCACCAGCTCTCCCGTGCCTTGGAGCAGCCCGGCCAGCCCCTGAAACCACAGACGGATGCTTGGTGCCCCCACAGAACGCACCGCAGCAATCACATTCTGGGTTTTTTTTCTGATTTTTAAAGAAACTATATCACACTGAAACCCTTGTGAGTAATGCCCTCAGTGTAGCTATTTGCAGCTGATTTCATGGTTGTGTGCTCTAGCAATAGTATGAGATTGTTTATCAAACAACATATCAGAAGAATTAAGGTTTTTGGTTCTTTCAGATAGATTTGGGTTTTTAAAAACTAGGCTTTTAGTACAGTTTTAGGAAAAAAGCTTCCAGCACCACTCCAGCAGGCCTGGATATCCCATACATTCTATGTCATATCTGCTAAAATACTGAATTATTTCCATTCTGTGCCAAATGCAAGTAATCCACCACAATTATGCTAATCACTGCCCTGAAAACAAATTGATACAGCTGTTGAGTGACTAGGGAAGATGATGGCATATTTCTTTCTTTTTTGAGAGAAAAAAATAAAATGCTTTTGCCAGCAGGAAGCCAAACTGCTTGAAGAAATTACTTAGAATTGAAAATCACTATTTGATTCCAAAGGTAAATATGTTTGTTTGTATATATGAATACAAAATACATTTAGCTTTAATTGCATGCCAATTTAGACTCAGATAGCTGGTATTGTACAGCATTTTTTTAGAGCGTTGTTTTGCGGTTTTTTTCTGTTGATGTTGTGCAAAACATACACACACACATACACAGACACACACACACACATACACAGAGTGTTTTCTATTGGATCTTAAATATGGAAGCTGAAAGTATATCTAATATCTAAACCACTCTTTCTACCACGTTTATTATCAACACCCCCCACACATTTCCTTTCATATATACTGCTTTGCATTCCATTTTGCTTTTCCAAGAAAAAGCCAGAGAAAAGGAACATAACACAAATATGATAATAGTTACCCACAACTTAAAAAAAAAGCTCAAAATATCTGAGTGTAGGTGAAACTACTCAGGTTAAGTAAAATCAGATTCTGTCAGCTTTCATTATAGGCTCTATTTCTTCTGAAGATGTATGAAGTAGTACTACTCTCTTTTTCACCTGGTTGCAGCTGTATTAATAACAATGGAGATTGGCCCTTCTGCGCTCACAGCATGAACACGGATTTAAAGCTTACACAGCTATTCACAGAATGTTAGAAAAACCCGCTTAAATTTTTATGTTTCAATATGACTTCAGGAATTAACTGAAAAAATTTGGTGCCTAGTTATAATCTTAAAAAGCTGCATTTTTTTCTTGGTGGAAGAAAGTAATAACCTGCTACCAAATATCTATTAAAATTGTGGTTTGTCTCTCCGTGGTGGAAAAGAACCTCTTTTATCTGGAACTAAATTACACATTTCATTCTAATGTAGTTTGCAGTCAATGGAGTTAATTCTACTGAAAAATGTGTTGCTTCTATCATTTGAGGCTTTTTGCTCTGTTTTGAAGGTACGTAGGTGATATTTCCTATGCTGTATCATATAATTGTGACTACTCTTATGGGTAGACATATGTCATGAATTTGATTCATAAAGATGAGATGCAAATTCTTGAAAACCAGCTATGAATAATGAGGAATCGAACTGGTACACTGAGGTGCAGTCTGTTCTTAAACAATGTCACCAAAACAGGCTGCAGGCATCCTCCTCAAGCAGAGGGGTTGGACGAGATGAACTCCAGAGTTCCCTTCTAACTTCAACCAATCCTGTGATTTCCATTTAAGAGCAATTCAATTTTTCTTTCCATGGATTTAAAATAACAGTATGACCCTTTCAGTTTCATTATATAGAAGTATCAAAAAGGACAGAAAAACCCCAAACCAGTTACTAAATAATGATTCTGAGTCACTTGAAAAGTTGGGTGATGAATAATTAGACTTAGCCTTTCTGTTGTTAATACAGATCTGTTTAAAGGAAGAAAGTTAAAAGAAATATACTTTATTTGGCCAAATGAAATAGAAGTAAATGTTTTAAAGACTACTGAAACAGTTTTTATTTCATATTTTTTATAAGGTATTAATGAAATACAACTCATTGAGTGGAATGGTATGAGGCTATGATACGAAGTTCAAACAATGGCAGAACTAGAATCTGTTTTCATTACAAGCTATCAAAATTAAAATGTGTAAACAGTGAGGTAATAAGTTACATAAGGGTACAAGAAATTCAGATTTGATATACTCATCATAAAATATATATTAATTTGAGAGCAGGATTCATTGAAGAATATGTATCTAAAAGACAAAGCTTTTAGGATGGTGCAGAAATTAAGCAATCTGAGTTTATTAATTAACAAAGTAGGAGTTTCAATAGATGAGCTTGAAAAAGAAAATGGATGTATTAGAATTTCACCAATGAAAATTGGAGCTGGGACAGAGCAATCATAGCAATTACACTAATAGGTCACTCTCTTGACAGCTGCATTGTCTTTTGGAATATGGATTTTCAGTGCTTATAAATATTAGTATAGTATTAGTTAGTGCAACTTACTCTGAGCTTGTTGAAATTTAAATATTACCACAGTATGCTATGAGGATAACTTTAAAAAAAGGAGTTAAAGTGTTATCAAAACTTGTGTTGACCTTTATTTAAAAACAAATTAGAACTCATTTGATACAGAGTTTTTCTCTGTGAAAAATTATCTCATAGGTAACTTAATTTAATTCCTTAGCTGAAAAATTTTTGCCTATAGCTGTTACTGTTTATCATTTGAAATCTGTGTTCTGGAAATCAGCAAAATCAGAAAAAAAACCCAACAACTCAGTTTCTTTTTTGTTTGAAACACAAAATATGTAGTCGATACTGCCAGAATATGGAAACAACACACACAGTTCATATTATTGGCATTGTAGCTCTAATATCCAGAAATACATCCATCTTGGTGCAAGACTTAGGGAAAGATAATTGTTGCAAATATGCTTAAATTCAGGGCCAGAGAAATAATGAATCAGGACTCCTGGATGGTTATCTTTGATGCCTGTAGAAGACAATATTAAATTTTAAAAAAAAGTAGTTAGCACCTTGCCAAGTGATAGTTGTATCATCCTTTTGAGGGGCATACTTTAAGGACCTGCAACTGTCTAAACAGAGGCAAAAAGGAGATTTGATTTGCTTGTACTGAGAATCAGTAAGAATACTGCTATGTGCATTGTCCCACCATTTAAAAATAAGTAATTATATACAGCTGTAAGCAAGATCTTTAGATGATGGATCTTTTTCTCTCATGCCAAAGAAGGCATTATGGAAGGAATTATTTTGAAGAATAAAAGTGTAAGTCAGATCACACAGGAATTACTGACATATCTCCAATATGAGGTAGAATAATCTTCTCCTCTGTCAAAGGGATTTAATTGTCTACCCTGACCTCCATCTGTTCTATTAATTGACTACATTAGTTTGTGGTAGATATTTTTGGTTGGTATTATGTTTTATTAGTGAGATTTCTTAAGATGATACAATAGAAGCACACAGGAAGCTGTAACTCCTGCCATGTGACAAGGTATATTTTTTCTCAATCCTGACCTAAATCAGTTGACCGAGGGCAGGAAAAAATAGATCAGTCCTTCCTAGTCAACCTAGCAGCTGCAAATTGTCCTCTATTTTTTTTCTGCAGTATCATCCCATATGGATGTGATACAAGAAAAAAAGGTAAAAAACAAACCAACCCGAAACCAAATAAATAAACAAGAAATCCTTTATAAAAGAAATGAAATAAATTCCTTCTACAAATTAAAAATCAATTTTACATTAATTGATTTGATAGGTGTATAACTTCTCCTGTATACAAAAGGAAGCTAAAACCAAATGACTGGGGAGAAGAAAAGAGTCACAGGAAAGAATGGTGATTTGGAGAAAAGTTTATGCTAGTGGTGTGCACTCTATGAGAAAGATTTGAGAATTAGAAAGGACTTAGAACGCTATGTGCAAAAGAGGAAAATATAGAAGGTACTTTTATAAGAGGACGTTTTCAAGCAGGGAAGAACAAGAGTAAGACAGGTCTTGAAAAGGCATAACGTTTTGTCATGGAATCATATTGTTAAAAAATATTTTTCCTCATATTTTAAAATGGCCATGTAGTTTTGCAGTATTGTGAAAACAGATATAAAGTGTGTTAAATAATATGATAATAATATTAATATTGTATGAATACAATATTTCTTGTTAGAAAGTAATTAATAAATGGTACTCATTGCCACCAAAAATTACAGGAAACGTTTTTTAAAAATAAATAACCCAAATATTTCTAACATAATACTTTTTATAATGTTTTTCCACAAACCTATCAGTTCTATGTTATTAAAGGCTAGTATTAGGTGAAGATGGCAAAAATGGATAAACTTGTTCACTGAGATATGATTTTACACTAAGGAAAATACATTTCAGCAGTTTTTAAAATAACTTAAAGATGGCTATGGGAATAATGATATTAATGGCAACAATAATAAAAGCAGTCCCAAAAAATAAGATTAATTGAATGGTAGGTGAGCAAATGCCTGAATTTTAGCCTAAACTCTGTATACTGAATTTCCTACCAATGCTACCTCATCTTTGATAAACTATCAGCACAAGTAATGAGAGAACAGACAAAACCTGTTAAGAAACTCATAGCAGAATAAGCTCTTCCTGATTTTAGTCATGAGGACTTGGTTCATGTATGAAACAACCAAGAAAGTTAGAAGTTTGTTAACTCTGTGGTTATAAAGATAATTCTGTATATATTGGTAAGAGGAGAAAGAAATCATCTTGCTACAGCTTAGTTAGGACAGTTAGCTGTCTAATCTAGGCTAATCGCTTGGGCTTTTTAAACATAATCTTCAGGATGTTTTCATAGTGGTTGATTTCAACTAATGCTTAATGTCAAATACCTATGTTACAGTAGGAGGAAGAACTACTGCTTGAAGTGTATGCTTCTGGTATAGACAGAATATATGCCATTTTCATATACAGTTTGGGAGATGAACATGAGCTTTAGTATTTGTGTCCAAGGCAGAGAAGGTATCTGTTCATTGTGCTAGGCAAAGATGGAAACATTCCAATAATGGGAGTGGAAAGATGAGCAGGAGGAGAAACAACAACTTCTGTGTTTTTTGTTGGCTTCCATTTCCAACTCAGATACAGCTCTACCCCTTACAAAGCAAATATGATATATTACATTAGATTTCTGAAAACCCTTTGATGAAAGAAAATATAATTAACTACATGTGAGATGGCTTTGAAGTTTCACATGTAGTAGAATGATAGGAGTTGTCATGCAGATAATTTCGAGAAATTTTTTTTTTTTACCGAAAAGAAAAACATTCACTTATTATTCTGAGATTTCTCTTGGAATTGTTAAAAGACCATGAAAGATTATTTGATGTTTATCATTTGGGAAGGTGAGATTTGAAATAGAGGACCTTTTTAACTGAACAGAAAACTACCTGCAAAAGATTTGGTATCTTTTGCAAGCTTAGCTTTCCTGCTTTTTTGGCATGTTTTGACATGTTTTGGCAACCAATAGAAAATAATAGTGATAAAAAAAAAGCCTACACAAAACTCAAGTAACTGTCATGAAGACATATTTTTCAAGCTTGTGACTATATGGAATTATTCCTGGTAGCATATCTTCTTGATAATTTTTATAACAATTTTAGAATTTGCGTTTCCAAGGTCATGGAATTTCAGAAGTCTGTTTCTTAGATTTTTACATGTTGTTGTTTGATTCTGCATAATATTTACCGAGCTTTTATTGTTGTTTCGGAAAAAAATCTCACTTTTGCTGTTGTTGTTGTGTAAATCTTTTCATATTACAGGTTTGTCAATGTGAGATGACAGTCACATATCATTAATTTTCTGGAGGAACATAACCTCTATTTTCCCCCCTCATTTTCCATATTTAAGTAAAAAGTGTACATTACATAAAAGTAGGCATAGTCGAACTTGGAGTTCAGGCGTCCATCAGCAGTGAGGAAAGATATCTCTGGTCCTGCATGTGAGGTTATACCTCTTAGTAAATAAAAAGGTCCAGGTCCTGTTCTCTGCCCCTGAGGCCACATAAAATAGCAGAGCTTGCATCTCTATAGAGAAAATCTTTCTTACTAAAAAGAAAAAAAAAAAAGCTGTCTGTTGAGGAACACCTCTGGCCTATCCTACTCCCTGTTTATGCCTGGGCATTGGCTGAGAGGTATAAATATTGTGGCAGGAAGTGTTGGAGTCCATGCTCTAGCCCTGTCTAGTTTACTACTTAGAACCTTAATTCCAGTGCTTACTGCATTGGCCTGAAAACAGCCTAAGATATGGATCCATGGTGGGTCTTCTGTATATTATGCTTATATTTTAGGGATCCACAGTATGTAATATTCACAGCTCCCAGTACTTATTTCAGTTAGAAAGTTAAGAATTTCATCCTTCATTTTTGAATTCAGCATGGACAGGACGGTAAGCAGAGTATATGCCACAGATTCTCTTCTAGGCAAGCTTTTAAACTGTATTTGCTGGGGAGAGGGGAAGGCAGCAGGCAGCACAGGAATGGTCTTGTTAATGTCATCTTAAGATCACAGAATAATAGAATCGTTTTGGTTGGAAAAGACTTCTAAGATTCAGCACTGCCACGCCCACCACTAAACCGTGTCTCTAAGTGCCATATCCACACGCCTTTCAAATGCCTTCAGGGATGGTGATTCCATCACTTCTGTGGGCAGCCTGTTTCAGTGCTTAGCAACCCTCTTGGTATTACTCTCCTAATATTTAATCTAAACTTCCTTCATTGGTCTAGCAACATTGATCTAGTGAGTGATTCTGGTGATCCCATTTTTCACAACATTTTGTGGAGACTTACCTTGCTGAGATGTGTTCTCTCACCTCTTGAATACAAGGGATTCAATCTAGCATTTAGCAGGTGAAAGCCTACTAAGCTAGGAGGAGAGCCATACAGGAACAGAAGCTGGAGGACACTCTTCCTTGTCCTGATGAAGTTATCCGCTTTCAACACAATAAAGAAAACCTAAGGGGACGATTTAATTTATAAAATTTGATGATGTAAAAGCATAGTAAAGATAATCTCCAGTGAAAATTTTTATTTTATTAAATGATTCTTCTACAAACTGCACAAGGCTTGATTGCAAGTGAGAATGCAAGAGAGTTTGTACTTTATGGGAATGCAATGTTAGAGTTTTCTCATAGTCCAAGGGTAAGAATCTCAGAGGGAAGCCTTTTGGTTCAGGATTGAGAATGCTTCACAGAGTCCTCATAGCTATCCTGGTCTTATTTGAAGGGTAATATTTGTAACCTGAAAGAGGGAGGTGTGGGTTTAGATTTCTTCAGGTTAATGAGGGTAGCCACTCAACTTTCCCATTTCCAGAATGAATGCGTAATTGTGACATTATCATATGAATGAAGGCAGTATCACCACCTGGTAACTGAACCAGGTAATGCAATGAAGATGTCCTGCCTGTGTCTCCTGTATAATTCAGTTCTAAGGATTTGTGTAATAAAGCAGCAACTTTTGTTTGCCATATAATATATTGAGGCGTGTGTGTCTGTGTGTGTGTGTATGTGTGTGTGTGTGTTTGCATCTCTTCACATGCCCAGGTGGTTTAAATTGCTTTTCCCACCCTGTTTCTCGTTATTGTAACATTTTCAATGTTTCCTCTTCTGAGACTGGAATGCCAAGAGGGAGATATCAAATTCTAATCATTAAATAGCCTCAAGAGATCAAATTGCATATCAATCAGTCCATTAGACAGTTTCTCAGTTGATTCAGACAAGAGTTTTAGTTTCTTTCATCCTTGATAAGGGCATGCACTTAAGTTCAATGGTGGAGACAAGAAAGAGAGGACTGAGACCTGTGAGTTTCTTTGTATAATATTTAGACAAAACCTGATAGACTGCCTTAAGAATTTTTCTTTTCAGTCGTTTGACCTTTCTTAGTGGAGAGGAGTTAAGACTCATTCTGTGTTAGAAATGCTTTTTTTTTTTTTAATGTCTTGAAGTGGTAGGAGGCAATGAACTTTGATTTCTTCAAGGTTTTATTCAACTTATGAAGGCCTATTCTGTAAGCCTAATGTATAAAATACTGATTTTTGAGTGCATGCTTTAATTTTTTTTTCCATATCCATAAATTAGTGGTTTCCTCTGGGCATAAGAGATTTTACTGTACGGGAGCTTTTGCCTTAGAGAAACACAAGACTGAACATCCTGCTTCAGGTCATAATCTTTTTATTTTTGTAGTAACACATCTGAATTTAAGCAAACAGAAGTGCATGAAATAAGAGATCCAGAGTGTGTTACATTTCTTTTACAAGGTTATATCAGAAGTAAAAGCTGGAAATTATACCTTCAGTTGTGCTAGACTGTACTGATGCTATTTTTGTACATTTCCCTAACATGTACTAGAAATGTAGTACATTCTTAAGACTTTGCAGCTGCAATTAGACCACAATTGAATGGCTACAGTGTTCATTCAGTCATGGGAAACCTAAATTCAGATCCCGATTTGAGCTAAATGGAACACACCTGTGGTTTTGGGATTATTAGTTAATTCAGACTACGTTTGTAAGCAGTTTATGCCATGTTTTTCCCTCCTAATACTGATGCCTCATATTTATTTGCAATCTTCATCAATTTATCTCAAGAAGCAGCAAGTATCATGAAAATTGTCTAACCACTGAAATTCTTCTATACTTACATATAATAGCAGTAGAAATTACTGTTCAAAAAGTCAGTGAGATAAGTGCAACTGTCTTAACTGAGCATTTCCAGTTAGTCCTGGGTCCTTCTGGCCATAAAGTTTGTTTTATAATTTTAAAGACAGGAAAAGATAAGGGAAACCATATCTGTGATTTTTCAACAACCACCTTTTATAATTCCATTGAAACAGCTGATTTTTTAGAGAATGCTGAGGTGAATTTCTTTGGTTTTTCTTGGAAAGGAGTGATAATCATATTTTTTCTTTTCCTCTGCTTGCTTTTCAAGTTGTTTTCATTATTGAGAGAATTGCAGTTTTCAGAAACATTGTAGGGACCATACAGCTTTTTCTTATACTCCCGTTGTTCTTTTTGATAGTGTATGAGATTTAGAAATTCAGAATACGTGTGGTAGCTCCGGGCAAGAAGCAATGATATGAAAGAAATGTGTGCTCTTTTTCTGAAAAGTAAATGGTGATTTTAGTTTCTAACCTGAGGGATCTACTGATGCTGTCCAAGCCTATCTAAGCCTATCTATTTCTCTTACTTGGAGAAATTCATAGAAGGGTAAATTCTGCATGTTCTTTAAAAAATCCCCAAACCTGTTTAATTTAATGTTTGTATGTAATTTGTATTGCTTTTCAGCCTTTATTTCCATATTTTAAAAAAAAGTAAATTATCTACTTTTGTCTTCAGTTACTTCTAATCATACAACTAAGACCAATTTCAAGGTCCGTAGTGATGTTTATATATCTGGCATTTATTTTCACTTTAAGCAAGGGTACGTCATAGTTCTTAAATTTGTATCACTTTCTTCTCAGTTTAAATCTTGAAGGACTTTTTAATTGTGAATTAATAAGTTATACTTCCCACCTAAATAATTCTGTGATTCTGTGGCACATAATTGAGATACTCATCCCTAGTGAAGCATATAATGCTCAGTTAGTGTCATGACCCACCAGTGCAGGGCGTGATGTTTGTTTTAAGTTCTCATCAGGCTGAACAAAGACACCAGACCATGTGTCAGGGAACTCTTCTGCTTTATGGTACAGTTGTCATCTTAACTGTGACAATCAGTTAAAGAAAAGAGGAAGAAAGAGAGGAGAAAGTGAGAGGGGGCCCAATGTGCATGCCTTTTATGTAAATTAGACTTCTTGGATGTTTTTTCACCCCTGCACAGCCAGTCCTTACCCAGGAAGGGCGTTGGGGTGGGGGGGACTGAGCACAAGTCTCAAGGTAGAGCAGGAAGTTGGCTCAGGACGACACTGCCCCACCTCTCCTCTGATCACCTTTCCTGTAGCAATACTCAGAATGTTTGAGACAAAACATACTTAGATCTGGTCTTCTACAGTTAGGATTATTAGAAGCCTAGATTTTTTTGTTTGTTTGTTTTGAGGGTGTTTTGTGTGTTTGCCTGTATTTTTAAGAATAATTTAATAATAATTTATTCCAGTTGTAAAATTCTTACAAAATTGCAAGAAAATAAACGTATATGTTCTATTAGGAAAAAGAATTTCTCATAAGACTTAGGTACACATTAATTTGAAGCCAGACATTGCTGTAGTTACAGTTCTGGGATTCAAAGATATCTTAAGAATGGTCAGTTTTGATAAATAAACTTCCCACCAATGTTCTAACTAATCCAGTCCAGAAAGTGCACATTAGTTCATGATTGGTCCTCTGCTGTGGTGTTCATGATGATTTTATCTGATATGTCTGAATAACTTTACATAGGATAAGGAAGACTGAAGCTTAGCTCATTTCAGTGTATCAAGAAAGTTCTAGAAGCTCAAAAAAAATCCCTAAAAAAGTTATAACTGTTTTGGTTTTCTTTTCTTTTTTTTTTTTTTTTTTTTTTTTTTTTTTTTTTTTTTTTTTTTAAGAATGGTAGACAAACACAGTATGCATTTACCAATATTTGGAAAACTTGCTCTTTTGTTATTGAACAAACATTTGAATATGGTGACTATTAAGAGGGTGCAGTCCTCATAATGAGGTAGAGGTTCATTTAAACCTGCTTTGAGAAAAGCTTTTACAGAAGACAGATTACTTTTCTGCTAATATTTCAAATTATATGGACATATTGCTAAAATTAATACTGCAGGCCCATTAAAAAATTTCTATGCCTTGGGTAGTTCTTATTTACAATATCATACCACTTCATTAGTTTATTATAGAGTTTTATATATGTAATAATAATATTTTAATTGCTTTTGTTTGAAAACAATCAACCAGACAAACATACACTCAAACACAAACCAAAATAATAAAGAAAACCCAAAAAGCAAGCAACCATATATCCACTTTACTTAATAACTTCCAAAATTGCTTATTTCAAGGGGACAAAAAGAATGGAAAGAAAAAAACCACAGTTGGTGTTCTTGGTAAATGTTTTTTGAATCCCCATATTCTATGAAATGCTTTAAATACTTAGAAAATATCAATATGAGGAGAATCTGAAATTTTATTGATTACACCATTTGTAATTTTTTTACTACTGACTAACTGGTTGCTCTTGTGTTTCAGCTAATCAAGCTGACTGTATGCTTTCAGAGTGTGTGTCTAATGAAAGGGATGTGAGTCTTTAACCCTGACTCTCTATTGAGGTCAGACCTATGTGCGTGCCAAAAAAATCCCTTGGGAATATGAGCAGAGACTAGAGGTGATCAGCACTGAAAGCTGAGGTGTACTGTTGTGCGCTAGTTGTTTTAGATAAAGCTTGAGAAGCCCTAGGATATCTGTGCAGTCTTCAGTTTCCTGTGTTCATTTAATTTGTATTTCTGTATAGTTTTCTTGTAGCTGTCCATGACCTGGACAAGCATCCAAGTTTTCTATTCTACGCTGGAGCAAAGAGGACTTCTAAGCCATGTCTTCTATTTCCCTAGCAGCCACAGAATAAGTGTAGGGCTACTGACAATCTTCTCCTCAGGCTGAAAAAAACAGTAACTGCAGGTCCTGGAAACCATCAGTTTAGCCCTGAAGACCTGATTCATAGACTATTTAAGCTTCTCTAAGTGTGGCTTGGGGCACAGATTTATAAAAAAGTACAAGTGGTATTTCTAGATACACATCCATGTTAACTTCAATCTGCATTTTCTTCAAAGGACATAAATGTCTCATTAGCCTCAAATTGCACTCCTCTGCCAATAATGAAATCATGTATGAACATATGTGACTTTAGATCTTCCTTGACTTCTCTTTGTGTGTTGTGCTGCCAGAAGTTGTCATTTAAAACTGAATATTCTGATTTGGATTGATTGTTTTCGATTGTTTGAGTGAGTGATATTTTCAACTAGGATTTTTTTGCAGCAAGTTTATATGCATTGTTTCTAACATTTGAAGCATTAAAAAAAAAAAAAAGAGGAAAAAGTACAGCACTCTTAGTGATAATAAAGACATGACAAGTACAGGTCTTCCTGTAGACTCAATGTGTAAAGGCATAGGAGATAGCTGACTGTATACATATAATTGAACATCAAACTAGTTTTGATATATCTAAAAACCTTTCTAGAATGTTTACAGTTTTCTATTTAAGATTAATTGAAATCTATGACTCTCTGTTTACATCTTCCAGCCTTTTCAATCATGTATCTATCATCATAGCATAGCCATCACAGTTCATGAATTAATAGGTAGCATGCCTTCTTCCTTACCCTTTGATATTATTATGGAAAATTATTTTGTGTGTTTTTGTCTGTGTATGAATGTGTATACATCTCATATGTGAAACTAACCTTAGGAAAATGGTAATTCCCCTAGTAATGTCGATGAACTGATATGTGTGATATTTTCTGCCTAATTGGGCAGGAATCCGACCCTAAACAAGATATTTATGCTTTTCTTGCCTCAGTCTGGGTTGTTTGCCTCTGTATACCAAAACCAGTAGTCCTCAGGATGCACAGATCCCAGAGCTGAAGGTTGGGGAAGTATGGAGAACTGAGTGAAGCCCCCATAATCCAGGAGGACATGGTTCGTGACCTGCTACTTATTGACCTATAGCAAGTTAGACACCCACAAGTCTATGGGCTCAGATGGGATGCCCCTGAGGAAGCTGGTGAAAGAGCTTATCAAGCCGCTCTAAACCACTTACCTGCAGTCCTGGTTAACTGGAGAAGGTCAAGTTGACTGAAAATAAGCAAATGTAATGCCCATCCACAAGAAGGGTCAGAAGGATGACCCAGGGAACTACAGGCCTGTCAGCCTGACCTTGACACTGGGGAAGGTCATGGAGCAGATCAACCTGAGCGCCATCATATGCTATGCACAGGACGGCCAGTGAATCAGGCCCAGCTGATACTCACAAATGGGTTTACAAAAGGCAGATCCTGTTTGACTAACTTGATCTCTTTCTCTCATAAAATAACGTGGCTAGTGGATGAGGGAAAGGCTGTAGACTTTGTTTATTCAGACTTAAGTAAAGCATTGGATATTGTCTCCCACAGCATTCTCCTGGGGAAAACCGGCTGTTCCTGGCCTGGATGGGTGCAGTCTTCACTGGGTGAAAAACTGGCTGTATAGTCAGGCCTAGAGAGTGGCACTGAATGGAGTTAAATTCAGTCAGCAGCTGGTGACCAGTGGTGTTCTCTAGGGCTCAATATTGGGGCCAGTCCTGTTTAATGCCTCTATTGATGATTTGGATGAGGGGATTGCGTGCATCCTCAATAAATTCACAGATGATACTAAATTGGATGGAAGTATTGATCTGCTGGAGCATAGGAAGGCTCTGCAAAAGGAACTCAACAGGCTGAATTGGCTGAGGCCAGTTGTATGAGGATTGATAAGGCCGAGGGTCAGGTCCTGCACTTGGGTTGCAAAAACCCCATGCAATGCTCCAGGCCTGTGGAACAGGGGCTTGAGAGCGGCTCAACTGAAGGGGACCCTGGGGGTGCTGTTTGAAACCTGGCTTGATATTGGCCAGCACGTGCCCAGGTGGCCAAGAAAGCCATACTATTTAGTATGTCATGTTTTTTACAGTTGTATATTATCTCTGCTGTATTAGCTGACCAATTCCACTTTCCTTCGTGTTGTCATTTTTGGTTCTCTCCCTGCTGGTGATATGTTTACTCTTGTTTATTTGTCATTCCCATTTTCTTTTCTCATTTTGTTTCCTCTTTTTTTCGCTTGCTGTTTGCCCAGAAAATTTTTTTCTCTAACCATCTTTCATAATCTGAATCACTGTATGTCCTTCCACCTTGTCAATTTTCTTAGTGCTGTATTCCACATTTCTTAGTATGTTATTACAAACTTCTGTAGTGCGGATGTCAAGGGAATAAGATCTGTGTTCCTCCCTAAGCACAGATTAAATCCTCAGTTGGATATGACTGGAAAATCTGATTTGTGCTGCATGATCAGTAAAGTGTACCAAAGTCAGGATGGGACAGAGCAAGAGGAATACTACTCAAAATCAATCACCTGCTGCTGACTTCCATTGTTAAAGATGGTAGGAGAAAACAGAAGGGAAAGTGACGCTTGAGGAGGAATTTCAGGTGACCACTCTGAGGGTCAGGGAGCAGCAGAAGTGGCACTGCCCCATTGGGGAGGATGACCCAGGAGCTGTGGGCACTGCAGAGCTGGCAGGGCAAGACTGAACTCCTCAGGCCTCCCATTGAGGGTGGGCTGAGACAGGGGCAGGACCCTGCCACCACCCAATAATCATCAGGCCAGGCAGGGTGAGGAGTCAGGTCCAAGGTCTATCTGGGGACCCAGTGAGGCCAAGATCCAGGCTGGGCATGGGGTTGGGCATAGGGCTTCCTGCAGCGTAACTCACACAGGGAATGATGGCCCTGGTGGTGCCCTTGGGGACATGAAAATTGGAGCTGGTAATGATTGTTTGTCAGAAATGGTGCTCAAAATACAAGGCCTAGAGAAAATGTTAATAGAAATTTTGTTTCATCACAAGTAATATGTATCTGGTATTTCTCTGGCCTCTGATGTTCAGGTGTTTCAACAGTTTGTGGTAAGAGTGCTAAAATGAAGTAACTAAAGAATTCCAGGAGTTTTGAGAGAATAAAATATCTTTCAAACTATTTTCCTTGTCAGAGTCTTGACTGAAAACAGGACCCACTAGTCCACATATATATATAAGTTTGATATATAAATGTGTGTTCATCCTATCAAACATAAGGTATCAGTATCAGTTTCCTATAATAAGGAAATTTTTACCCGTGGAATTGTTGTCTGTGGTTTTGAGTTGAATAATGGGTAAAAAGAAAGTCCTTAATTTCTTTGGGCAGGTAGAAAAATGTTGATGTGTATTTATTTATATACTTGTAATGGTTAGCATATACATGCGAGTGACTTGTATTTCATTAAAAATTAACAGAATTATTGTATGAATTGGCTTCTGTTTAAAAATAAAAGTAGGAGAATGCAAGCAGGTAGTGTTACAAAATTGTAACACTATATAGGCCAAAAGCTGATTTAAGAGATTGTATCATGCTTTTTTTTCTTTTAGTTTTCCATTGTTCTGTCAGACATAGAACAAAGATATGAAAACCGATAAATTTGTATCAAATTTTGCCTAACTGTTCTCACACTTGATTTGAACTAAATATTTATGACATTAATCAGAATTTCTGAATTAGAAGGAGGTAAATTATGTTATCACACAGAAAAGAAGTCATATCTGTGAAAAATACTTAGTAGTCATTATATCATAGCAAAAAGAGATTATCCAATACAGGAACCAAAAGTAATGAATGGTTCCTGTGGGAGTGCAAATAGGCTTAAAAAGAAGATTCTATTTATTTAGGGCAGAAGTTATCCTCAAGCTAGCACTTAAATGTGATACTCTTCCTGAAATCAGAAGTGTTTGGTCTGTGGTTTGAAAGAATACAGAAGCAGAAATGTTTATTTTGTGGTATAGCCTCAGACAAGATTATGGCTTCAGTTTTTGCTCTCTTACCTTACATGTCTTTGGAAACACATAGCTAACCATGATGTCTGAAGTTCATAAAACATTTGTGGGCGTTGGCATGGAACTAGTGTGTATATAATTTTTGTAATAGTGAATATAACTTTTGTTTTTGTTTTTTATTTTAGGTTTATGTGAACATAAGTTTGTTGATTTGAATTGCTTGTTTTCTCTTTGCCACAGGCTGACCAAGTGGGCTGGACTTCACCGAAAGGAGTCATTTCACTGGGGCAGTGGAATAACTGCGGATCTCTCAAGACTCTGCTTTTTGGGAAGTGCTGTGCGTTGCCAGGATTAATTCAACACTAAAGTCTGGGATGGGCCTTAGGGGCAAACATTCCCTTGTTTCTTCTGACACTGGTATTTGTCTACAGCCAGTCAGCTGAGGCACCTACCACACATCAGCTTTTGGTTTTTTGTTGCCTGACCAAGGTTACATTTTCCCTCACTTCATCTCCTTTTGACTACACATTTATTAGTTTGCATTTTCCTTGACTGATTAATTTTCTCCTGGCTGTAGAAAAAAGAGCCCTGCTGATGTTGATTTAAATAATGTCGAAACCAATGGGACTCCTATGGCTGCCTTTGATCTTCACACCAGCGTGTGTCATGTTGAATTCTAACTTCCTCCTGTGGATAACTGCACTGGCTATAAGATTTACTCTCATTGATGGCCAAGCACAATACCCAGTTGTTACTACAAATTATGGCAAAATACGTGGTTTAAGAACACCTTTGCCTAATGAGATCCTTGGTCCAGTGGAGCAGTACCTGGGTGTTCCTTATGCTTCTCCTCCGACTGGAGAAAGGCGATTTCAGCCCCCGGAGCCACCATCGTCCTGGACAGGCATCCGCAACGCCACACAGTTTGCCGCTGTCTGCCCACAATACCTGGATGAGAGGTCACTGCTCAATGATATGCTGCCAGTCTGGTTTACAGCCAATCTGGATACTGTGGTGACATATGTTCAAGATCAAAATGAAGACTGTCTGTATTTGAATATCTATGTGCCCACAGAGGATGGTAAGTACCCTGAGACCTGCACTGCAGTGCGCTCACCAGTTCTACACAGGAGTAATGTGTGGAAATGGATAATGCCTCTGAACATGCAATATACCTTGTAGATTGACTATGCTTGCCTGGATCCTCTCTTATGTTTCAGTGCCACACCAACCTGCAGTTTGATTGCAAGTGGTGGCCAGGGTGTGTCAGCCAGCCTTAAGTTTACATCGAAAATACAGCTGAGAATCATTCACAAGAGAGGAAAGGGGAGATGAACATTAACCTGAAGTTATTTTTCCATGCATGAATGGTACAAATATACCATTACATACTAATTTTTAAAGGAGAATTTACCTAATTTTTTCTTTATTTTTATTATGAAACTTCTGAGCCTACTGTTAACTCTGCTTGATTTTAATAGATAATAGAAAATTGTAGTCATTCAGTCAGCAGGGTTATTTTTAGGATTTTTATCTGCGAAACTTTTCAGTCTAGCTTATTTTTCTTCATTTACTAAATTTAAAATGACATAAATGTGATTTATTATGCAGAGCTGAACAGGTGGCTTTCAACTTTCATCTGTTCTGTGCAATACTTTCTCAAGAGGGCTACTTTAAACCACTTTCTATAGACAAAAAGGATGAACATAATTGGTAATACAGAACTCTTCGAACATTTACATGATCTCAATCTTAAAAATTGTAGCTGTATGGCATGATGAATTTATCTTTGGTCCTTTTGAATAGTATTGCTTCCTACAGGCAAGAAGACCTGTTTTCATCAGGCCCCAAATGAGCTAAGTCTGTTATTTCACAAGGAAATAAAAATACTACTAGCATTTATATTTAATATCCCACTAAAAGGTAGTGCTTTCTGCTAATTAGAATGCAGTTACCGATGTATAACATGACCAATTTCTCCCAGATATGCAAATCCCTTCATTTGTTCTGAGGATTTGATTTAGACAACCAAGGCATTGTTATTTCTCAGTAACCATACTCTAAATATGCAAATTTTGTACTTTGATTATTATAATCCTTCTGCCTTGATTGGCCTCTTTGCTCAGAATTTCCAAGCTGTCTGCCAGCAATAAACATACCACCTTCTTTTCCTGTTCTCATCAGCTGAAGCAAAAACTTGAAAGTAAAAATAAAGGGGTAAGGTTTGGGAATACTGGGAGCTTTGCAAATGTAAATACTATCAAGCTGCTTAAAGGAGAAGTGCTGTGAAAGGAAAGCTGTGTTTAGGGGGGCTCTGTGTGCACAAGTGTGTGTGTGCATGTGTGTGTGTGCCCCTGTGTGCAGACAAAGGAGCAGGTCTTTTCAAACCAATTCTTTCCCTCTTCCAGTCTCATTACACTCCTTCTTACTCCTTAGATAATAACATAGATAATTTTTTCCCAAATTTGTTTATGTTCTGGATTTTATCCTTCATCTTTTAATTAGTCACTGGGGTAAGCTTGCCCTGAGAAAGCATTCTGGGTTAAGATTTTATTTGTTCTCACTGAAGGAGTATCAGCTTTGCTAACTCAGTCTTATTTTAGAATCCAGTTTTAATAAATGCATACATTCCTCCAATCTAATAATAAGTTTCATTCATTAATTAGGGAATACAGGAAATTAGGCATGGAAAAATATGTGAATGCCTAGGAAAAGAATATTTGATATAAAATGAAAAATAATAAAATATTGTGGGCTGAATGACTATAACCTATAACACTCACCTTACTATAATAGCTAATGACATTTGCTATTAGATTTAAAATAGAAAGGACTGATAAATTTAATTTTACCTTCTGCAGAACTTTTTGTCCACTTACTTCTGCAAAAAATGTGATTTGTCCCTCCTGGTTTTAGATTTCCTTTATTCTAAATAGCGTGTAAATGGTATCTACTTTCTTTTATGTTGCCTGTTGAAAATATAAATACATGCATAAAGCAATGTGTAGCTGAATAATGAGAAGACAAGGTTTGGTGTCAGTGATGAGCTGAAGGTAAGATTGCTCCTGTACAATATAACAAGCCTTTTTAAAAAATTCCATCAGGGAACAAGAAGCTTAAGAATGAATAAATTAAGTACGTGCTGTTTTAATTGTATGCTGTATATCTTATCACTAATTAATAAAACTCAGTGGCTTTTTGGGTGAGGAATACATGAAACCATAACGATGCTTAAAGGGAACTGACCTGCAAATCACATGTCCTAAGTTGGTGTGTCTCCAAATCACTCTAAAAAGTCTTCAATTGTAGTCCATACAATCTGATTAAACACAGTATGCTTCATTATGTGAGTCCTAGTTGGCAAAAATCAGCTACGTTGTTATGGAGACAGACCATGAAATTAGTTTTTGAAGCAAGATCTCAAAGTGAGTGACTTTGAGTTAAACTCACATATTCAATTCTTTCTTCAGTACAGTTTGATTTAAAAGAGCTTTGAAGCTGTTTTCTAAAAGAAAAGGTGGCCGGATTCATTCAAACCTAGTAAATGCTCTGATTATGAAACTTAATCTGAATAATTTTTTGTGACCCCCCCCCTTTTTTTTTTTAAATTTTGGTGAAAAGAATAGATGAACAACTAATGAATTAACTGCAGTCATATGCAGTGCTTACTTCAAATCAATTCTAGTGAATAACTAATCAAAATAAAGCTCAGGTTCGGGGGTTTTTTTCATTGTTTTGTTTTGTTGCAGTTCTTTTTCACTATATAGCATGACCTGTTTCTTATTATTTGTGTAGTTTGGCCAAAAGGATTGACAAATAAATGCAGATATGCCTCCATCTGATTTCAGACTTGCTTCATTGGAATTCTTCCGTATAAACTAATAGAAATAAAAGTAGAATACAGTCCCTTTAACAAGGTAGATAAGTTTAGTTAGTTATAATAAAATAGTTTGAAATGTTCCTGCTTTTGTCTGAAGAAGTACCATGAAATTAAATAACATATAAATCTATAGTTCCTTACAATAGTTTGAGCTTCTAGGTTAAGAAATTAAAATGACCTGTTACACAGTCAATGTCTGTATTAATCATAGCCTTTCTTTAAACTCATAAGATTCTCAGTTTAAAATGTCAAATAGCAGGAGAATTCTGTCAGAATTTCCCATGTCAAAAATGTCTTTACCAAGCAAAAAGCATCTTTATTTTTAGGGGCTTTCTTTTTCATTTTCAGTGAAAATATTATTTATGATAGAAGTCAATACACATACCTAGCAGAATATTTCTGCAATTCTGTCCATGTAGATTTTTTATTCTTTTCCTATTTTTCACTGGACAAGTGTTTTTTGATGTACCTTTCCTAACCGTAACACTTCTATTTCAGAGTATCTAAGGTATCTGTAGAATTTCACTCTTTGTTTTCTTTTGCCTTTTGAAGGGAAGGCATTGCAACCACTGTGATCCATTGAGTTTGGGTTTTTTTGGCCATAAGTATAAATAATAAAACAGTTATTTTAAAGATACACAGTACAAGCAAAAATGGTAAAATCTAGGAAAATTATTTTATTTTATATGTCAAACCTATAGTAATATAAAATTACTTAGAACTGAAGCAAATAAAATATTTATAGTGAAACTATAATTTTATCCAGTTGCTTTCTAAATATTTGGTTTGATCTTCAGAATTATTTGTGTGGGTGTAGATTGTCTAGGCTGCTTTTTCAGCTACTCTAAACTGTAATTTTCCAAAAGAATATTTGAATGTCAGTTTTGAGAAGGTCATCTAGGGAAATGATATTGAGGACAGTCTGTTTATTATAACTTCAGTCTGAATATGGGTTTATCTACAGTGGAAATGCTAGATTGAAGAGGACACAGACTGTTAATCGTCTGTGCTTAATCCCTGGCCTTTATCATTTGAGTCTGTGGATTCTGAAGGAGATTTCTAACTCCTATCATATCTGGGGAAAAAAGGTATAACAAGAAAAAAAAAAAAACAGAAAAGACCCTTAATTTGTATTTCTTTCATGATAAACTTCAAAATTTTATTAATAGCAGAGCAAGATTAAAAAAAAAGCAGCATAGCAAAACAACAAAAAACAAAAGCCAACAAGAACAAATCTTTTTATGTTTGTCTGCTATGTTCAGATCAAAAGAGAAAATAAAAAAGATGACTTTGTGTTATCTTTGCTTGGTCGATAGTAAGTATATATACTTCTTACTTATTTTGGTGTATGGATAGAGGGTACATTTTACACAAGTGTGGAGCTCCTTATCCACTATGTATCTGTTACAGATTAACTAATGAAGTATTTATCATCTTCAGATGTTTGCTCTTGTTTCTGGTTTGTGAGCTCTTGTTTCATTTACTTGAGAATAAATACAGCTGAAATGACAACAAAAGGTGGGAGAAGATGACACGTAATAAGACTGAGTTGGTAGGTCATAATTTTTCATTAGGTTGTGGGAACTGAGACTATTGCCCAGGATAAGTGGTATATTTAGCTGTGGACTACCAGGAAGAAGAAAGTCTTGTGCAAAAGCAAAGAGGTGAACAGTGTTCCTTCTCTGGGCAGTGATGTGAAGGAAATACACCTGCAGCTCTTGACTGTGTCTCTTTGACTAAGAAATAACAAAATGAAAAATTTGAGCAAAGCTGATCAAGAATATGAGCCTTAGACTATCACTTTTGCATATTATGAAATGTCAAATGTCTGTTTAATATATAATTGAGTGTTTTCAGCCTTCTTCTTGTCATTGCTGTTGAATTGCAATGTCTTTAACTTGGAAAAAGTATTTTTATGAAACTTATTCTAATAAAACATAATTGATAAAAAATGGGTTTTTTTTCCTTTTACTTTGAGGCAAAGAAAAAGGTAGTGCAAAGACTAGTTTTTTCATTTCAACTTTTTGACAGCATAGAATAAAATAGAAAGGCAATCTATGAGAAATAAGAGGTCATACATAAAAATAGTGTCATAGTGAGCAAGACAGGTGCAAGATTGTACAATATTATTTTTATTGAATTATTAGGAGGTGATAATAATAATAGTAACTTGTCATTTCCAAATAAACTCAATTTTCTATACAATAGATTCTTCTAAGCTGTATGTAGTTTTAAGTTTCAGTAGATGTATATCAGACATTTTTCAGGTAATCTTAAGATTTTAATTGTCCTATTATCTCTTCACTACTTTTGCAAATGTAAGTAGCTGCTTAAGAAATCAAAAGAAGAATTTAAGTATATAGTTTTAAGGAATTAAGAATTCAGTATCTCTTGTCTATATGTTTACAGGTTTTTTTCTTCCTCAAAATCTTTACTACATATTTTTAAAAGTCAATTATAATTTCTGTAATTAGTATAAGAGCATAGACTTTTACTTATGCTTTCTGAAATGTTTTTAAAAACAAACTAAATACATTTGCTTCTAAAAATATTTTAAATTATGTTTTAAAACATACTTTTGACTATTATAGATGATAATATTTAAACAGTTTCATATTTCAAATAGTGTTTTTCTGAAAAATACCCAAGAATATAACAAAACTTTGTTTTCAGTTTCAATATTGTCATAGGTTTTGTTGGTGACTGGTTTATTTTTATTTTTAACCCCCACCCATTCAGTCAATTGTTTGTCTACTTTGGAAAAATAAAAAAAGATTATTAAAATTTTATTATATGAATGCATTTCAGCTTATAAAAACATATATAAAATTTTCACAAAATAAGGCATATCCTTTTGTACAATTACTGTATTGCTTTCCAGAGTGAGAAGCATTGATAAAAGATAACAATTACGATGCAAAATGACAATGCTGGAATTATTGCATATAGTACCAGATGAACATAAACATATACTTTTTAGCATCAGAGAGAAAATTGCTCTCCATTGTGAAAGATAAACTCCCCGTTGTGGCAGAGTGCCTCAAGCCAATTCTTTCACTGTTAGGGTCCAATATATCCCCTCCTTCTAATCCAGAAATATTGCGGCATCTGTGAGAAAGAAGAAGGCATATGTCTGGCTATTCTCTGCCTACTGGGATAAAGCTGGGGGTAATCCAGGCCCTTATTTTATATTCTTGCTTTTAACAGTCACAAATACCTTCTAACACCAAAGAACAGGACTCTAATCTAGATGAAATAAAGTTCTTAAATCCTTAGAGATAAATTCAGATTTAGTTGCTAATTTCAAAATGCTGTCCTTCCCTCCAGGAGCTGCCCATTCCACAGGCACTTTACGGGATTGCACCCAAATGGCCTTCTCAGGAACTGATATGCAGTGAAGCCTAGCAAGAAGACTCAGCATTCAATATGACTTTAGTTAATCCCAACAGGATTTTTGGCACCAATTCCTAGAGTCTCATCATTACCTCATATTGAAAAACCTTCTAGAAGGAAGGGGGGGAGGAGGAGATTGTCTTTAAAATATGATGAATTAATGTTTCTTCTGCAAATGCAAATTAATGTTATCATCCTTTTAGTTAAAGAACAGTGCCTTTGGAATTGTAGAGGCTGTGCCATTTGGCTCAGTGACACAAAAGAAAAAGTCTTTAGTCATGTGGGTTGTGAAACAGATCAGATTTTACTTTATTTTGTCCACTGTCTCCCACTTGTCTATTCAGGTTGCTTTTTGTTTTGGTTTGGATTTTTTCCTGTGTGTTTGCTTTTCTGTTTTGTTTGGGGATTTTGTTACTTTGTTTTGTTTTTAAATGGAATTTTCCTCTTCACTCCTGCAAAACATGACTTTGTACGCTGCTGTTGTTCTCTGCTCGTCTTCTTGCTTTCTGTCTAAACACAAATCAATGTGACACCTGCTAACGCTGAGGCAGTGTCTCTGTCCTAGAGCAGTGCAGTGGGTCCTTTGCAGGCTTCTGTGTGGTGAACAGCGCGGAATACGTGCAGTCGGATCTGATCAGCATCTTGGCCATACTATGTGTATTAGCTTTGATTTCCTGTTAAGGTTTTGGGAGCTTATTGGTCTTTCTTCAGGTATTTTTTGCATTGGTTTGACAGTTGTGAAAGCTATTTGTGTCTTTTCGTTCAAATTTGTTTCGGTTTCCTTTAATTTGCACATTAATTGCAGGTTCAAGCAAAACTGACACATGCTGAATAGCTCAGCTAAATCACAAGGCTCATAAATCAGTGACATCTGTGAAAATATTTCAAGAATTTGTACCCACATCAACGTGATAGTCATAGGTAGTTTGTCAACTGGAAAAATTTAAAATTCTCTTCTACAAATGTTTAGGTATCTGCAAAATAAATTAACACAAATTTGAAATAAAGCAAATGCTCATTATTTGCTCCTCAGGATTCCTGACAAAATTTTTGATAATTTCTCCTGAAATTTTTGCAGAGTACTTTGGTTTGCCATCCTTTTTAGAGGGAAAGTATATTTCTAGCCTTTATTCAGTGCTTCTTGCTTATGATTCCAGATAAAATTCTCAGAACAGCATATAATCAATTATGTATGCTTACATTTTATGATAGTGTTAGTGAAATGTATTAGTTATAATCCAAAAAGAACAAAAGAAAAAGGAAAAAAGGAAAACTAATGATAGCGAATTTCATTTGTGTTTATGATACTAACATCTGAAGGAATATGGATGAATTTATATTCTTGGGGTTTGAGGCTTTTTTAATCTGGACCTAGCTCTTGGTACCCAAAGAGACAAACAATAAGAAATAATTATTATGAAACCGTGAAAATGGACTAATGCTTATAGCTATCTGGTACTGATGTGTTAAAAATCCATTAAAGAAATGTTATAATAAAAAGAAAATTTTTCTTTTACAGTCATTGCTGTAGGCAAACTTTTAGTGAAGAATAAATTTACTGGTGATGCTAAGCCAAATTCCTACACTATACATAGGGATTTTAGTTACAAATAGAATTTCTGGTGCCTTGTTCCAAAATGCTTATAATTGCTGGGTTGATGTTAAATTGATTTTTCATTGACAGGGTGTGACATATTTAATCTAATGGAGGGAAATAGCTTTGTGCAGATTCAAATGACTATTCAATTAGTCACTGGTAATGTTTACAAACCATCATAGCTGGAAATCATGGATACATTGTCTGTTTTATTAAGTACGCAGTAGGGCAAATGAAAGCCCAATCCAAATATATACATTTCATCCTCTTTCAAATAAATTAGAATCAAATTATCTTTTATGTAGTATTTTTAGGGTGGCCAAGAAATTAAAAAAATCATTCTGCATTTGTAATACTGCCCCCTTGGTAGCGCTTTTGCTGGTTTTTCATGCTTGATTCAGACAGCAGAGGGAGCACAAGTTTCCAGCAAACGCATTTTTTTCTGTCCCTGGGAATCACTGAGAGAGACAAATAATGCTGGTGAATGCAGTAGTAAAACATTCAAACAGGTGCTAGTTTTTGCTGTTTAAACAGGTAGGAAGGGATCTGATTCCACCTTTTCCAACCTGAGAAGTTAATAAAGTTGAAAGTGTTGATTCTGGTGTTCTGGACTGATGAATTTATGTAAGGAATAGAATTTTTCACTCACACTGACAAATTTGCACAAAACTATTTTTTCTATTTGTAAAATAGTAAATGTTTAGGTGATAAGCATACTGGCAATGCACTAGTTTTTAACTGAGTAATACTTGCAAGACATTCAGTGGCAGAACAGATTCCAAAGTAGAGAATTTGGTCTGTTTGGTCATGGTGAGTTAGTACAAACATTCCTATTTAAAAAATGATTGATTCTGTCCTTTCATTTCATAGTCAAAATATAAATAAAAGCAGATTTTTTCAATGAATGCCAGTGTCTTTCCATCTTCTGTTTTATAGTTATACAGCTCAATCATGTAAAGTGTCAAATGTGTTTTGCCTCCTTCTATTTTACTGACAAAAAAATCTCAAGCATGTTGAAGTTTCATTCTAAATTAAAGCATTTTTTAAGTTTTCAGTATCACTTTGTTGGAATTAGCAACATAACTAAGCTATATTAAGTCATACAAAGTGCCAAATTACACAAATGCTGGAGGGCTCCTTCCAGAGACATGAATCTTCCATAGTCTCCACACTGTTCTGATTCAGGTCTTAAGGATTTGAGGTACTTTTCTCATCTACCTAAACCACAGACCGTGTTCTGCCTTCAGGGATTAGGTGCAATAGGCTGAGTTGCAATTGATGTCTGGGGTGGGTCCTTGGGAGTTGGACCAAATCAGATGTTTACTGTGATGATGCATAAAACCATCCCTCTGGATTAAACGCTATGCTTTGTCACTAACAATTACCTGAAAGTATACGTAAGTTAAAAGAAATAACACAGATATTGTACAAAAGGAGCAGCTCAGTATGAGAATGTCTCAGTGGAAATATTTTAGTGAAAACAAATTGAAGAAATTACTGAATACAAATAAATGCAGTAATGTGAACCTAAAGAATAGGATAAGTTTCTAAAAGTCATACTGTACAGTGTATTCTTTATTTTGTTTCTCACAAGGTTATCCATAATGCCTTCAATTTTGTTATTCCCAGAACTAAACTGTAGTAGATGGATTAAATAAGTAAATTTTTATTCTTAACTGTGGCCATTTTCACAATAAACTGCTGAGGGATGTTCAAGGGTTATTGCTTCTTTATCCAATTTCACTATCTCTTGTAACCACTTCTTGTTACCTGCTTTGGCCACTAACATTTTATAAATTAAGACCTTTGCTCACTGTACAAAGTAACACTATAAAGTAAATGTAAACTCGGTTTCTATTTCCAAAAATGGTGTTATCAGTATATTCTTCCTTGTCTATTTTTTTTGCCAAAATTACACACAAAGAGCAGCAATAGGTGAGAAAACATCAGCTATGATTCTTAAATAATTTTAGGAAGGGTAGCTATGTATATATATTAGCTAATATGTATTAGCTATGCAGTGGATGTAAAAGGATCCGGTGAAGAGAGAAAGCCGGATTCTGTTTCATGCATTAGTCCTTCTGTATTAGACTCCTTCAGTGTGCCACTCAGCTGTGCTTGCCAAGCTGCATTTGGCCTGTAGGATAGTACATGAGGATCCTAATGCACCCTGCTATGGTAACTTAGGGTTTGCTTTAATTTAATTGTTGCTGTTTGCTGTTGTTTTCATTTTTCATTTTTAGCTGAACAGTTCTTCCTTAAATTGTAGTTGTCATCATGAAGTGCTCGCTCCACACTACATGGTATAAATACGCCCAGAAAGTATTTGGGATATTGCAAGAATCAAGGGGGAGAATGATATTCAGGTATTGACATTTGAGGGTTTTGTTAAGTGTCACTTCTATAAATGCATACAGTTTTATGTAAAAGTGCCTGAGCATCTAGGAAGGCTGTGAAAGATTTCCATCATGTAACACTTACCCTGTTTTAGTTCAAGCAGTAATTTTCAGGTTTTACCACCTTTGAAAGCGTGACCTGTAATGCTTAAGTTAATTTTATATTATTATTAAATAAATGAAGAATTTAGTAAGTAATTATAAGTTTAGAAAGTATCAACATGTATCAGAATTTTAAAATATTTTGAAATAAGTAGTTTATTCCATTTTTGAGTGCTACTTCTGGATTTGTTGCTTCATAATACTGTATCAAACTTCTAAATGCAGACTACTTTACCGTACTTGTTTTGCATGTCTAATACAGTAAATCAGGATAGCTTATTGTTGGGATTATTTACTAAATTCTTTCAAAATCTAATATATAGCTTTTGGATTTGATTGTCTATATTCGTTTTCTTTTTACTCTTGCAATCTTTTTTCTATTTTGCCTCAACACAAATGATGATAGACACCATTAGTTCCTAAAACCAGATTATAAACAATTATTTCTGTTATAAATGGAGCTAATTTAAGCATTTTTTTCTTCATGTTGTGCTAAGCAAAAGTATTATTTCTACACAAGTAACTTTTTTTTTTTTTCTGTTTTGTGACATTTCTGTTTCTTTTGTAAACATTAATTGGAACTGCAAACACCTTCCACTTTACCTACCAATTTCCCTTTTTCTTGTACAGATTTATTACAGGGTTTTTTTGTTTAATACAGAGATCTGAAGCAAAATTTCCTAGGGTTTCATTTTTTTTTAATAAATTACCAAAACCACTGTATTGCTTAGGTACACTGACACTAAGGCAGTCAGAGGTCTAACAGAAAGAGAACTGAGATCGATCATCTGTTCCATTTGTGCCTTGGTTGTCTATTTAGAAATGAGTATTATTATTCTTTTCTGATTAGGATTAGAAACAACTGCAAGAAGGAAATGCCTCTGGGTGACAAAAGGCTCAAGTTACTTCCCATATACTTATAACCTAAAAAACTGTATTCCTTCTTTTTTGTATGTGTGCATAGTTTTTTCTAGGATCTGTCTTACTCCCCTTGGTGATCCATTTACTAGCAGCACTTTGCATATCATTGCATTGTATTGTAACCTCCAAGCAAAACTGAAAGGTTAAAGGGCAATAGATTTGGGAGCCATTGTATCATGATGAATTTAAATACTTTAAAACTAAGGCATCTAGAAATTGATCTGACTCATTTGCTGGAGATTGAAGCCTTGATATCAAAGATGGCATTTAATTCTTACTCTCAATCTTCACAGAGTAATCAGAAATGAGACAGCAGATAGAATTTTTCCAAGAGATAAAAGACATACAGGAAATAAGACTTATGCAAGAAGAAGATCCCAAGGCATTTAAATACTGAAAGATGGGGAAAACTTTGTGACTGGGTAAGGCGTATAAGCTCTCAGTGTAATGTGTTTAAACTCAGAAGGGATCAGCTAAATTTATGAGGAATGAAAAAATGTTGTTGCTAATACGTGATGCATAGTTAATAGGTTTCTCTCATTAAGTTTACTGAAAGCAAGAACTAAATTTTGGAAGAAAGAATGCTCTTTGCAGATCCAACAAATGGCTTGGAATGTTTCTGTGAGTCCTTTAATTTTCTTCATTATCTCTCAACCTATAAAGAAATTACTCTCGAGTACAATATTAAGTGTTTGCTCTAACAAATCTGCCAGGTGGCTATGATCTAGCTGGCATAACCCTTGTAGACCATTCTGAAATGAATACTTTGCCTGACCTATAAGCCCCCTCCTGAGAATGGACCTAATGGGATATGTACTTTTACACTGGGTCCAGAACTTTGGGAACACCAGATGCATTCTTTATGCACAGAACTTGTTTAGTGCCCTTTTCAATCTGCTAAGATTGTGTAGATCAAAGACCCTAACCCATACTGACTATTTTTACTTTCTTATGGCTGCTAAGCCATCCTTGAGGGAGCAACCAACTACTTTTGTTTTCAGAGCTTAATTCTTCAAAATTGTATTTTGCATGCAGCACACTTACTTTGTGTTGAACTAGAAAATGTTGGGTTTTTACAGAACCTGGGTGGTAGTTATTAAAAACATCCCACCTTTCCCCGATTCCCATTACCTTAATGAAGGATTTGGTTGTGTATTCCCTAGCTTTACTCCCCTCATCAGTTAGCTGTAATCTTGTCTGTAACCTCGATGTGATTCCGCAGTCTAAATGGTTCCAAGGAGGATGCGTCCCCTTGCTACTGGCAAGTGCATTTCTCCATCTTCCCCACAACTTAGAAGGATTGAAAAAATTTCAAACACAATTGGGCTATTGCATTTTGTATTGTATCATATTGTATAAGAAATAACTGCATGAGTTGACTATGCACTTTCTTAGTCTATTATGAATGCCCTGGCTTTTAACCTAGATGTAAAAACACATTTAATGGGGGATGCTTCAGCTAATGCATTTTATCGAAATTTGTGGTAAGGTACACACACTATGAACAGCCAATTTATCTAATGTGTTGTAATGGTAATGATTCACACCCCGAGAATTTAAGCATGTGCCAGCTTTAGTAATCAAGATGACATATGAATGTGTAATTGGTAATTTTATGCTAGCCATATCTGAAGACAATGTGAACTACAGGTGAAACAGAATAAAGCAGCAAGGGCTAGCATCCTTGTGTTTTCATGTCCATAAAACAACATACTGGTCATGTTAAACCCCACCCCACGTGACATATTGATAGGCAAATGAGAAGATTTTCTGGGATTATTTTTAATCAATAATATGTTTTTAGTAATTTGGAAATCACAGGTAGATTGTACCTGTGATTTGCTATGTTCTTCATGGAAATTTTAGACCTGCATTTATTAGCAGTTCTTTTTTAACAACACAAAGCATGACATACTCCTGCATGCTTAATGCCACTCAAATATAGCCTATGATAATTCCTGAAGTTTATGAACAGATAGTTTTAAGAACCTTACATATTGTTTTCCAAAAATATGTTGGCTTGCCTGTGGCCCAGAAATTATATACACCCTTGGGAACTTTTCATGAACAATTTAAACATGCTAACCTCTTTGCCTGATAATTGCTTTGAAAATTACTTTCATATTTGATTGATATTTCCTTCAAAATTACCAGTATACACTGATAATTTGCATTACACTTCAGTACTCCCTACTGCACAATAGGCTAGCATAGATAAGCTCTCAAGTAAGAGATAAAACCAAACTCTACATTTTTGCTGAAAAGTTACATTTCTTAGATTAAGTCATTGATCAAAAAAATGAGTAGAGAAAAATAAAGTGTTTCTTTATTCTCTGACAAGGGCTGTCAGGGCTTCTTCTGGAGGAAAGTATTTTAAGGAAGCTAGTAGACTTCACAATTCTCCACCTAAAGGAAAGCTTCTCTTGAGTACAGCAGCCCTCATGGGAGGAGTTGTAAGCTCTGTTAGATATATAAGCACTGTATTTGTTTTCTTAAGGCCAGCAGACAGTAAGTGGAATCTTGCGCAGTCTGGTGTCGGAACATCCATTAAAGGAATATCTGATGGCAGCCAAGTCACGCAGTGTGCCCAAGTTAAATACCTGAGTTTAATGATGGAAAAAGCTGCTTTGGGGAGCAATCCAAAGCTCTAGCAAAGTGGGGAAATGGTAAGAGTTAGCAAATGGTCATGACAATACATTTCTCTAGTTTGGCCCTCACTGAGCAGGACTGATTTGCTAGACAAGGTTGCTAAAGGAGAAGGCAGCAGTGACTGCAAAAAAAGAAATTTTCACCATTACAGGGAAGCCTGGCCTGAATTCCTACCAGAACAGAGTACACAGAGAGCATCATTAATCCTCTCTGGTGAGACTGGACCGTGGCAAAGTAGATCTAAGCTGCTAAAGCAAGCCTACATTTTCCCAGAAATAACAGTACAGATACTAGAGGACAAGTGGATAGAAACAGTTGTGATAGGATACAGACATTTCATTATGACCTTTCCCACTTTTTTTTCCTAGGTACAGCAGCATCTTCACTATTTCTTAGCTATGCTCCCTTTACTATATCTATCTCCTTTTTTTCTCTGCAAATAAGGTACTTTTCTGAATCAACCCTTAGCTTTTTTATTTTCTCTTATTTGGACTTAAATTCATAGGTATGAGTAGGCATATTTGGTAGTTTTTATTTCATTTTTTTGTGTAGGCCAAAAGCAGTCCTTTGTTTAGCCATAAGTGTATTCATTTTATGTAGAAAAGTCATAATCTGTACTATGATTCAGTTGAGATATTTTCCTAGGGTTTTATGTGCACAGTGATTAGTTTTGAAGCGAGCTGTATGATGGGACGGCATTGACTTGTAAAGAATTTTGTCATACTTAAAAAGTTCAAATATACTGCAATCAGTAGAAATATGTTTTTGCCTTAGGACAAATGTATTTGTTTCACAAACAGTTGAAATGGACTTTTGTATAAGGAAACACTCAGAATCTAATATATCTGAGTTTATAAACACACACATACACACACGTATTTGTATGTACATAAACACATATACACATACAAGTAAATAATACCTGTTTGTTAAATTTCTTCTTATCTAGTCCATTCTTTAGTAATCTGAGATTAAAATTTTTAATGGATGGTGCAACCTGATCCCTTTCTAGAGCAGAATTTCCATCTCGGAGAAGTTCATAACTACTTTGATTCATGAAATTTAAGTAGTTCACAGAGTAACAGAATGTTTGAGATTGGAAAGGACCTCTGAAAATCTCCTAGTCCAACTCCCCTGCTAAAACAGGCTCACCTAGAGCAGGTTGCACAGAACTGTGTCCAGGTGGGTTTTGAGTATTGCCACACAAGGAGACTCCACAGCCTCTGTGAGTCCTATTCCAAAGCTCTGTCACCCTCACAGTAAAGAATAGATTCAAGGGAGTCTATTTTTATTTGCATTTGAATGTATTAATTTTGCAGTTATTAACGACTATTTATTGCCGTGGTAATTGGAAACTCCTCATGTTCTGCAGTTTTAAGCATCTTGCGTTTTCTTTCATGAATTTTTCATTCTCATTCTTCTCCTGTTGTGTTATTATGCAGGATATACCAGAATAATTTCTTTTATTTGATTGTTTTCCTTCATTGATATATCATACGAGTTTTGTTATAGAAACATTAGTAGCTCCTGGAATTTTGAGAAGCTTTGTCTTACATAGTTGCTATCTTGTGGACTTTTTTTCCCCTCAATTCATTGGCCTTTTTCCCAGAATTTCTGATTTGACCATTTGAAAATAAGACTACTGGTCTTTCCTGAACACAGTGGCTGCCTGTCTATCTGTTGCACATCAGTAGCCACCTACTGATCCTTTTCTCTACTAAGAATTATCAAGGTTTTTCATTATCACTTCTAATTGCCTACTTAGCTGTTGCACAATTACAGCGCTGCATTTCCTGGAGGTTTCAGTATCAGCCTGTGCCCTTGAGATTCCAGTGGACTGCTAAAGAACACTTATGCCTTTGTAAAATAGGTATCTTAGTTAACATTAATCAGCTTAGTAATTATTTGTTTATTTCTTTCCTTTACCTCCATTTCTTCAAATACAGGCATGTAAGTAACTGGAAATAACTACTTAGAAATAAACTGCAAATATAATTTTATTGTTGCGAACTTCTGTATAGGAAACTCCACTCCTTGATCTGACTCAGTAAAATCAAACTTATATTCTTTTCCTGTACCCATCCTGTAGATAAATAGATTATTTCTGTCTTTAGAGTTGTCAGCATAGCATATTCGTGAATAATAAATAGTTTTAAAGCTTCTAAATTAGCAGACTTAATATTCTCAAAGCCTGCAGAGCATCATTCAAGTTGTATGGAAGTTTTAGCCAGCTTTTATGAAGGCTTTTCTATAATTCAATTTTATTCTATCTTTTTAAAATATATACTCCTACCCACCAATTATTTTCTTTTTAAACTATAGAGCATATAAAATTGGTAATGATCTTTTTTTTTTGACAATGGTAGGTCTAAATTTAGCTTCAGAACTATCAGGTTAAACTTCAGTAGAAAGTCCTTGTTTTATGCATGTATATTGCCAATAATTAGTGTACTGCAATAATTAGTATATTAGTAGCCACGGGACTTGGCATATTTCTGTTCCAATTTTATATACTTGGAATCTACTGCATTTTTAAGTATTTTTTTTTTTTTTTCTATTGAACAAGAGCAAGATATCCAAAAAAAGAGGAAGTCAGGCTGTGTGGACAGTACCATTTTTACTGCCAACAGCTCTTGTGTGGACCACAAAGGCTAAATTCTCTGAGCAAAACACTCCTACTAGTGTGTATAAAAATAAAACCCTAAAAGAAAATAATAAAAAGGTTTTCATAATACAAGTTAGAACTTGCTTTTAACTTGGTTCTATGGAATCACCATATCTAGATTTGTATATATTAACAGATGAAATTGATAAGAACAGAGGAATGTGCCTTTTCCATGCCTCTGCACTGGCCTTCACAGATATTTAATAATATGAGAGTTCTTGCATAAATAATAACCATTTGAGTACCAAAAAACCAAAACACCTTGTTCCTTAGACATTTGTATATTTGGTCTCCTATGCAATCTCTCTCACTCCCTGCCTTTCATAATGTTCCCAGATCTTTCCATGTCCTGTGTGATAATTCAAGGCAGCAAGAGATGTTTTCATTTTGGGAAGACCTGACTAAAACACTGGCAGGGCTAGACTGGTTAATATGGTCATGCTGGTTGGGCTGCCAATTTTTGTAGTAGAGAAGGTAGAGTTCCTGAGTCAATCCTTGCTTTCCTCAGAGGAAACAGTTGCTTGATGAAAGAGGTGTTATTTGTAAAGAACAACATATGTAATCTAGTATAAAAGAGCACTAGGAAGTTGTCAATTATGCATGTAACACAAGGCAGTATTGATTACCCCTAATAACTGAGAGTAGCAGAACTCTCATGGACTAAATTTACTCTTTGACTGTGATGTAAGAACAAAACTATCACATAAATAACAACATTAGATACAGAACAGAGCTGAAAGGACTTTTATTTTTTAAATTAAAGCAGCAGAGTAAACGCTTTTGCATAGAAAACAATTTTAATGGTGAAGTTAGAGTAAGAAAATACTTCTTGACTTCCTGTATGAGAAATTTACTGTGATCTAAGGATAATTTCTTGTTAAACATCGAACTTTGCTTACTATAACCTATTTTGGTACAAAGATACGGTACAACTAACGTATTATTATTATTATTTTGTTGTTGTTGTTGTTGTTGTTGTTGGTTTTGACCAAACTGAACACACCAGTAATTCCAATGATGCAATTATCTGTCAGAATTTTTTGAAAAGTCATTTTAACTATACTGTATTTTCAGAGAGAGTTCTTTTTGTAGTGAGTACCCAGTATGAAAACAAACTAGCAAACAAGCAAAACCATTGTGGAGATACCAGCTTCCTTCAAGGCTTAGTATGGTAACATTGTATAAATATTCATCTCTAACATTACAGGTATTTCCACAGAATTGAATACTAGTCAAAGTTGGATGAAGCAGGACAGTGCGGATTTATTAAGAGCATGTACTGAATGTGTGTCCTTCGTGCCTATGTGACAGCCTTCCCTGCTGTTTAATTGTATCTAACTGGCTGTACAGTTTGACTTTTTTGTTGTTACCCAAGAATATATATCAGGAAGTCTCAACATGAGAAATGACAGCCTGCATGAAGCCTGCACATGACATCCATCCTAGACAGAGCTGGCTGTGGTGGAAAGCCTCAGGGCAGTAGATGTGGGTGTAGCTCAGAGCAGGAGCCAGGGACGGACACCGCACGTGTGAAGCTTTCCCTGCAGCTGTCCCTGTGGAATGCAGGTGCATTCCACAGGGACAGCTCCGTGCCAGGGCGTGGGAGGGGGTAATCACAACAAGAGATTGTGGGGCCACTGTGGGTGTCACTGAGGAATAGCAAAAGAGCATGGCATTTGGGACTCCACTGATCTGCACCTGTCTGAAAGTGATACAAATAGGTAAATAGGAAATAATACAGACAGATAAATAATGAGTATGTTTACTTTCAGTAAGAAGAATAGAATGGTACAGATGAGGAGGATTGAAAAACTGTACCGTGTACTTTGATGGTGCATTTTTAGTGATTTTCATCTACTTTAGCTGAGTTTTCTAAAACAAACTGTATATGTATGGTTTACATTTTTGTGTGCATTTTACATTTTTGCATATATTTTATATTCCATATATATTTGTGTATATATATACATACTTATCATTGAAGAGATTTCAAGTAAGAGGCTATCTAAAGTAGAGTGTATAAATTTTTATTTGGATTTCTAAGTTGTAGCAAATTTGGGCCTCTGAATTACACTTCTGTAGGAATCAATTTTTGTAACAGTGCAACTGGTTTTTACAAGGGCAAGAGAAGAATAATATTCTTTATCTTTTTTTCTCATTCATATTGATAAGAAAAATTAATAATATAAATAATATTTCATTCAATTAAATAAGTCAAATAAAAGCTTATTTTTTTGTAAATAATAATAATATAGTTGGACAGTATTGGAGAGTCATTAGAAAAAGATTATTCAGTGCACAGATATTCATTTAAACTAATGCTACATTTACCTTGGTTGTACCTGACAAAGAAAGCCTGCATTGTTTCATTAAATTGTGAAAAAAATAGTACGTTTGTAATAATAACTATGTACTACTGCTACTAATAATAATAATACTAATTTTAATAATAATAATAATGTAATAATAAAAAGCATTTTTCCTGCTCTGCGGATTTTTTTTACCCTGAGTAACCATTACTATTTGACAGTATCAAATTACTAGTAAATGCTCAAAACAGATGCCAGTAAAAAGAAAAGGATCTGTTTGTTAAACAGAGAATTTAACTTCCTTTATTTTGTTTAAAAAGGTTTCACCTAAACTACATGTTCTTGTCACTTATCAGACCTAATTAGATTAAGTAAGAGTTTTTCTGCTTCTTGTCACCAATAAGTCTGTTTGGTTTTAGTTTAGGGATATCTGTATACTGCTACTTCATACATGGCAGACAACCCCTTAGGGATTCATGGAAGCTGTTTCTTTTTTCCCCGTATTTGAAACTTCTGTGTTCTTCTGAAAGCTAATTTGAGTTTTAGTATTACAGGGGTTGTTTTTCCATTTTTTGTCTCGTCATTGCTTTACCACTTGTTAATGTAATCTATAGGATTGGTTGTTTTTCTTTTAAGTAATAAACTGGACAGCAGAAAAGGGAGAAACGCTGTTTACAAGAGAATTATAGTTACACATTTTAGAACTAAACTACTTAGTAAGGGCTCATAAGTCCTTCCTGTCACTTACGGCATAAATTGCTTCTTCTCTGTGGTGCCCATTCATCACTTTTCTCTCATCTTTTTCTCCTTTTTTTTTTCTTTTTCTTTTTTTCTTTTTTTTTCTTTTCTTTTAGGTTTTGAAAGTCAGAATGTTTACAGACAATGTATATTACTCAGGTTTAGTTCTTTTCTCCCTAGTTGTCTGTTGTTTCTAGCATTACACAAGAAATATTTACATCTGTGAGTAATTACATTAATTTCAGGCTATTCCTAGTAATTTAACATGTAGTATATGGGAAAAGAGCAGAAATCTCACTTTGAGTTCAATAACGGTTTAAACCATCTTCACAAAGAATGAGACATTGATGCGTGCAAAAAACCCTATGAAATAGTTAAGGATGTGAAACCTGATACCTAGAGAGGGAGCTACCTCTAATAGTCACTTTTGTTTTCATGACGTAGCTTTTTTACAGGTTTCCAGTTCATTTGAGTGCACCCATGCATGGCTTTATGCTGTCATCCATGGATTTCTGACTTTTGTTGCTCTCTGACTCATCCTGTTGCCTTTGAACATAGTATAAATGATGGAAATATTCCACTATGACCACTTATCTGAAGCTTGCTCAAATGATCGCCTTTTTTTGTCCTCCTGTGTTTTTGACAGTTTATTGGTTTCCTGTCCAATTTCTGCCCTCCAGATAATACAACTACTTTATATGATATCATAGGTAGCCAGGTTATTCAATCATACATGCTATGGATAGACTTTGATTAAGTTGCCCTGGATTTTCAAAAGCAAACTTGACAACAACTTTTGGCCCCATAGCCATCACACTGTTTCCAGAATGAATTCCCAAGGGAACAGTGTGGAAACTAGGGAATTTTAGTGTGGTCTAAGGAAATTAGGTTAAAAAGCAAGGTATTAAAAGAAACATGCATCTTCTTTGTACGACACTAATAAATTAGGTCTTACTGGAGGTTTCATGGAAACATGGCTAATTTTTATTTCTTTTTCCTTACCTGAACTGTAAATTAAACTCTAGTCTGACATGCTCTCTGCTTTCTACCTATTCTCGTCCACTCATATATGGCAACTTTGGAAAGGGAGTTTAATGCTGTTAAGGGTATCTTATATGAGCTTGCTATTGATTTTTGGGACCATATTCGGCTCTTAAAGAAGCTTCTACAGAATTCAGTCCCTAGCATATAATTTCTGTTTTTCTATAGGTATTCCACTTATTTGAGTGGACTGTCAGAAGCAATGAGTTAGCACAAGTTAGTTTCTTCTTGTACAAATTCAAAATTTTTCTTTTAAATTTCAGGTGGACTTTAGATAATAGTTCTCCATTAAACTAATGCTTTCCTTGGTATCATTTCCAGGTTTACATTTGCAACGTGTATAAGCAATGGAACAAGCAGAACCTGTATACATACTTATGGTCTGTCATTCTAGAAATGTTTTTAGAATACATACGACAGTGACCCTAACAGGTCTTGCAGCAAAGCTCACATTACGTTTCGTTGTACTGAGAGTAAAGGATTAAATAACCTGTTTGCCTCTCTCCTATCTGTTGACCCTTTTAGGATCCACAAGCACACATTTATGCGCACATACAATAGAATCTGTTCCAGAAAAGAGCAGATACTAAATTTAATGAGGGTTGAGGAGGCATGTTGTTAAGTACTAAATTTGTCCTTTTCTAGTTCATTTTTCCTAGGCTGCCGGAGGCCTACTTTTTTTGCCAATACTGCCTAATTTCAGCAAATAGATACAACAAAATAGTCATCTCTCTCCATCTACACAAAATAGTAACTGTATTTTGTGGGGAAACAACATTGTTTCATAACGCTATTGAATGTAATCTCTGCCTATGCTAAAGTCAGTGGTTGCTTTTGCTGCTTATATGAAGAGACATTTCTACAAGTGCAATAAACCGTAAGATTGTCACATTTTAAATAGGGATTAGGACTTCAGTATAACAGCAGTCAAAATAATGACAATGTAATGATTTTGGGTAAATAATGGTGAAAAGAGTTTATCTACAGCATTCAAGATAGTAAAACATGTTACACAAAAAATGTGTAATGGGGTCAAAACTACATGAGACTGGAACTTTTAAAGGCATTATTAGATTCCACATGGCCCTGCTCAACTGTTTAGATACTTCGTTTTCTTTTTCAATCGAATTTGACTTTGAGGTTAGTTTGCAAAGATATGAATGTGACTATAAACAAATATCTGTGAAGCTGTGTGTTAGTAAAAAAAAAAAAAAAAAAAAAAACCAAACAAAAAACCCCATACTTATCTACTCATAAATTATTTTTTTATACCAGGGTGCATCATTTTGCCAAAGACTTCTCTTGTGGGTGACAAACTGCTGAAATTTTCATTCTGCTACACTCCACTTATTCCTTAATAGCAGAAGTCTGATTATTTTAACTTAGCTTGTCATGTTGTGAATCCTTGTTGCTTGGGTGCAGAAAGAACACAGTGCTTTTCACTAAGGTGGTAGAAGATTACAGAATAAATTATCATACTGATTATAAGGATATGTAGATGTTTTAGTATAAGCCTTAGAGCAAGTTCATCCATAAACCTAAACTTTTCCCTTAAGGGCTTTACATAATCTATAAAGGAAGCTTTTTCAGTTTAGATATTGTTTATGGGATTCTGACCTGATTCAGTGTTGCTTAGAAACATTCTTACTTTAGAAAAGAATGAGTGTTTGCTGGATTCAATGATATGAATATTTATTTATGGCTAGATTGTGCCTCTAGGCAAAACCTGGAGTGAAAGTGTTTCATAATTAGCATTGTCCCAAAAGGAGTCCTGGAAGGTATCATGCCTTAGGAACAACCTTCAAGTTCAGTCTCCTTTTTCTTCACTTCCTGCTTCAGGGATTTAACACAGCAGTGTTAAAAATTGATTGCTGTTCAAACACTGCATCTAAAGATTGTATTCTCCATGTAAACCTACCCATATCAATACAATCACTCTGCCTGCACCACTGTATTTACATTGGTTTTGTTTTTGTTTTCCTTTGGAATGGGTAATTTAAGATGGTAATGCTTTACTCTTATTCCATTTGTAGTAAAATTTCCTTCAGTTTAACCTGATTTCAGAGAAGCCATATGTCTGATACATATATAGACTTCTCTGAAGTACCAGGATCAAGATTGCATTCCAGAAATGTCTTTCTCTTTCTTCTTGTCAGTCATAGTTAGTCACTTTGACTGTGTTGTGATCTGATTCCAAGCACTTCATTAGTATTATTTAACTATAGAGGGATTTGATTTGTCTTGTCATTAAAGATGAAGGGCTAGGAAGAATATGAAGATAAATGAGATTAAATGCTTCTTTTGCAACTTGGAATCACATATTTTTGAGAAATAGTTGTATTGTGTGCCTTCATTGGCATCTGCTGCTTTATCAATTGTCGCTCCTGCTTCCTGATAGCATAATACCACTCTGCTTTCTAACTTCACTCTTAGAAATTGAACTAGTGTTTCTCTTTCTCCAGCAAATTCTTAATCCTTCCTTCTCTGCCAATCACTTCTCACCTGCTAAAGTATTTCAGAGAAGTGGATGCATCCTCTTCATACTGCAGCTGTGCCAGCAAAGAAAGTCACTGCTTGCCATCCTCCAATATAGCAATTTCTGCCTCTGCTTGTGAAGCTAGTCAAATGATTGTCTCCTAACCTATTTCAGTCAGAGTGTTTTAGCTTAATCATTTTAAAGAGTCGTTCTTTGTTAACTTGACACGTTTTTGTCTGAGATGAGCTCTGGAGAAATCACATGTGCAGTTGAATTAGCTTCTAGCAAGAAGACAGTTATAAGCAGATGACAGAAAGGGTGGGATTTAGTCAAGAAATGGTAAATGATTTCATGACTATAACTACCAATGGAAAAGATTGCATCTTGACATCTAAACTGAAAATCAGCCTTAAAAAAGTATTCCATTTACCTTCAGTTCTTCAACAGAAAGAGATATTACCTGTTTTTGTGTGCATGTGTGTTTGAGCAAGCTGTGTGTGCAAGGTGGAGAGCAGAGTGGAAAATTACCAGGATTCTGTCTCCTCTGTATATACCTATTGCAAAGATAGACTGAATGGAAGAAACATTAGCTGAACATAAAAACAAAAGTGAAAATGCAATGTTTTTGGTAGACATCATTTGACATAATTTATGCTCAAATCTGACAGGAAAAAAAGCAGTAGTGTACTAGCATATGACATCATACTCTTCTTGCCAGTTTTTTTGCACCCTATGCTCATGGCTATTTCTCCATCTAAACATACATATTAAGGAGTATGGTATTAATAAAAAAAAAATAGAGGTTTTCAGAGTATGCTGTTCATCTTTCCTTTGTTTAAGGATTTAGAAAAAAGAGTGCTTCCCAGGGGATAGTGTGAAAAAACAAGTGGGGAAACAACAAACTTACTGTGGCTTATGACAAGGAAAAACTTCAACCATGCATTTAAATATCTGTCATGTTTTCAGATTGAAGATACTTGTAAAAATTGCCCATACCGATATTCTGAAACTTCTGCTCAAGCACTCAGGACTAGCGTTAAGGATAGACTAAGAAAAGAAAGGAAGGAATAAAATGAGACAAAGATTAGACTTGTTTGCCTTTAATCTTAAATAATTAGACAAATTGTTACAGTTGGTGTGCAACATCTGGCTCTAATCACAGTTGCTGCTGCTGTCTCAGCTATTTGAATACTCTGGTGGGCACCAGCTTCATCATCAACCACAGTTTAGCTGCTGCAGATTCCAGCATGGGCATTGGAGACACTGGCAATGACACTGTTCCGATACCTTCAGCAGCCTGGTTCTGCATGGAAATTATTGCTTCATCTAAGCTGAAGCCTGGTTTGGGAGCACAAGAGCATGACATCCGTGTCATGTAGGAAAAGCTTACCCTTAAGTTCTGCCTAATACCCTTAACTTCTGCTTAATACAGCCAATAAGGAAAAATAAAAGCCCACTTCCCCCCGCAAAAGAACAACCCCCTCAGGAAGCCCCCTGACTGAACATATAAAAGTATTTTATCTTTAAAGAGGAAACATGCTTGTAGTGAGAGTCATCCATCTAGTTTTTCTCCCCTGATTTACTTGCTCCTAAGTTTACTCTATAATACATTCATGTGGGTGGCTTTTCATATCATCATCAGACCAAGCCTTTCTGCATGTTCTACACATTTGTCCTATATATCTAGGATGCTTTTTAGTTCTGTTTTCCTTCCTGCATTTTCTTAAGCCAAGAAAGTTTCTATTCATCACCAACCATAAATACATCAGAAATACAGTAATTTTAATTAATGCAAGCAAACCTCTCTTGGCCACGGTGATCATGTGGACAAGCTGAAAAAGTGCTGACGGAGTGCGATGTGTGCATTGCATTGCGACGGGTTACATCACTAGTCGTAACATGATGTAACCCAACGCAGCATGATGTAAGCGTCGTGATACAGTGGCGATTTAAAGAAACTTCAGCATTCTCTTCTCTCCCTCTGCCCATTTCTAGGAATGTACTGTCATTCATGGTCTAGTAGTTAATAACCAATCCCTCTTGTGAGTCTGTAAATGCTCATGTCTTATTCTTACTCTTACTCTTACTCTTACTCTTACTCTTACTCTTACTCTTACTCACTCTTACTCTTAATCTTATCCTTAGTTATAATAACATTTTCCCTTCTAATTGTGGACAATGCAGCATCAATCCTTAAAAGAGGTATTGTTTTAATTCATGTACATATACAGATACAGTTGTTCTCTGTCAATTATGATAGATTTCTGATGAAAATTTAAAAGAAAATTAGTCATGCTGTATTTGAAAATGCTTCACAGGTCTGAAGGGTACAAATTATTTATTCTAATTTTAAAATTGTGTAGCCAAACCATAGGGTTGAAATACCTTTGATTTGTATTGCCAGTTGTATGTGGGAAGCTGTGCCAGGTTCACGGCTTTCTTTAAAATTTTATCTCTGTTACAACTTGATGCATATTTTGCAACATCACTGCAGCTCTGAATCTGTTCAGCCTCTCTTCTGTGTGGATGTTAGGGTGATTTGTCTTGTGGCAATGGCTTCCTATTGCCTTTGCTGCTTTCAGCACAGACTTTTGCATATTCCTTTCATTACTGTGTCCATTCTGAAACTAAGTTAGCAGGCACATACACTGCTAAATTTAATTAACCTGAGAAACTGAGATGCACTTCTGTTGTGTACTTGTGTACAACTAATTGTGTGATTGACTTTGATTTTTTGAGAAAGTCTATTTTAAGAAAAATAGGAAGCACACATAATTTTCTAAAGGTAAACAGAGGCCCACATTTTATCCCCTAACCAAATAATATTCCTTTATGATTATAAAGATGGAACAGACTATGATGAGATAGTATAGTAAACTTTAAAGGTTGAATAAAATCAATGAGAACAAAAAAAAACTCTTTTAGAAACTTAATTCTAGGATTCTGTGATCCCATGTGAAGACTAGGGACAGTAGCTAGTCCTTCTTTGATCCTGATATCAATTTAGCATGTGCTTTTGATTTCACTGCTGCCACATCTTAAATAATTATGTTGTTATAAAAATCAATTTTCTCCATGACATCATTAAAAATGGAGGTTGAAAGTGTTTTAGGACGACACAAAATATTCTTATCCTGTTTCTTTCATTCAAACTGTCAGTTGTCTTGTGCATCACAGTAAGGAATCCCGATGGTGCAAGAGACTTATGTGTGAACTAAACTTCACTGTGATTTCTTCCCGTAGAGTTTGGTGATTGATCTATGCCATGAAACACACAGTTCATGATCTCTACCCCATAAATTTTTCTTTTGAACATAAATCAGTCCCACTTATCTCAGTTAAAATAGACATAACTATGAGTTTTGCCTTTTTTTGAGTTATTGGTGTCAACTATATGGTGTAACATGCTTACATGCTAATAATAGTACAAAATGCTAATAAATGTTTGGTATTTTATTGCATTATGTCTTTGTCACTTTTTAAAAGCATTTATTGGTTTTGAGTTGTTAAAGATGAGTAGCTTTTAAATATATTCCGTTCTTTAGAGGAATCCAACACTGTATTTTTACAGAAAAGTTGGCTTACTTCATACATGAGCTCTGTAAAGGAACAATTCAACAATGTTCTAATTCCTGTTATTCTTTTTTGTTCTCTGGATGTAATTGCAGGTTCAAACTGAATCTCTTCACATACAAAATCATTTTTGTCTTCCAGAAAGATAGAGTACTGATGGAAGACTTTCTGCTATATGCTGTGTAAAAATGAATCTACATGTTGTGGATGTCTATGTCAATGTCTACATGGAATCTATCATTCCTGATAATACCTGACATATCTAATTATTATATATTAAAGTACAGCATTACTATGTTTTCAGAATAAGTTCATGCTATGCTTTGATATTCTGAGTATTACATTTGGCATTTTTTTTAGGTTCTCATCACTATGACTAGAGTAATGCCCAAGCCTTTTTCTGTGGAAGTTGTGGATAATTTGGAATCTATTATGTATCTGGCTCCAGTTATTGCTTCCACTTTGCATGACTATTAGTTTTTAAATATACTACTTTAGAGGTACCTCCAGCTCTGTGGTGTTTACTTTTTATTCAAAAAGAAAAAAAGAGAAAGAAGCACACCTTTTTTGAAATTTGTCTCAGACTGGGGCAGACATTGTGTATCTCCATAGACTGCAGAGTGAATAGCTCATATTTCACAGGGATTTAGATGTTTGTGTGACTTAAGTTAAAAAACATAGCTCCTGAAGTGTTAAGAAACACAGTTCCCTCTTTTCCTTAGCATTATAAACTGTCTTTGAAGATATTCATATTCTCTCTAGCCTTGGTTCATGCAGTTTCTGTGACTGGCAAATTTATAATATCATAATTCATCCCCTTTTCCAGATCATTAACAGAATATTAAACAACATCAGATTAATATACAGAATATTTCATTAGACCATTAATCTTTTGCTAGATTGAAAATTGACCTCTGCTTACAATATAACATACCCTGTGTAGCTTGTTTTTAATTCATGATATTACTTCACCTTTTTCTCTGTGAATAATTTTGTTCTCAATATCTCATGGAAAAAGGTTTATGAAAGACTTTTTTTGAAAACCCAAATAAATTTAATCAACAAATTTTTTTATCAAGATTTCTAGCAGATCAAAGAGTGATACTTGTTCTTTAAAGAAAGCTATGCCTTATCTTCTGTCTATGTATATAAATGCTCTATGATGCTTCTAACTACTGTTTTCCTTAGGCAATAGTAACTTTTTTCCTTGATTTTCATATGTATATTATACATTTCTACTAATCTCTTTTAGTAACTTTTTTTAATTAAACACTGAAGCATTTCATTGGCAGATCAATAATTTTATTCTCAACCCCTTTTCAAAAATAACATACTGGTTTAAAATTAATGCATGTAAGGATATAGGTGGTAGTAATTATTATTCTGACAGTTCAGTTTATCAAAATATGGCTTGTTTAACTCTTTTATACATCTTTAATTCCTGAATACTCTAAAAGAAATGCATGTTATCTTGTCGCTTCTTGTGAAACTAGACACCTAGAGAAGAAAAATTATTCATTATTACTGAATGCTGAAAGAAGAAGAATAATTGAAGAGAGCATGAGATTGAATTAATTTTGATATTCTAGGGTGTTGTTGTGGTTTAACCCCAGCTGGCTCACTCACGTGCTCAGTCACTCCTCCTGCAGTAGGATGGAGGGTTGGATCGAAAGGGTAAAAGTGAGAAAATTCATGGGTTGAGATAAAGACAGTTCAATAGATTAAGCAAAAGCTGTGTGCACAGGCAAAGCAAAACAAGAGATTCATTCACTGCTTCCCATGTGCAGGCAGTTGTTCAGCCATCTCCAGGAAACCTGGGATCTATCACATGTAACTGATTTTGGAAGACAAATGTCACCACTGAACATCCCTCCTGCCTTCCTCCTTCATGCCCTGCTTTATATGCTGAGTGTGAAACCATGTTGTGTGGGATATCTCTTGGGTCAGTTTGGGTCATCTGTCCCTGGCTGTGTCTCCTTCCAGCTCCTTGTGCGTCCCCAGCCCCCATGCTGGTGGAGTAGGGTGGGACGAGAGGCAGAAAAGATCTTGACTCTGTGCAAGTTCTGCTCAGCAATAGCTCAAACATCCCTGCGTTACCAACACTTTCCAGCACAAATCCAAAACATAACCCATGTGAGCTACTGTGAAGAAAATTATCTCTACCCCAATCAAAACCAGCAGACGTAGTAAAGTATATATTGTGAATGGTTAAGCATGATCCTAGGGTAAAGATAATGGACAAACTAAAAATCATGACATAAAAAAATGAGGGAAAAGAAAAATCAAAGTCTTGTGAGGAAGAGTTAAGAACAACACTTTAGAAAACTAACCACTGTGAAGAAAAAGAATGGTGTCAGAGGAATGCAAAAACATGCAAAGAAAAGAAGGAAGAGTTGAAAGAAAATAACTTATCAGATGATGTCAGTTTCTTGGTGCAAAAATCTGAGAGCTACTCATGAGAGAGGGAACATTATCAATTACTTTAATGATCTTGTTTGTACCATACTGCTGATATTAATGGATTTGAAACGTGTTTTCAAAGGCAAGAGTCTGAATCACAAATTAAGGGTTGTTACTGGAATTGCTGCTTTTTACAAAAATCTGTAATAAACTTCCAAGGGAAATTTTTGTAGAGACCTGTGATATGAGATACTAAAATGAAATGTGATAAAGTCAATATGGGACAGAGAAGGGCAGTTCACTTTGATCATGAGGAAAATTATATCATCAGAGTTAAAATATGGATGACATCAGGGGTTTATTTTGAAATGCTAAAACATAGAAAGTTGTTTGTACTGAACTCTACATGCAGATTTCGCAGAATGTCCCATCATAGATTTGTTGCAGAAACTATTAAATGGGTTCCAAGCCTAATGTGTCATAGGGTTTAGAAAACACACAAAATAAAACCACAGCCCTCAGTAATGGTGGACATGCTTGGTTTAATGCAGCCAAGATTTTGATTGGCTTTCTGGGCTGCAAGCCCACACTGACATCTCATGTCCAATTTTTTCTACCACCAGTATTTCCAAATCCTTCTCTACAGGGCTTCTCTCAATCCATTCATCACCAGTCTCTACTGATACTGGAATATCCAGACCCAGGTGCAGGACCTTGCACTTGGCCTTTTTGAATTTCATGAGGTTCACACTGGCTGACTGTTCAAGCCTGCCAAGGTCCCTCTGACTGGCATCTTTTCTCTTCTGTGTGTCAACTGTACCACACAGCTTGGTGCTGACGGTGCACTCAATCCCACTGTGTGGCTGATAGAGATATTAAATAGTATTGGTTCTAATACAGACACTGGAGGGACACCACTGGTTACTGGTTTCCACTTGGACATTGAGCTGTTGACTATTTTTATTAGCAGCTATGGAGTCAATTCCTAATCCATATAAATAGCCCTTCCAACAAATATTTAGCTCCCCAATTTATCAGTAAGATTGTTATAGGGAATCATACCTAAAACCTTTCAGAAGCAGAGACAGATGACATCCAGATTATCCCATATTTATCATGGGAGGCCACTGGATTAGTCAGGCATATTGCATTAACGATTTTCTTTTCCTTTCTTCACTTTTTATGGCCAATTTTATCAGGGTTTACTGGTAAGAAGTATGAAATTACCCACAGTGGTGCCTGAAAAGCAAAACACAATGCAAAGGACATTCTCAGCTTTTTCCTCTGTTGCTAAAGGATCCAGGCATGAAAGCCTAAAAAGAGTGTAAGAACTTGGCAAATGCCACACAGACACACGTACAACCACATACACATATAGTGGAACTAATGGAATTTGCCTTTTGGCAGCTGTCCAGCTGAGGAACAACTACTACAAAAATCACCTTTCACCTGGTGCTTTTGTTCCTTTCAAATTATGCCTCAGGAGAAAACCAGTTGGCAGAAACTGAGTGTTCTTTAGAGGGGAGGGGAGAGTTTAAAGGCCCTGAGTAAGTTCATCTGCTACACCACGTGGTTTTTGTCAGGAGGCTTTGATCTGGGGCAGGAGGTTTGGTTGGTGCCAGGAGGAAACCCTGACAGATTTGATCACAGCAATCTTTTTTTGCTGTGTTTTTACATCTAATGCTTGTTGCCATTAGTGGTAGGAAAGTTGGCTGTGGTGCCAGTATTTCTGATTTGTTCAAGTAAGTGTATTTCAGTCCTGGTATGACTGACAGAGTAACAACAGCATACAGGCAGGTATAATTTGGACTGATGTTCCAATTTTACCTTCAGACAACCTTGCTAAATCACATCGTCAGTGACCTTCAACAGACTCAAGCTCTGTGGCTTATTTTCCTGAGCAAAGCTGCCAATTATAGTTAATTTCCTCAAATAGATGGTAGGTGTTTTAAATTGTAAATTTCACTGATTGAGAAAAGGAAACATTCAGCTCTCTTCTACAGCTGAATACAGATGCAGAACTATTTTTTTTTTCTGTAGGACTTGAAGGAACACATGACCACAAATGACATCAGCACACATACAATAATATTGCTTAAATAAATCTTAGGAGAAAAACTTGACCTGTTCCATTTCACAAGATCTACTTATATTTAGTCAAAGATGACTGGAATTCAATTTCTCAGAAGTAGTTACATACATAAGGTGTATCATTTCACATATAATTCCATGTAGTTCATATATATTTCCCATTAAATGCAAAATTTAACTTGCCTTTCTTCAGATGGAATATTAAATCATATTGTACAATATTGAAATGATATCATTCTATAATATTGCATTGTATCAAATGGCACATGCTATGTAGTATTTACATCAAAAAGGACTTTTTATTAGTTGCTTATAATTTCCTACTTCTGTCAGATAATTATAATTGACAAGCCTCTGTTATTCCTTTCTAAATTTTGAGTACAACGTGAGCCCCAACACTGAAATTACAAAATGTGAATCTTGCAATGGAACATTGCAAAATGAAAATCCAAAATGAGATACAAGTTCTCATCAAGTTTGTTCAATAAAGAAAAGATTATTTCACCAGAACAGATATATAATCCACAAATTATTCAAAATCAAAGGATATTTTCAAGTAATGGAGTTTAAATGGATTAGATACTAGTGAGCTCAGTGCTCTGTTGCTGAATTTTGAGTTTAAATCACAATTCTAACTAGCAGTTGTGAGGATAGTTTAATATAATTAATAATTATATAGCATGAATGAAACAAAATGGTCTTTGTTCAGCTTTAATATTGTAGATAAAATTTCACAGCTTCATTATATGCTCAAAACCAATGCTTGGAAGCAGTTAAACTCTAAGTAATACAGAATGCTGCAGGTTTTGTCTGTGCTTTCCCCCTCCTCATCCCTCTACCCTAATATTTTTCTGTGAAAACAGAAAATTCTTACCAAGTTGATGGCAAAAAGATATTGCCAGTTATTTGGAATAAGGACACTAATTTCTGTTTGGAAAAGTTTTTCACATTTTCACTACTGAGGAACAATGAATAAAATGTTTGCATGAACTTTGTATTCAAGGTTCTATCTTGTTTCCTATGCATCCATTATTCAAGTCTTGGGAAAATCTTTTATGTGCCTATACTATTTTGGAAAGTATTAGAATCATTAAATATTCATATTTCACATTATAAATCTCTTCATCATATACAATTTAGATCTGATTTTACCAGAAATAAATATAGTGTATTCTATTTCATCTTTTAAGTTTAAACTCCTTGTATTAGCAACTTAGTTGTTTGATACTCTAATTGTTTAGTTGGTTTGGTATCATTAATTCCAGTAAGATTTAATACATTGTTGTGTGTAGCTGAAGATGTCATTAAAATGTAGTAGAGACAAAATCTGAAAACATGGCTATATACTAAAACCAAACCAAACCAAACAAACAAACAAAAAAACCCTCAAAACCCACAGAAGTTTTTATCTCCATTGGATGTTTCATATGGACCTTCTATTTACCTGTAACTAATAGTTCCAAAGTTTCCATATAAAAACTAAGATGTCAAAGATCCACTAAATGTCAAAATATGGTGCCAAACTATTATCTTTCACAAGGGGATAAAAATATTGTTTCATAGGATCTACTGACATAACAAACATAAGTATTTCCTGAATTCTCCATAGGCAACTACAGATTGAACTAGTCTTCAAAATGAAGAATTAAATAGCTGCATCAAATAATTAGATATATTCTTAAGAGTTGACTATTCAGTTCATGATGTCCAGTAGTGCCTACAAATGCCCAAAGAGAGAATTTGCACAAAAAACTTCACCAGCACTTTTTGAACGCAGAGCATGTGCTTGCGTTGTTCTGTTGTCTGCAGAGAGGGTTCTTTCACATTCAGTTTAAATGGTACACAGGTACTTACTTCTCTTAATTGTAATTGAAAGTAATCACCCTTTAGTTATAGGTAGTATTAGGTCAACATTACTGAATTCTTTCTGCAAATTCTACTTGGCTAGATTAACTAGAATGTAGTTGCATCTAGGCTTAGGAATTTTGATTATTAATAAATGTTGAATTATGCCTTCTAATTTAGAAGTTGTATACATTATTGGCATCTTAATTGTAGTATACTCATCATGCCAACGACCTTCTGCCACTCTGCAGCTGATTGCACTTAACCCATGTCTTACACTCACTGACTTGACAGTGTGGTATTAATGTACTCTGAACAAACTTTGCAGTGGGATTTGTATATCCTACAAGTACTTGGCCGAGCTCCTCTAGCTTCTCTTGCACCTGCTCATCGGCAGAGCATGGGAAATGAAGTCCTTGAGTTAGGTTAAGCATTACTCAGTAACAACTAAAACATCAGTGTGTTATCAACATTATTCTCATACTAAATTCAAAATACCACACTGTACCAGTTACTATGAAGAAAATTAATTCCATCCCAGCTGAAACCAGGACACAGCTTTACTACATTGACACTTTACCAAGTGCATCACTTCAGCACAGAAATGTCAGCTATATGAGGTCACTGCTGTGTTTTCATACCAACAGTGTTTCAGCTGACACTTACACAGAAAAAATAGTGCAAGGACTTCTTTCTGAATTAATTTAACTATACAATAGTTTTGTGGTTTTAGTCTTTTATTATTGAGCCAGTAAGCACTGCAAGCTTAGTCCAGCTCTCCATCAAGTAAAGCAAATTGAGTTACACTGAAGTGCAAGAAATACTCCCCTTATCTGTAGAAGGTCACTGAAAGGATAGGCTTCAGAATGCCCTCTTTCTTTTGAGCCATTATGGATTGTTTTGTCAAAACAATGTACTGTATTTAGAAGACTGTAAATTCTACTTATGGTGTAACTTGCATGACAAAACCCTTCCAAAAATTATTAGTGAATTTATGTGGCTACCTCATTTCTATTTGAATTATGACTCCTCTAAAATAATAATAATTTTACTAATACTAATATGAAAAACCCCATATGTAAAATGTTAATTCAATGATTTTAAAAATAAATACACTTGGTAATTTTTATTCAAAGCAATTTTAGGGGGTAAAAAGTGTGGCAAAATAGATTATCACAGGATGAAATATAAAATGTAATCTTTTAATAAATTCTTTTCCAGGATGAATAAATACAATCTAAGTAAATGTAAATATTTTCAGAAAAAGAAATAACATTTAGGTGTGTTTCTTTCAGTAACCGTAATGTGTGTACAATATAAGTGTAAGTATTTATCTTCATCATAGATCTATTTTTAACAATCTTCTCAAAGTATATTGCTCACTTTCAAAAAAATGAAGTATATAGGAGAACTTTGAAGTATAGTGAAAACGTTGACAACAGGGAAAGAATCCTGATTTTCCCAGTTGCATAACGTAAAGCTTTTTCTTTTATATTTTACATGGAATAAGATGTAATATCAGTTAGCTGCTGAACAGAGAATAGTATAATCAGCATATAGACCAGCCAAAACTTCATGGAACAATATCTCTTTTGAGTAATAACTGTTGCTGCTATTTTTTGTAAGCTCTTTTGGGTCCTAACTAGTGATTAAAATCACATATTATCTACAGAGAAAACCTAAAGATTTTCCCTACCTCAGAATCTGTGGGATATTCTAATTTCTTCATTGAGTTGAATCCATATCAGCATACTGGTGTGGAATAAAGTTATGAGGAAAGGAACTCCCACATCAATAACAGATCTAATAACTCCTATTAAATCATAGTCAATAATCATATTCACAGCATCCCCATTTCTGAAAAGTGTTTGTAGTGTTTTGTAGGACTATGTGGGACCCTATAGTCACTCTGTGTGACAATTCATATAGTCCATCACCCTGCATTAACTTGTTGAAAAATAAAACCTCATTTAAAGCATGGGAAACTGAGTAATGGACTGATTTAATGCACTTATTGTTGTCCAGGAAAACATCTTGTGGGAAGAACATAATTAAGAACATAGACTAGTCACTATTTCTCTCTTTGTTTGGTAAGAACAGTATTCAGCATAGTGCCATTTGTAAAATATCATCCCACTTTCATTGTATATGGAACAGTTAATGCCCAGAAAGGTGCAAGCAATTTATTTTTTTCTGAAACAAAAAAAAAAGTTTGTGTAATCATTTAAATCAATTGAAAGCCATAGGCAACATAGAGTACAGAGCTGAGGTAATATAACAATTCCATATTTTTTATGCAACCCTTTTTTCAACCTCAGGATTTTTCTTTTTCAATAGATTTTTTAATTGGTTCTCTGAAACTATTTGAAAAAGCTTGTGAAATAGCATTCTCTTTTTGATTTAATCCTCACTAATGCATGGAACAAAAGACTGTAGGGATTTCAGCTGATCTTCCTTACAGTCCATCCAATTATGAGTATCACACAAAATTGTTCTTTAATTCTCTTTTCTTGAAAATAAATGTTTCCTGAACATACAACAACATCTATATGTTTTCTCTGGAATCCCAGCAATTTTGTGTGTGTGTTGCACCTAGAGTGATTAAGAACATGAATTCAATTATGTTGCATGTTCCTCAGTTAAATGTTGCTGCTCTACAGAGTTAGTACTTGCAACCCAAATGGTTTTGTTTTGTTTTTATTAATGGCATTAGAATAATGGCTACTTTCATAGTGTCTTCTACTATTCAGAGATAATATGGGAATTAAAACAAAACTAAACACATTTCATTCAGGCAAACTGAAGCAAATTTCTGGGCTTTCATTGTGTTTCACATTGAAAACTACCTAGAACAGTAGGAATATAAGTCTTCATATTATTAAGGAAAGAGATAGAAAATATCTAATTTATGGCTCAGAACTGCATCAAAATCATTAAATATGGCTCTTTGCTGGAATTATGCGTATTGTTGATGTATTCTAATTCAATTTTAACATGATTATGGGATGGGAGTGCCAGAAAATAAAACTGGTTTCTTTCTGGAAGCTGATTAGCTGTATAGAGCTTTTTCATGTGCATTTATGTGTACATATTTGCTTACATGTATACGCCCACACACAGTCACACACACATGTTGCCATTTTTCAGTAGAGTTAAGAAATAATAGTTATTTAAATCTAAGCAATAGTAATACATTTTTCTTCCTTTGATTAAATGGACAGACTTCCAAACAACAGGCATATAGCTATATTGCCTGTTTTTGTGATCTTTCATAACATAGGGGATCCACAGTCAACTTCTAAGTCAATTTAACAAGCTGAAATTCTCAACAGTCATTTTCCTCCACTCCATTTGGAGTTTCAAATGCCTCATTTTATCTTTCTTCAGCTGCCAAATTACAACTTCTTGTTACAACTATAAAGGTAGCTGGAGAACCTTGGCCATAGACATAGGCCAGGTACAGTATTATGACAGCCAAACTGCCCCACTGATGGACCCCTTTTTGGACATGAAAGACTCAAATCTTGCACACAAAGTGAGACTCAAAGTGAAGGTATCCCACCAGTCTTAGGAGAAATGTAGAAAGGTGCTGTGGTGCGGTCGGTAGGGGCACCGGGCATCCGTCCGCTGTTTCAGGGGCTGGTCGGGCTGCTCTGGGCGTGGGAGGGCTGGCGAAGGTCCTGCAAGATTTCACCCAATCCCCCAATGGTACAGGCAGGCTGAAGAAGGAGAGGCACGTGGAGGGGCTTTCCCAGATGGTTTATTCGGCACTGGGGTTGTGCCAGGGGAAGCACTGGCACAGCGTGTTTCNGGAAATTCTGTTTTCCTAATACTCTCTTAAGACTGTAATGAACTGTTGTCTTGACCTGATTGTAAAATTATAGTTGTTTTCATGGGATGGGAAAACAAGAGCTTTAGAGTTCTACTAAAATGGCTGCATAAATAAGACACATCACTGAGAGAATGACTATTAAATTCTGTATTAATCTGGTTTGAGATAGAAATTTCCAGAAGGTTAAGCATGTGCTATGTGAAACTGGGAGGTCATACAACTAATAATTTGCTGTGTGATTTCTGAAAACTGAGCCCCTTTCCAAAATTAAATGGGGTCAAAAGGCATACTATGTGACAGATGGAGCAATTGCATACAAAATGCAGAGAAATGCCATCAGCTTAAGCAGTTGTGGATGATGTTTTGCTGCCACAAGAGGCTTCAGAGTGAATACCTAATATGCAAGCCTGGTAAACGGCATGCATGGGACCTGCCTATATTACATATATGTGATTCATATTATTTGAAGGGAGGAAGATGTAGCATAAATTGTGAATACAACTGGGACAACTTACAAAACCAGAAAATCTGTTTCTGAATGACATTTTTATTCATTATGCAAAGGAAACGTGAGCCAGAGGACATGCTTACAGCAGAGTAACTTCTTCATTTGTGATAGATTTATGCATGGCATTGAGAACAAATCTGGGAATACAGGGTGACAGTACATCCATAGATAACGAAATCAACTACTTTTTAGTAGTTTGTTAACACACTGATCAGTTTTTCAAAACGAAAACCTTTTAGAGATGTATTCTGAATTAATGTTTACAAATGCATTGCTTACAGAGCTTCTTAGAGATGAAAAAACTAGCCCACATGAAACTCTTTTTCATTATGGCCATATTGGCTGGCACTGTTTTCAAAATGGCTCATATATGCTCCTTTTATTCTGTGTCTCCACTATCCATATACATATAGATAGATAGATAGATAGATAGATAGATAGATAGATAGATAGATAGATAGATAGATAGATAGATAGATAGATAGATAGATAGATATGAAAAAGATGCCGTTCCTGGCAGACAAAAATCCTTTGCAAAAGAGGTTTAACAGAGTTCAGTAACACATTACACCATGCTCTTTTCACTGAGCAGTGAATGGAATTGTAGGACAAGTGAAAAGAGGTCACCTGGCCTTTAATATATGTGTTACAAAGTCACACCTTTTTCTTCTAGTTGTCATTAACAGTAAGATGTTTTTCTAAAACATGAACCTTTATACAAATGTATTGCAGTCGAGCTATGCTATCTATGCTATTTAAGATGTCTAATTTAATAGTTCCTAGCTTTGACCATTTGGAAAAAAATCCCATTCTGTTTACATTTTGAAATATTTTTCTTTGTTACTTTTCAGTATAATGAAACGTGAAACACAAACTTTGCAAGCCAAGAAGTTCAATCAAAAAATCTAGGTTGGTCAATAGTGATACTCAGAGAATTTTCAGTCTTTAATGTACTAGATCACCCCTGCTATATGCCTTGTTCCCTTCTCTACTGATGGATCCTGGATTGCTCTTAAAATTTACCGTCCATGTTTCATGTGGGATGAATGAATAAACTCTTCTTAGAGGGCAGAAGGACCAAATCCTATAATACAGTGATAATGTTTACTTGGTGTATGGGAACTGAAGGTTAAAACTGATGTTCCTGTGATTTGGGATAAGAAAAATATGAGATATGGGGAAAAAATTGGTGCAGCCTTGAACACTCACATAAGAAGCCCCAAAGCAGAGGGAAGTGTTGATCTGTGGGACAATCAGCGGTTGCAGGCAGGGAATTCTTTTGAGCTGTGGGAGTTTCTGAGTCATAATTCCATTCAGTCTCTTAGATTAATGCAACCTTAAACTAACTTTAGAGGCATAGCAACTTTTTTTTCATTATCTTGTGATGGGGATTACCATTTGTTTTAGAAGTTTAAGGACAAATGAATTGACATTTTTAATAAAAAAACACAACATGGTTGGAAATTCAAATTTTTTGCTCTCTGCATAAGATAGTGTGTTTCTGGAAGCTTATATTTTTGAAAGATTCATGTAATTTTTCTAAGCAATGCTCCTGAGTACCTTAAGTGGTTTTAGAGCTACTGAAATAGTTCCCACAATAACATGTCTGTTAACAAATGCTTTTCACATTTTGACTCACTAATCATCATCACTGCATACATAGTGGCAGTCTTTCCAGAAAATGCCTGTAGAGAATCTATATGTAGAAGAAAAATAAACTAGTGCACTGATCCTCAAACCGTATATATTAAAAAAACTTAAGTACTTTAGTAATAATAAAGACATTCTGTCTTTCATGGAATAAGATTGAATCAAGCCCTTGGATTTTGAGGGATATAAATATAATTGAAGAGTAGAATTTAAATAGGACAATAAAAGGAGCTAATAATATTTTAGTTAAATATGATATATCTGTGACAAATTTAGACTTCATACATAAAGAAGTTAAAATATACTGGGTTTTTTCAGTATGTCTTGAAATGGCACTTCAAAATAAAGACAATTCAAGAAAATAGTGGTTCGAGTGGTTAGACTATTTATTTCTTTAGTAGCTATATTAATTGCTAAGCTAAATTATAACTTGAGTTTCCTATTCATGTTTCACTCCTTATCAAGTAACTGTTTACATTACAGAGGGCTACTTGCTACAGGAGTAAGTGCAGTATAACAGAATGCTGGGTGCAAGGATAGCATTTTATTTTTTTAGTCAGAAAACAGAAGTATTGCCCAAGGACGTGGATGGTGAAAACTGTTTATTTCCTCTTGCTCCCTTAAGCACAGGCTATGACATGTATGAGAATAAGTGTTTATGTATGTGTGTGCCTGTGTGTGTGTGTGCACATGTATACCTCAAAAGTATTTTAAGAAAGCATTTTGAATGCAAATTAAAATGTATTCTTTACTAAATCTTCTAATAAATAAATGCAAGTTCTTTATCATGGTAAGTAAATGTTTTCAGTTATTTTCTAAGGTTTTTCTAAAGAGCATGAAGTGTGGTATATTTTGAACCAAGGCTGGTTTTGGACCAATTTTATGTCTGAGATTGACTCAACTCTCTTTCATTTTTGTCTATGGTCTTGTTTTAAATATATTTTTGCTCGTATGGGAAGCAAGATTAAAATTAAGGAGGTCTTTATGGTCTGTCTTGGTCCAATCAAGCTGTGTAAAACTCAAATGATAATTTTATTTACATTAGATCCATTACATTAGCCAGGTTGTGGCTAATTCTTAATAAATCCTAATGAGGATGAATAAAATATTAAGTCATTGAAGAACATAACTGAAGGCATTATTTCTTCAAGGCTACAGAACAGAATAAAACAAATTGCATTTCTTATGTAAAAACATAATTTGGTGATTTTTTAACATAATTTTTTTGGTTTATATTATTCTTTTTTAATAGCACATTAATTTGTTGTTTTTGCAGAAATCACTTTTAACTAAAGTACTGCATTGTCACAGAATATGATACATTTTTTCAAATATTTTCAATTTGTTCTTCTTGACATTTTATGTTTATGTGCAGTTTGCATCTTTTTTGTTTTTCAATTTCAAATGTAACAGATTTTGACATTTTTGTTACATTTTTTGTACTAGTAGTTTTTTATTTTTGAGAACCTGCTGGTTTTGAATTCTCTTTTTTCCCTTTATTTTCCTCCTCAATATGATCCCAGGAGCCAACACAAAGAAAAGCGCAGATGATATAACCAGTAATGATCGTGGTGAAGATGAAGGTATTTTTTGTTTTTTCAAAGCCTGACCCTGATGCATGAACATAAACTTTTCAATTTTTGTTATAATAATAATGATTATTGTTATTGTTATTGCTATTATTTCAACATGATTTTTAGTCTCTTATTTGAAGAAGCTCACATCAGTGTGCTTCTTTATTTTCTTCTTTAGAATTTACATTGATTGTTTTTCTTTTTAAAATCCAAATTAGCATATAGATGACTGCAGTTCCTCTGTGACATAGGTGTAAAGTTTATTCCTAAATATGTGTGAAGTGAGTAACATAAATGTTATTTGAAACCACATATTTTTTCCCCTCTATTCTTTCTTTAGGTTGAGAAAATGGAATTTAAAAACATGCATGTGCTCTTTTCCCTCCTACACATTTTGTAAATTCACTTGTTTGAAATTCATGAAAAAACTCACATATATCCTTCCTTCCACTTCCACTGTTTCCCCAATGCACATGCTGTACAGTGATGCAGCTGAATTGTGCTTTGTCTTTGCTATATTTATTTACTTACTTATTTTCTTTTCTCACAGGATGTGGTTTATTTCAGGACACAGTAATAAAGGAAGCTGTTGATGTTGCTTTATTGTTTTTTTCCTGTAATCAGCTAGCCTCTGAGATACATTCATTCTGACTCTGACCACATTCCCACTGAAATCAGTAACAATCATTTTCATTGACTTCTTTCAATGTTGGACTGGGTTTCTTGAAAGGAAATACTAAAAGTTCACAGTGAAGTACCCCAAAAAGTTTTAGATGGAAACTTTTTTTTTTTTGCCTTAGCACAACAGATCTACTTAGGATGCACCAAAATAGAAACAGGTTGTGAAATCTTCCTCTATTCTCACCCTTCATTTTTATTAAAGTTACATTGTCAGTTTATTTGACTTCATGTATTTACCAAATTAAGAAAAAACATTTTCAAATTAAAAGAGAAGATAACAACTCTGGGTAGTTTATTGGTCTGGCTTTAAAGCAATATGGTTATTAATCCTCTCATGCTTGGCCAATCCAAAGTGTTATTCCCTGTCTTTTTTCCTGTTTTCTTCTATCTGACATAATTTCAAATGACTTTGAAACACATGTCCTCTCTGTTTCCCTTACACACTGCAGTGAGGATACCATCACCTCTTTTCCTGGGAGTTCAGGTCTATAGTAGCTACTCTGTCTATATACAAAATACCACAATAAAAACCTCAAGTCTTTGATTCACACTGGTTGCCCTCTACTCCACCTACTTTCACTGCTGAATTGCACTTTTTCTTACAACAAAATAATACTGTGAAGAGTACTCTAAAATTACTCTGTTATTTTCTGATTATCACCTTATTATTTCTGTGCAACATATGCTTTTTTCAAACGATGGTATTATCATTTCTATACCAAATTCTGAAGTTAATTTTAAAGCAAAGGATTCTGAAGTTAATTTTAAAGCAAAGGACAAATAACAAGCAATACCAAAATTGCTTTTAAAATAAAGATAAATATTAGATTATGAACACATTATTATTCAGCCTTTTGTAAACATTATGAAATATTAGGATTTCATGATTAACAAGGGTATCCACTTTAGATCTAAGCACATAAATCATCGAGCTAATGTCCTTTATGTTGAAGATAATAATGTTTCCATTGAAGGGGGAGGGGAAACCTTCTATTGACTTCAGCAATGAAAGAAACAACCCTGAGGTAGAACTAGGTAATAAGAAAAGATTAAATACAAAAAGTTGTGCCATGAGAATTTGGGGAGAGAAGGGAAAGGTAATTCAGCAACAAAAATAATTCTGTTAAATAATTGCTGCTTTCAATTTTTTGAGGCCTTTCTTTGTTTTTTGAGGTCTTAGCTGTGCCTTCAGAGAAGAAGCACTTTTATGTACTTTGCCAAAAATGCTGATTAAAATAAAAAAAAAAAGAGATCCACTAGAATGCCCCTCATTGCTTTAAATGATCTGTTTAATTACTGTACTACTCTTATAGTCACAACAATTAAAAAGATCTTATCACAAAAACCTTTGTTCTGCTGCTCAAGTACAAAATTTAAACTACAACATATAAGTGTTTATCTTTTCATGTAAAGGAAGCAGATTCACTGACAAGCCTTAAACACTGACAAGTAGACAGGTGTACATTGCAGCCTGGACATTCCAGAACTCAGCTGGAAATTTGTGATATTTAAGGTCATGAAGCAGAATTGAGACATAGGGATATGACAGTCAAAATTTATATTATATGCTCTAACTTGTTCCACATATATAAAACATTAAATATCTGGTACCTCATTGCTGATCACATTTTTTTGTGTCTCAAAGTATTTCTTAATAAGCCTGTGGGGAGGAAAGAAGTTTGGAAGGTTTCAAACCCAGATCCCTCTCCTATCAGTATTTAGCTCAGCTTTTTCTTTGTCCGCCTCCCTTCTCCACTCTTCAATATATGCCTATCCAAAAGATTTTTTTCAAAATCTGGTTGAATAATCAGAGTCTCTGCTTTTCCCTGTGTGTTGTGCTATATACTTGAAAGAAATGCTCTAATTCCGTGCAGATACACTGAATTATTTGTAAAAGATTTATATACCTAATGGCAGCTTGCTGAATTGCCCTCGACTTTATAAAGGAGCTCAGCCTCTCTTCCCATCATTTTTGTAGAGACAAAGTTCCAAATTTAGGTATTCTGAATCATTTATGGCACCAGGAGCCTTACTTTTTAGATTAATCTGGTCCTAAATATACACCAATCATTGATTAACACATTTTTATAACTCACTATGAAATATGTAATATCAATTTCAATTAACTTTCTTTTAGAATTTTTTTAATTTTGTCAATTTCATTTAACTTTCTTTTAGAAATAAAGACCCAGCTGTTTATCTTTTTAAAAGTAGTCAGGAATTTTCTGCATATACAAAAGATCAGCGATACCATTAACTCAAGGCTGTTCTTTGAGGCTTAGCTGCTACCATGACTAGGAAAAGGGCAACACAAGAGACATAGTTTGATTTAAATACAAAAAAATCTGGTCCATGAATTTACATAAATCGTCTCTGTTTGTTAACTCCTAGGCTCTTTAAAAGAAGGAACAGTCTACTATGTTTTCTTCTACCAGAACAGTTAGATTTTGTGATATTATGTCTTACAATTTCAATTATGTCCCATGAGAAATGGGAAAGTATGGATCATTACTATCGTTATTAAATGCACAGATATTTCTAAATTGGCACATATTTGAATCAGAGTATTCTTAAAGAAACCAAGATTATTTCATTATTTGATTTTTTAGGCTTCAAGACATTTCTATTAAAATACAGTTTCTTGTAATACTGAGCAGGTTTCAAGTGTTCTGAGAGTATTTTAGAGGAAATAGTATTTAAAATTTGAAATTATAAATATTAGGCTTGTAGGATGATCCTGACCTGTGTAAGCAAGCTGGTTAAACTAGTGGTGACATTGAAAATATAGGAAATAATTAAGACTATTTTCAGCACTGTTAAAAATTGCTAATGCCATTTTCCTTATGTTTTTATTATTTTATTGTGTTTTCCTTACTTGAATTTTTTCAGACATTCATGATCAGAACAGCAAGAAACCCGTTATGGTGTACATCCATGGTGGATCTTACATGGAGGGTACTGGAAATATGATTGATGGCAGCATTCTCGCAAGTTATGGAAATGTCATTGTTGTCACTATCAATTACAGGCTGGGGGTTTTAGGTAAGTGACTCTTTTCTTCATAGAAATATTTGCATAGAAATATTTGCTGAATTTTTCCATTGATCGATCATAGATCTTTGTCTCAGTTTTGATTTTAAAACAGAATTAACTTGATGATAGATTTTGAATTCTGTCCATTTTTTTATGGAAACCGGGCTAGACTACATTATTTTCGACAGTTGCCTTCACCTTAGAGAGAAATGACTGGAAATATATAATGTTTTGAGAACTTGCATATTTTTCTTACTTCAATAATTTCTATTCCATGTTAAAAAAAGAAAAAAAAAAAGTTAATCAAGAATGAGTCCTCACAGTTTTAAAACACTTGGTAATGGTAGGAAGAAGGAAAATATTACTATTTATCTATATTTATTATTTTTGTGTGCAAATTGGTTTTTAGAGATACATACAAAAAATAAAAGGCCATATACACTGATGGAATTTGTGTTACAGGTAAGAGGCAATCAAGGGGTTTCAAGGACTACAGTGAAATTGCCTTCAAAAGTATAAGAAACTCTATAATCATGAATTATAATATGGATAGAAATAAATACTTCTGTCTTTAAAGCTGAAAAAAGAGCTGCATCTTCTTGACATTATAAATATTCCTCTATCACCATTAGACTGAATAACAAAATAAGTTTAGATGCATGGCAATAGATCAAAACTCTTTGCTGCCTTATCTGTGGTTGCAGTTCCTAGATGTTAGCATGTACCAAACTTTTGTCCAAAATAAGGTTTATTTATTTATTGAGGTTCTGCTTTTCCATGGAAAAATAAAATTTTAAAAATGGCAGATAATGGCAGACATTAGAAATATTTGTTATCTTATTGAAAAAGCTTATAGCTTGTATAGAATAGCATACAGACTGCTCAAATGCTCATATTTCTGGCCTTTTAGATACTCAAGGTAAGGTACAGTAAGTTTTTTGTGTGTCTTTTTACAAGGATTTTTGATCTTGTTTTCCTTAATAGCAAAGCTAATTTATATTCATGGCAAGTACTATTTTGGAACACAGAAGACTTCTTTTGCTGATTGTCTGTTCGTGTCGTTCATGTGTTTCAACAACTTTACCGTTCATCAGGGTACTGAGAATTTTTTTTTTTTCTTGTCCCTGATTTTTAGTCTTCTTTAAATACAAAAGAGCATTTTTTCCTATGATGGAAACAGATTTAAATGTAAAGCCAGAAATACGAAAAGATATCTTGGTATATTTATGCCTGCAGTCTTGGTACTCAGAAACAGCCAAATGAGAAAAAAAATGGACAAAAATGAAGAACTCAATACACAAGGAAATGAATTTTTGTTTTGGTTGTTATCAATCTGATATATGTGTATACTCAGAAACTTGGTAGTAATTATTTATCTGTAAAAAAGGTTATTTAATGCATTTCTTTAAAAGGTTTGCTCTTCATTTCTTAAAACTAACATTGTTGAAGGATACAGATGAATATAAACTACTATAATTGGTTTAAAATGTTTCATTGTCCCTCTGTATCATATATATCTAAAGGGAAAAGTGCAATATTTGCCCTGGTGAACTCCTATTTGATGTATTTATATTGAAAACAAACAAAATGGAAGAAAGAGTCAGAATGCTATTTTTTTTAGTTGTGGCATTCAGGAAAAAAGGCACAATTCAGAGGCATTTATATGAGAAACAGAAAAGTAATGATCGTCAGGATTTTAAATGGATTAGGAAAAATACAGTGTTATATTTGACATTAAATACTGCTTCTCAACAGTGGCAAATGTAAGTTTCAAGACTGTGGAATTTATTCTTTTTACAAAAGTGTATGTTTAAATTAGAAAAACAGAAGATATACAGAAAATGTGCACACACTTAAAAATCAGAGGAATTGTGTTTTATGAATATATTTATGTTTTTTCTTCCTGGGTGAAATGTAAATGTGATCATTGAGAACTCATTACGTTCTCCCTGGACATTGGAAGATGTTAGGTGAATTCCGTGTGGTTTTGACTTGCTTCATGAGTAAAAAGAATGAAAAAGAAAACACAAATTTCTTCAGAAAAACAACTGTGTGGAAAACAAACATGACTATTCATAAGACTTAAAAATGTAGTGCCATTATGATAGCATACAGTTTGAAGATTAACAATATTTGTATCCATTTCTTCTAGTCTGGATTATTGGAGGTCATATTTCCGTAAATCTGGTGTGTTTCAATGGTATTTGATTTGCAAGCGCATACACAAAGTCACATACAAACCTGTTGTTAGCAACAGAGGTGTGTAATTCCATCAAAGTTATCTCATCCTGTGATGAAGGAATGTAGATCAAATTGATCACAGTGCTGAATTGCTGGAAATGCTAAATTCCTCTGGAAAATTCACTTGAATGGACAGGAATACTGGATCTCACAGTCTCCATAAACAGTTAGTACTGTTCTTGAGGCACATTAAATTATTTTTCTTCTAGTCTATGATGTATCATTAACAGAAGTAGACAGAAAAAGTATTAGGACCACATAGATAATCACTGGATGATATCAGACAGACAAATGAGAGAAACATAGAATGGTTTGGTTAAAAAGGACCTTCCAAGACCATTCAGTCCAACCCTGCTGCTGTGGGAAGGGACATCTGTTACATCAGGTTGCTCAAAGCTCCATCCTACCTAACCTTGAACACTTCCAATGATGAGGCATCCACACCTTCTCTAGGCAACCTGTTCCAGTGTCTCTCCACCCTCATAATAAAATATTTCTTTTACCCCTGTCCTGCCACTGTAGGCCTGGTTTAAAGTTTCTCCATCTTTCTTATAAGCACCCTTTGTATATTGAAAGGCCTTCATAAGGTCTCCGAGGAGCATTTTCTTCTCCAGGTTGAACAGTCCCAATTCAGCTTTTCTGACCATTTTCGTGGCCCTTCTCTGCACCTACCTTAACAGATCTATGACTTTCTTGTGCTTTCTTGTGCTGGGGACCCCAGAGCTGGATGCAGCAGTCCAGGTGGGGTCTTACAAGACCAGAGTAGAGGGACAGAATCACCTCCATCAACCTGCTGACCACACTGCTTTTGATGCAGCCCTGGATGTGATTAGCTTTCTCGACTGCAAGCGCATATTGCTGTCTCTTGTCCAATATTTTCATCCACCATTACCCCAAGCCTTCTCATTCATCCCTGGTCTGTAAAATACTGGGTTTTTTCCAATATGGGTACAGAACCTTGCACTTGGCCTTGTCCCACTGATCTACTTTTCAAGCCTTTCAAAGTCCTTCTGCATGGCATCCCTTTCCTCTAGCACATCAAGTGCAATACTCATCTTTGTAATGTCCACACACTTCTTGATGGTGCACTTAATCCCACTATCTATGTCCTTAATGAAGCTATTAAATAGTCTTGGTCCCAGTATGAACCTTTAAGGGACACCACTGGTTTTTGGTTTCCACTTGGATATTTAGCTGTTGTCTGCAACTTTTGAGTACATGGACATTCAGCCAGTTCCTTATCCATCTAACAGTCCATCCATCAAACTCATATTTCTTCAATTTATTGTCAAGAATGTTATGGGGGATCTTATCAAATTTCTTAAAAATATCCAGGCAGAAAACATCCAGGCAGATAACACTGATTGCTCTTTGCTTGCTACTGATGGAGTCACATTATTGTACATGGCCACTTATTATCATAGATTAGCCAGCCATGACTTGCCCTTGGTAAAGCCATGATGCTATCTCTAGTCACATTTCTGTCTCGCATATGCTTCAGTATAACTTGAATGAGGATCTGCTCTGTGATCTTATTGGGCATGGAGGGGAAGCTGACTGGTAAGTACTTCCCAGGGTCCTTCTAAGTACCCTTTTTAAAACAGATGTGATATCTCTCAGTTATTGGGGCCTTCCTCTGATTCCCTGGCTGTTCAAATATGCTGGAAATTGGCTTAGTGTCTACATCTGTTATTTCCCTCAAGACCTTGGGAGGCATTTTACAGGGTCCCATGGATTTCTGTGTGCTCAGGTTCCTTAGGTGATCTGAAAACTGATCTACTGCAATGGGGAAGACTTAATTGCCCCAATCTCTGCCTTGAAGTCTGGGGATTTGACAGATGTAGAAAGCGAGATTACCAGTGAGAATTGAAGATTAAAAAATTTTTTTAGTACCTTAATCTTCTTCATGGCATTTTCCACTAGTTCTCTAGTCTTATTTATTCTGGGAAGTACACCTTCCTTTTCCAAGCAACATATCTGTAAAAGCCCTTCTAGTCAGTCTTCATACTCCTTGCCAAATTCAGCTCCAACTCTGCCTTAGCTTTTCTGATCCCCTCCCTACACATCTGAACAGCATCTTTATCTTCTTGCTAGGATGTATGTCCCCCATTCCACTGCTCCAAAGTATGGCTACAACCAAGAAATGGAAAATTCTGGTCTAAAGTTAATGTTAAGACAGACATCTGAGGCAAAAAACCCCCCTTTTCTTTAATGTAGCTGTAACATTGTGACATGCAGGGTTATAAAACATTTTAACGGAATGATAGAGACAAACATCTTAATCTCTATCTTTTCTCCTTGCATCTGGCTAAAATATAAGTCTTTAAATTGCACACTGAACAATATTTATCTGTAACTCCAAAATGCTTCCTGTCTTAGAGGACTGTAGAGATGCTCCGGGAGTAATTTCCCCATCTCTCTCTCTAGGTAGTACCACAACAAAATAATAAGCAGATGGGCCCAAGACTTTCCAACTTTTTAATTCTCTCTCTCTTTGAATTCTAGAATTTCCTGTAATTTCAAGATCCCCAAGAATGAATGCAGCAATAATATGGTTTGTTGCTATTTAGAAGGCCATATTTTTCCTATGAGTATAAATATGCATTTATCGAAATGCATTCCATGGGTAGGATCCTTTTGGGACAATAAAATAGAAAGATTTACTTTTTCCTTCTACTTATTGTAGTGGGCACTGTTTGAGAAGTGGAGTGCTGTGGTGCTGTGTTTAATTACTTGTGTACTTCAAGGCTTGTGAGGATCCTGCCTCTTCTCTGCCAGGCAGTTTCTGTTTTCACTCATACCTCATCACAATGACTGAAGATGCTACTGGAGCTAGAGGAAATTGCTAAATTGTCCCTGTGTGAGACAGTGCTCCTGTATATTGAAAAATTCAATACTGTAAAACACAGAAGTACTAAATCCCATGGTGGCCCCCACCCTGCACCACATGCTTTGAGCATTGTGTAGGATGACAGAATTTTTTTATTATACATTTAAGTTTTTCAAAAGTTGAGTTGAATTTTCAAAATTCCAAAGCTATTTGGAGAGTTGCTTAACAGAAATAAAATAAATTCATCAGAGTGGGAGGGAAAACAGATATCCTAATTAAAAGTATGTTCCAGTATTACAAAAAACGGAATAGTTTGAATGACCTGACTCACTCCATGTAGATACTGCTTAATTCCTCTTTACTATCTAAATTCTTAGTCTTTGTAGATATGCTTTTAGAAGTGGCAACATCTTTCCAACACAACTATAAGCACTCTTTTAGTTCCTTTTTCAGGATTATGTTGGCAGGAAAAATACAAAAGAGGGATTTATGTTTAGTATTGTTTTACAGAGACATGACCTGAATCATCTGTCTCATGGTGAGATTTCAAAATTCTGAATCTCTGTTTAGATTGTGTAACAGAAAAAAGTAAACCTGACAACTCACCCTCCCTAAAAAAAAACAAAAAACAAAGCAATCCAAAACCAAAACAAAACCTCAAAACAATAAAATCAAAGCCCTATAATATTTTTATGCAGTTAAATTTTATCATGGTGTTATACATTTTCAAGAAAAAAAGCTTAAGCAATCTTCAAAAAAGTTGCCATATTCAAAGAAGGATGCTCTTATGTGAGCTAATAAAGACAAAACCAGAGATGATTTCTAGAAATATGAATCAGGCATTTGGAAGCCAGAATCTTATTACAGAAAAATGGGAAATGCAAAACCTGAGATGAATTCTAGACATATGAATGAGATATTTTGGAAGGCAGAGCTAAATGAAGCATCTACTGCAGTAAAATGAAACACACTAAGAATTCAGAACTGTAAAATTGACTTAGCATTTCCGAGACCCCTTGCAATTTAACATTTTCTTTCTCTTAGAATTTCAAATCATGCAGATAAGAATAGACTATCTCTCATCTATCTGCCTTTTTGGCAATAAGCATCCATTTTAAGTACTCTATCTGAAAAGTCTGGACTTCCTCTTAGCAGAAATTATATCCACATGCAATTATACTGTCTATAAGTAATCATATTAGTGCAATATAAATCAAGTTTACAAGGAAGCTCCATACATCTCCAAGTTACTGACAACCTTAGCTTGTTTTAGTTCACTGAGTAGCTGTTGTGCAAGTACTGAAAAAGTGTATATTGTGGATGAACTGCTTAGGATTTGACTGGCTATTATATTATGGGTCCCTTCCAACTGAGCTACATTCAGTTCTATTCTATTCTATTCTATTCTATTCTATTCTATTCTATTCTATTCTATTCAGAAGTAATCAAATCAAGCAAGCAATATATGACCTCATAGGTCAGATTTTTGTGTACAATACTCTACAAGACGTTGAATTTGATCTTCATTAGTGTAATTGTTGTATAGAATTACTCTATATTTTAAATTTTGATATGCAGATGTCTGTTCCCTTTGTGCCTCTGGACAGCCCTTCTCTATCTCCAGTGTGTGTGATTCCACTAGTACAGGAAGCTTAAAGGTGGTCTCCTGGTAGAAAAGGCCGGTGGTAATACAACATGGGAATCACCCAGGAACTGGAGTGTGCTAAGTAAATCAATTCCATGCTTACGCAGAAAGGAGGTTTATTTAGACTCATTAAGCTTATTGTGACTGTTTTCATTGTTGAAACCAATACAAACTTTACTACATTGCCTCACTTACATCTGTAAGCTTCATTCAGATTTCCTAGCCACTTTAATCCCTGGGCTTTCTTCTCAGTTGGCTAAGACTAGTGTTAGCTAATGTCAGTTTTCATAGCTGATGTTCTAGTTCAGTGTAACTCCTAAATTCCCAGAATGACACCTGTTAATCCCACCGCTATTGACATATTTTCGTAGACATTGTAATTATGATCTTTAATTTTTTGTTGTTGTTTTTGGTAAAACTTACTTTTTCTCATATTTTAAATCTATTATTACAGTCACAGAAATTGTATTTGTGCAAATGCAGCTCATAAGCTCTAGCCATATACCATTGGGTTTAGACTGTTCCATTGCAAATATCAGAAGCAACAAGTACTTAAGTTACAGTGTCATCAAAAGCTATGTGTACACTCATAGAGTTTCTAAAATTAGGTATATTGATTGTTGCAATATAATTGTAAAAAATGGAATTTAGCAAGAAACTTTTGACAGAGTTCCTTTTACCTAAATGCAACAAAAGCCACTTTCTCCAGGCTTGATGGATTGACCCAGTTGACTAAGCTAGTAGAACATGGTCTTACAAAATGATTTTTATTATAACCTATATAATAGGTTATAACCTATATAATAGGTTTTATTATAACCTATATAATAGGTTATAATAAAAACCTATTCTAGTAAAATAGAACAAAAAGCTACAATACAAGGTAAAAGAATCCTTTGGGCCTGATCTGTGAGCCAGTTACTCACCCAATGCATGATGTGTTTATCCAGCTGTGTGCTAGATATTTTATCTAGAATGATACTGTGAGAGACATGCTATTATGAAGATTCTGGGTGACTAAAAGAAATACATGTTAAATCTATCATTTTGCAGGAGATAATATTTTATATAGAAATTAGAATGAGGGGAAAAAAAATGGAATGTGTAACTTAATCTAACCACCCCTTGGAAATGAGCTGTTAACATAATCAGAATGGCGAAAGTGTGTGTGAGGTAAATGTCATTACATTTTTCACAAGGAGACAGGGGAGCATCTTGCAGTGGTTAAAAGAGTTAAAAGTTGCAGGATTGCATCAGGTCTTGGAAGGATAGCACAAAATAAATGCATTTTTCCTGAATTGTTTTATACCTTCCATGTAATTCCTTGCAATGACAGCCTGGCAGACACTGAAGGACCAAAATATGTTTATTGCTTTACAATACCTATTCACACAGTATATGAATACACAGTATAGAGTGGTTTTGGAGTTTCCATTTTAGAAGAGACAGATTTTTTTTTTTTTTAATAGCTCCAAAAGCCTTGCTAAAGCATCTGAGATACCGAGTGAATAAAACTTTTCTGGTGATGGATGTTAAGTGCGTTCTTCAACAGATATCTGCAGGTAAAGGTTAGCAGCTGAGAAAGGCCATCCATTTTCATCTTTTCACTTCTGCTTTCTAATTGAAAGTTATGGTTTCCATTTAGGAAACCAAAATAATGTGTTCTTTTGGCTTTCATTAGTGCCAAGTCTCCTGTGATAGCACTTGTTCATTTAAAGCTTACATTGATTAGGAGAATGCATAGCATTACAGGATGCAATAAAATTACTGTTGAAAAAGTGAGAAGGAAATAATGGTTTAAGAATTTTCCATTTTCTCCTCCCCATTTCTCACACCATCTGTGGATTGTATTATGTATGTTTCCTAAAACTAAGTACTCCCACTTAGGGATCTGGAAAAAGGTAAAATAAGTGCTTCTACTTCAGAAGAACCTAAGAGACAAGAATAAAACCAAAAGGTACCTAAGTTTCTTCACTCATACAATCTTAATTTGCATAAAGTCAGATCTTAGACATGTAAAGAAATAAAACCAATCTGTAAGTATAATGAATAATTTTATGTTTTCATTTTGGCTAGAAATGTTAAATTAATGTTTAACATTTACTCAGGAGTGTGACTCTTTTTGAAACAATTTCTTAAGTATGATTTTTCACATTTCACTTGTGTTCCATGTAAAACAAGTTATGTCTGATAGTAAATATTTGTGCTCCTTGAAAATATTTTCACATTTTAATAGCAAATAGGTACCTAACTTCCTTATGTCTCTGTAACAATCTCATCCCTAATGACTAGTTGAGTTTCATTCAGAAGATATTTCAGGCAAATAAAAAGGTAGCAAATAATACATTGATTTACAGAGATTGTCTAGCCCACAACCAAGTACCACATTGAGACCAATTAATCATGACAAAAATTTATGCCTTTATACTTTCAGTGGGACAGCGTTAGTGCCCAGCAAGACATAATCAGTGAAACTTTTCTTCAGCGGAGAATCTTTCAGGGAGAAATACTGTCATTAAAGCTTTATGCTTTTGATACAGATAACTTAGTTACTGTAAACTTCTAGAAGATTTGACTGTAAAGCTTCTTAATTTCTAGATTATTTTCCTTTTACCAAAAAATATCTACAGTATTCCTGTCTCTTGGACAGAGGGGAAACAAATCAAACCAGCAACCAAAAAAACCCACAGTCTCTACGTGTCATTTTTATATTACTGTGGGAAACAGTAGGAATCAAACACACATTCTGCCCTGGATTCTATTCTTAATTGTTTTTAATCAAGAACTTGGATTAGTCCTTGATAAAAAATCAAGAAATTCAATTCTGAATATCCTTGAATAAAGGGTAGCTTACAGATGTTGTACTCCCAAAATAGAAGAGAGAACAAGCTATGACTCATAAGGTCCTAATTTCATCTTTACTTTTCTCTTGCTCTTGGGAGAAATTACGTTGCTTCAATTGATGACTTCTCAAAGAAGCAAAAGATTTCTCTTTTCTGTTAATGTGGATTACAGATTGACAAAAAATATTCTGTTTTTTTCATAGCAGTAGAGTGACAGGAGAATAATTGCTTTTCTATACAACCACAACCAGGAGCTCATGGCACTTTGTATCTGCTTATATATACGCACATGGTCTCTACGGTGCTAGACTCAAGATTGTTTCTTTCTGAAATGGTCTTATCTTCATTTTCAAATGCTGTAAATCCATTTTTAAAGAAAGAACATTTCAATCAGTCATCTTGGTGCATGGAAGTTTCTGCTGTTTTTCAGACGTGCAGAATTTAAATTATTTGGTTATTTTATGAGGAAAGAAAAATGGAGCCTTTGTGAATAACCTATCCTCTTATATATTTGAGCCCTGACACCAGCTTTGATGCTGTACTCTGGATGGATTCAAGGACCTTCACATTCTTAAATCGTGGGCCCCAGAACTGTTCAGTACTCAAGGTGAGGCTGAGTAAGGTGGGACAACTGTCCGGTTTGAGCAGCTGGTGATGTGGCCCAGGGTGGGGTTTGCCCTTTTGGCTGCCCGGGCACCCTGCTGACTCCTGCTGAGCCTGCTGCTGACCAGCAACCACAGATCCCTTTCTGCAGAACTGCTCTCCAACTGCTCCTGTCCCAATATATACCTGTGTTTTTTCCTGTGATTCTAGTCAAGGCTCAAGTGAAATGCAAGTTAATTTTACTGACAACTTTATAGTCCCTACTGAAGCCAGCTAGTCATGCCTGTGGCTGATAAGAGAGAATAAAATCCAGCTAGCCTTCTACCTTTCAATAAATATCAAAAAGTTTTCAATAAGTTTTAGACACCTTTAAAATAATTTTTTAAAAAGTTATTTAATAAAAAGCTAACTTCATAAGCAATGTTTTCTTATTAAAAATATTTTGCTCCCCTTATGACCTTCATAAAGGATGTGTAGGTGGACAGCATTTATGAGAAAATATTCCAGAGATTTACTTCAAATACAGTCTTCAGTCTTCCGAAAGAGAAACTTTATGGGGAAGAAAAAAATCCACTGTGCATGCCTGCTAAAATAACACAGACTTTAGACTACTATTTCTTCTTCATATCTGCATTGAATGTATTCAATAACTTGTGGGACAAATTTTTCTAACATTCATTATGAAATCCTCCTGCTATTTAAATCAATAGGACTTCTACATTTCAATTTAAGGTATCCAGTTTTCACCTTCAGATTGTTTTCCTTAAAATGCAATATATTCTGTTATTGCAGAGAAGGTCTTCCTTTTATTTTAATAACTTGAATCTGTCATTTGCAAAGATCATAACAGGAAGCAAATCACTCCAACAGAAGTATCTCAGTCTGGTAATCAGTTAGCTATATAGCTGAATCATCAAGGACAAATTGTCTGCATCTTAGTATCCGTCAAAAGCTTGTACCTAAAGGAAGAATATATTAGAATTCTGATATCTGGAAACACCTTCCATGTCATCTTAATGAAGAGAAATTACATTTAGAAACATAAAAAGACCAGTCACCACAGAAATTCTAAATTGGTAACATTTTACCCTTTCCACTTTTTTTTTCCCAAAGGCAGCACTCAGAATACATGACTTTGATACACCCTGCCTAAGTGAAATGAAATTGATGTCTTAGGAAAATAATATATAGAAAGATACTGCTTTAGAAATCTAATGAATCACTGATGCAATTTTCTATTTATAGGAAGAAGCAAATAGAAGATAAGGTCAGAAAAATCATATAGTCATAGATTCATAGAATGGCCTGGGTTGGAAGTCACCTTAAAGATCATTTAGTTCTAACCCCCATGCCACTGGCAGGGATGCCTTCCACTAGACCAGGTTCCTCAGAGACCCATCCAACCTGGCCTTGAACACTGCCAGGGAAGTGTCATTCACAGCTTCTCTGGGCAATCTGTGCCAGTCCTTCGCCACCCTCAGTAAAGAATTTTTTTGTAATATGTAATATAAACTTACTCTCAGTTTGAAACCATTCCCACCTGTCCTGTCACTTCATGCTCTTGTAACAGTGCCTGTCTGTCTTTCTTTTGGGCCACAATTAGGTCACTCCAAAGTTTCTCTTTCCCAGGATGAATAATTTCAATTCTCTTAGCTTTTCCTGATAGAAGAGATGCCCCATCCCTCTAATCAATGTTGCAGCCCTCCTCTGGAATCACTCCAACAGGTCAATGTCCTTCCTGTGCTGGGGATTCCAGGTGGGGGTCTCACCAGACACCAGAGTATAGGGACAAAACTGCCTCCCTCAGCTTGCTGGTCGTGCTTCTTTTGATGCAGCCCAGGATACAACTGGCTTTCTGGGATGCAAGCACACATTTCTGGGTTATGTCCAGTCTCTCACCCACCAGCACTCCCGAGTCCTTCTTGGCAGAGCCGAGAAAATAAGAACTACTGATGTTGGTCACATATAAATATAATATAAATAAATTGTAAATACGTCAAACTATAAATAGCTTGATGTATTTACAATTTAATATATTTTACTTAGGAAAGAACTGAACATCTTTTCTTTTTTTTTTTTTTTTTTTGTAAAATAAAACATACTTACTGTTGCTTATAGGAAAAGCAAGAATAAAAAAATTCTGAGCAGGGTCTTTGATTGGTCTCACTGATCACTACCACATAGCATTGGTTAAAAATATAATTTAATCAGAGAGGTTTAGAGAAGGTTCCTGTATTGAAGTGTACAATAAAAAAAGTTAGACTCAGCAGTTGTCTTAGCAAACTGTGATTTTTGCACTTTCCTTGTTTTTAATTTGTAAGGACACCTGCAGGATGATCTTGAACTATATCAGTATTCAAAAAACTGCAGACAATTCAGTGTGCTGTAAGTTTGTGTTCTAAATAATTGTTTTCCATTTTTCATGGTTTATTTTTCTTGATACTTCCCTGAAATAGAATATTCAATCACAATCACTTATGACATTCTACACGTGGCAAGTCTGACTGGCAGATGTTAAACAAATTTGGTTATGTTGCCTGTAAGCAACTATCTGCACTTTAGCAATTGAGACGTTCTACAAAATTTACAAAACATTCAAAAACCTTGGTTTAAGGACTGTGGGCAGTTTGTCCATGGAACTTGAATCCTGAATACATAGATTCTTTTAAAGGATAGGAAGTTGCACACAGACACTTCATGCCTAAACCTGCAAGACAATAGTCTGGAATATTTATAAAATATATGGGAGGTGTAGTGAAAGTGCTGTCAGAACTTCAGCTTCAAAAAAAAATATCAAGGAAGCAGTGCTTATAGATAAAAATTACTTTTTAGCTTTCTTGAATACATTGTGAGCTACAGTCTAGGGAGAAACTCAGAATTTTGACCCCAAATGTTAACATATTTGCTTCTTTTGTTCTGTAGTGGTTGTGAGATGGAATATTATTAAATGTCTTCAAATAGAATTTATTTATCAAGACAAAAAAGTGTTTAAGGAGATTTATTTAAGCAAAACTGTTAACTTTTTGCATCACTCAGAGGATTAGGAATCAGACTACATCATCTTAGATAAAGTAATTCATTTACTGAGCTTTCTCACAGAGAAATGTGTATACTCATGTTGAAAGTGAGCAGAAGCAGTGAAGTAGCAAGAGGTGATAACTTCATAGCCATCCAGAAGATCAATGGTGAATTCAAGAATACAAATGTCATTCTTTGAATACTGGGCTAGTACGTTCTGTAGTAAAGACTATTTGAAAACAGCTGCTATAGAAACCTTCTACATGATCAACACAAAAGGTTTAGACAGAGTCAATTCCCTTTGAAAAAAGGATTTCAGTAGGTGGTTTCATCCAGCCAGCTACCAAGCCCCACTCAGCTGTGAGTAAGATCTTACTCCTGTGAGTAAGATCAGGGAGAGAATAGGAAGGGTAAAAGCCAGAAAACTCATGGGTTGAGATAAAGACAGTTTAATAGGGAAAGCAAAAGCCACACTCACAAGCAAAGCAAAACAAGAATTAATTCACTGCTTCCCATGGGCAGGCAGGTGTTCAGCCATCTCAGGGAGAGCAGGGACCCATCACATGTAACAGTGACTTGGGAAGACAAACACCATCACTCCAAACATCCCCCCCCTTTCCTCCTTCTTCCTTCCACTTTATATACTGAGCATGAAGTCACATGGTTTAGAATATCCCATTTTTCCCTTGGGGTCACCTATCCTGGCTGTGTCTCCTCCTAGTCTCCCATGCACCCCCAACTTTCT
>VYZT01016567.1:0-10599 GCA_013400735.1 Pomatostomus ruficeps
GCCATTTAAAAAGTTCACACATCCATTGTGGAAAGCTTTATGTTCTTTATCTCTGAGTAAAATTGCAAAAATTCTGATTTCGGGTGTCCCTGTGTTGTCCATGCAGTATATTGTAAAACTTGAAGTACATTTACATTTTTATATTTTCCATGAAGTGAATTTTAAAAACTTCCCAAACAAAACGGACAGGAGCTGCTTTAAAGGAATGGTGAGAAAAAGCACTTAAACTCCTGAAAGTTTTTAAGTTTCTCCCTTAAACTTGCTCAAATGGGGAAGCCACAGAAAATTTTTAAATTATTACAAGGCAGACCCTTAACACGACCTGCGGAACTTCTGGAATATTCGTTGCACAACCTGGTGGGTGCTCGTTGCCCAAACCATTCCTGTTTTCCTGTCAGTGCTTTTCAGGAATCACAGGCTGGAGGTCGAGGCTGATTTTTAAAATCAGTACCTGTGTTAAGCAAATCGGTGGCACAAATAATTGTTTAAAATAATAGCTGTCTCGAATAAAGAAATCATTTTAATAAATAAATAAATAATGTTAATAATCGTTTAAAATAAATAAAAAATTGTCTAAACCCAGGGTTTTTTTCAGTTCTTGTTGCTCGAGCTGCTCACATTTGCTCAGTCCTTCACAATGATTCCTCGCCTAAGTTCCTGTACAAAAACACAAATAATTCTCTTATACATTTGCAATAATTGAAAAAGCCAGAATTCAGCAAGTTTTCTTCCTTTTTTCCTTATTTCTATTTTTTTTCCCTTTGGGTGAAGTCCATTCGCTGAGATTTGTAGAAAGCAGATGTGATTCCGCGTTAATGTGTTCAGCCTTCATTGCTTACTGAAATATTTGCATTCCTTTGAATTTAGAAAATAAACTTAAGCTGCTAATGGCCTTTGAACAGAAAGATACAAAGAATCTCAGCCTTCCTGCTAATTACTAATTCTGCTTCCACGAGGAGGTTTAATGGTTCTGCCTGAAATCACCCGTGCGTGCCTTTGAGGATGTGTGTTTAAAAGACCTCCCGCTGCTGCAGGAGGATTTTATTTCGAGGAATTCTTGTAAACACAGAAAAATCAACTTGGGCAGCTGCTCTGGGTAATGGAAAATCCGTGGTGTGCAGTGACAAGTGTGCAAACACGGGGATAAACGAATATTTGGAAATAAAATGGATTGGCCACCGCATGGAGCCTCTCCAAGGGGGGACAGACTTGGGCTCAATTCCATCATCCCCTGCAATTGTCACTGGAGAATGAACCCTGATCTGGGAATGGATCCAAACTGATCCAAGTGCAGCAAACTCGTGCCCCGGGCTCCAGCTTGGCTGTGGCCTCTCCCGGAGAGGCTCTGAGTGCCCGAGGTGTCCCTATTGAAGGCCCTGCAATAAATCCCCAGTTTATTCTCTGCATCCTGGCTGCCCTCTGCTCCAGGGAGCCTCTGATGGGGCATCAGCTCAACCCCTGCAAAATCAAAATATTCCATTCATTTCAAGCATTTGGGATCACTCAAGGAGCAGCATTTTGCTGCCCCTATGAACACCTGTCTGTGTCACAGTTACCCGAGTGGCATTTAGGGAATGGATGTGATGATTCCTTTCCCAAGAAATTCCAGATCCCCACTCTCCTGTCACTAAACCTTTTCTCTTTGCCCCAAATTGACTGATCTCACCCAGAAACAATTAGAATGTGGATTAAATTCTGTATTTTTCTGCTGGTCCAACGAGAGCACCCCAAACTCCACGGTCTGTGTGAATTTACTCACCCAGAGCAGGTTTGGGTGCAGCTTTTAATCCAAGTGTGAAACCCCGAAACACAACATTCCTGATTATCCCAAACCCTTAGGAATATCCCAGAAATTCCCCCAAAATCCTGTTTGCTGCACTTTTTGTCATCTGCCTTCCCCATTTGCCTTCAGCCTTTGGGTCTCACCAGTCATGGGCATTTGGGAAATCTTTCAATGGTGTTTTTCAGACAGAAAATGCTCCAAAATCCTTAAAAATTCACGTGGCAGCTCGTGCCCAGTTTGCTGTGGTTGGGCTCAGGCTGTTCACTGGGGAATGGTGAATGATCCATGGGGATCCACGTGTTTGGGTGTGAATGATTTTAATTTAGACATAATAGATCAAAAAGAGAATTTTTATATTTTTTTAATTGAAAAATACGACTGATTCATGATCTTCTTTCTTTGCTACTTTTGACTTCTGGTTTGAACATAACAGATCAACAAGAGAAATTTTAATTTTTAATTGGAAAATAAGACTGATTTATTATCTTCTTTCATTGGTACTTTCCTGGTTTTGTTTTTTCTTTCCCACTGTCACGATACAGAAGTTGTGAATTTAAATATATCAATACTAATAAACAATTTAATTTGTGAATGTGTAAAAACCCTATGAGATTCTTCTCACTGTGTAATATTTAATAGAGCTCTGATATTTTCTTTTCTTTTACTAAAGATGCCAGTGTCCAGCAAATCAGAAAAGAAAAATTTTTTCCCTCCAAGAGAAAGGTTGGATAGCAGAGAAAAAATCCTACAGGAAAAATCTCTCCGTTGTGTAATGATCTAACTGCTCGTTTCTCATTATTTACGCAGCCTCCTTGTTTCCTAACAGCCACATATGGATAATTTCCTTCTTCTTAAATATTATACCTCTCCCCATTGTTCCTGCGAGGCATTTTAATGCCGATGATTGAATTTCAATTAATTCTGCATATGCTGCTCCAGATTAGAGCTGCTGAGGAGGGCCTGCAATAATTCACACCCCGCCTCACATTCAGCTCCTGGTGACCGTTTTTGAAGCCTCGTGCGAACAAATTCCATTTATTTCTCACAGGGAACCACCCAGGAAGGTGCCAGGGTGAGTTCTCCAAAGCCTGGATCTCTTTGTGAAATATTTTGCTTTTGTGCTGTTGTGTGGCCAATAATAAAAATGATTTCAGACCAAATTAAACTGGTGCTGGCAGAGGGTTATTATATTAAATTTGGTGGTTTGGTTGTTTTTTTTTTAATTTAAAGAATGAGGAATGGAGGCCTAAATAAAATGGAGCATCTGAGCCCCGGGGTTTGTGCTGCCAGCTCGGCCTCGGTTAAATTGTTACAAAAGACTGAGAAATGCTGAGCTGAGATCTGAAACCAGGAAATTCCCAGTGCTCAGGGGATAAATCTGACAGAGACTGTGTGGAGCACCCACAGATGCTGCAAAACACCCTGGAAAAGGAGCTGGAATTTAGATTTTAACAAGAATCCATCTGACACTGAATTCCACCTGGATCCTGTTGCTCTGGGATTGAAAATTCCTTTGGTGGAGCACCTACAGATGCTGAAAATGCCCTGGAAAAGGAGCTGGAATTTAGATTTTAACAAGAATCCATCTGACACTGAATTCCACCTGGATCCTGTTGCTCTGGGATTGAAAATTCCTTTGGTGGAGCACCTACAGATGCTGAAAATGCCCTGGAAAAGGAGCTGGAATTTAGATTTTAATAGCAGAATCCATCTGATATTAAATTCCACTTGGATCCTGTTGCTCTGGGATTGAAAACTCCTTTTGTGGAGCATCCACAGATGCTGAAAATACTCTGGAAAAAAAGCTGGAATTTAGATTTTAACAAGAATCCATCTGACACTGAATTCCACCTGGATCCTGTTACTCTGGGACTGAGAATTCCTTTTGTGGAGCACCCACAGATGCTGAAAATACTCTGGAAAAAAAGCTGGAATTTAGATTTTTAAAGACAGAATTAATCTTAAATTCTATCTGGATGCTGTTGCTCTGGGACTGAGAACTCCTTTTCCCACCCTGTGCAGGGGGAAACCTTTTGGTAATTAAATGTTTTCCTGACGTTAGCGGAGAGACCTTCGAGCACAGAGAAGAATCCACGTTCTCTGCAGGCTCAGATCTTGCAAACACCCTCCTCCCAAACCTGCCTGAAAGGGAATTGTGCCTGCAAAAAAAAAAAAAAAAGGAGCAGAGGTGGAATCCATTGAAATTCTTTAGAGGCGGAATTGAAATTCCGAAAGTCGGCTCGGAACAAAGGGCACTTCTTGTGAGAGGATTAAAAACCCGAGAAAAGCACTTTTGATACGAAATCTCTGCTCAGAAATACCTATGGGGGTTATAAAGGAGAGAAAATACATTAAGGTATTATTAGGATGACAATGGGCACCTCGAAAATATGTCACCATTTATCCTACAGAAAGGAGGATGGGGACGGCTTGGGGATCTCACATCCCCTCAGGGGAGCCGGGGCTCTCTGCTTCTCTCTGCTCGTTACAGCAGCCAATTAGCACGGCCCGTCTTGATTGGGAAAAAAATTGCAAACTTTTATTAAAACACATTTATTCCACTCAGAAGTGAAATTACATTCCAATGGAGAAAGGTGATTGCAATGTTTAAGTTCAAAACGTTGCTGTTCGGGGTTTGGAAAATCCTCGTGGATAGTTTGGGGTGGAAAGGACCTTAAAGTCCATCCAGAGGCACCCCTGTCAGGGGCAGGGACACCTCCCGCTGTCCCAGGGGGTCCCACACCTCAAATAATTGCCTGGATCGTAGATACATTCATGGATCACTCCTTCTTGCTCGTAATTAAATAAAATAATTGTCAAACCATCCCACATTTCAGCAGGAATGTTCTAGAATGGATTGCTCTGCTTGCTCTGCTCAGCTGGCAGAACTGAGACATGGAATTCGCTCAGTAACCATCAATCAAAAATTGGTAGCAATCATAAAAAAAAATCTAATTTGATTTCCTCGAAATCACAAACTAAACTTCACTGAGCTGTTCTCAGGAATGTAGCAGAGGCAGAATAAAATTTATCTCTTGTTCTTTTTTGTAAAATCCCTTTTTTTCCCCTTTAAGGAGAGAATTTGTGTTTGTTTAGGGAAATTCCGGTATAGACACAAAATTCTATTTTCCCACTTTTAAACTGACCCAGCCTTTGACTTTCTCACCTGACTTCCTGCACAATAAATACCTCTGTGAACTCTACCCAGTGATTTTTAGAGTGAAGGGATTTGTGTTTTTTTCCAGCAATGCAAGGGAGCAAGACCAAGAATGATCAACCCTGGTGAAGCAAGACCAAGAGTGCCAGGAAAAAATTCCATTCTTCGTTTAATTGGATGAGCTAAAAAAAAATTGCCACCAAAATAATCCAACCAAAACACACCCTCCCCACAACCAAAATCTGGGTTTTTCCTCAATTTTAATTATAAAAATTCCTTTTTAAAAATTATTTTACCCCCCATTTTATATCATTTCCAGCAACCTGAATTTACATCCGAGGACAAAAAGGGAAAAACCTGCAGAGCTCCTGCATCAGAGGAGGAAGGAATTAAGTTTGATGAATGCTGTTTATGTCTCACGAGCAGCCCTAAAGGCATCTCGTAATTTTGTGATAAGAAAATATTTCCCTGTCAAGAGCCATTAACATCTGGGTTTTTTGGGAAGTTTAGTCATTACGTGCTCTGCCTGACAGCTCAGTGCAGTTCAGCTTGATGGATAACGGGTTTTTTCCAGAGTGAGAGGTTTGAAAGGTCTCCAAATGAAGCCGACGTTCCAAATTTAATGAGAAATGCTGAAGTGCAACGCTGTGATAACCATGAGCTGTCTAATTGGAAACCAAACCGAGGCACCTGCTTAATTTGGGTAATTTTGGTGATATTTGAGGAAAAAGGGGATTTCAGGACTGACCTCACCCTCTCATCTGCCTCTCCTCGTTAGAGTCGCTCTTTCCACCTCACGGATCGCCAAGGTTCCAGCTGGAAATGCAGAGACCTCTGGGAACATCCACTGCAGGAACAGGGACAGCTCTGGAGATGGGGAGGATGGAACTGCACAGAAACCCGCGGCAGCCCCAGCAGCGCAGGGCAAAGGGCATTCCCTTGGGTTCATGGGATCCCAGGGACACAACTCGGCCCAGGTGGGAACAGCCCAGCAGCACCCCCGGGTCCAACGCGGATCCAATTGGATGGAGCTCAGCAATGAGCAGATCGACCTCAAATCCCCAGTGAGAAACGGAACCAATGAGGGAACTGTCCCCCATTCTAATGACCCCCCCAAGGGAGACTCCAGCCCCGCTGAACAAACCTGTTGCAGAGAGGAGGCTCCGGGCAAGGCTGGAGCCTCTGCTTTGGAGACACTCGGGATGTTCCGTCTGCTCCCCTCAGAGAAGCCCCAAGCTGAGCTCAATCTCAGCCCCCAAGGGTTCTCCCCATGTAGGGCTGAGGGACAGGGAGTGTTTGGGAAGGGGACAGGGAAAGGGGATAAACATGGATAAAAAGGGGATAAAAAGAACAGACAAAACCCATCAGGCATCAATAGATGTGACTCCTTTTTTGCTGAATGATTAAAAATCAATCATAAATCTCTAGCAATCATAAAAAAACCCCAACAAAAACCACTTTCTATTAGCCCAGGTTGCTCCAACCCTGCCCCTTGAGGTGTTTGTTTCTCTTTACTAAACCCTTCATGCACCCCCTCTCTGTGTTTGCTCATTTATTCAGTAAAGTTCATTTATTCATCCCTGTTTCTGTGATTTCCAAAAGCCCTTTCACAGGGATTTTCCTCACAGATGCCCAAGAGCAGGAAATTGTTGCTGAGTCAGAGCTGCTCCAGAAACACCCCTCCTGTGATTTTATCTTTGGCAGAACTGCACCAAATCAATTGTTAATGAATAGAACAATAAAATCCTCAATTTCTAATGAATAGAAAAATAAATTCCTCTCAGGTGGGATCACATTGATCAGACCTGGTGCTGCAGGATCAGATCCCAAGAGGAAAACCCTGGAGGAAAGGCCAATTTTCCGCCCTGGTGTGGGATTCCTGCTTTTCCTCGCACCTCCAGGGGTTCCAGAGCCAAAGCTCGGCTGGTTGCTTGTTTGCAGAGCACAATAAAATTCCCCAGAGAGGCTGGGGAGCGCAATTGTTTTTCCTTGCGGTGATTTGTAAGCTCCAGGACTCTATTTTATCAATGGCACGGGGTATTAATGGGATTTTAAGGTGCACCTCCTCCATATATCAAGGGGATAATAGAGTCACCAGCAGCCTTACCCGATAAATCATTACGGCTTTGGAGGAAAAGTTAATGCTTTTGTTCACAGAAATGTTAAAAGCTTTAGGAGGCGATATTTTAAACTGCTCCAAATGATAAATCAAAGCAGATTAGCTCTGCAGATAAATACGTGTGCAGGTAAAATCCCGTGACACCGGCTAGGGCCACGTGTCCTGCCTGGAATAGGGTGAAAAACTTCCCCTGAATCCATTAATTAAAAATAAATCCAGGAATTTGAATATTCCTGACAGAAATTCCACAAGAAATCCTCCAGCCACGTATCCTGCCTGGAATAGGGTAAAAAACTTCCCCATAAATCCAGGAATTTGAATATTCCTGACAGAAATTCCACAAGAAATCTTCCAGCCACATATCCTGGCTGGAACAGGGTGAAAAACATCCCCTGAATCCAGGAATTTGAATATTCCTGACAGAAATTCCACAAGAAATCTTCCATATGCCCTGCATATCACGTATTTCGTACGCAGAGCCACACGATATTTGAGAAACCGCTTTTGGTTGGGTTGAGCTTATTAATAAAACCCTAATTAATATGCATTGGTGAATTTATTCCTTGACTCCTCAGGGTAAAATCCTGCTGGACAACGAGCATTCCCGTGGCTCTGCATGATGGGAAAACATCTCAAAAGTGGGGAATTTATTAATTTTCACAAAATACCTATTAGGGAAATTATTAATTTTCACAAAATACCTCTTTGGCGTTCTGAAGGATCTCTGTGCCGCGCTCTTTTCGCGGAGTGTTCAGCAATTAAGAAGCTCACGACAAACACAAAAGAATAATTGACGGTGGGTTTGTCAGAGGAGATTTTTATTTCCCGTTAATCGGCTCCGAAGGCGGGACTGACACCTCAGGCAGGACCAGGGGGACGTGGAACTGCTTTATTTTCACCCAAATGTGGGGGGAATTTCCAACCTGGCAGCAGCTCCGTCTCCTTTGGGTATTCCATGGAAAAGATGAGAGATCATGGGAAAAGGGGAAGGGAAAAAAATTCCTGTGCAGTTTTCAGGACTGGTAGCAGAGGGCAAAGAATTAAGGATTCCTCACCCTCCCCTATTTTGAATTAAAATTTGTTTTATTAATTTTTTATAGTGGGGAAAATCAAGAAGTTCATAGATGCAGTTCATCAAGACAAACAAATCTGTGTTTCTTCCCACAAAATAAATTGATTTAGGAAAGGAGGAAGGGTCTGTGCAATCCCAGTTTTGTGAGGAGAAGATGGAAGAAGTGTTGGTTATATTCCAGATTTTGGGGTATTTCTCAGTGCACTCTCTGCAACTGCAGTTATTCTGGAAATCAAATCAATTCCGCGCACACGCATCCCCATAAATTAATAGAGTTATCTGTTTTAAAAATTGGCTTTGTGTCCAATAACTCTGCGCAGAAATCGGAGCAGCAAGGCAGAAAAAGATAATTAAAATGATTGTTTCATCAGAAGTTTTAGTGTGGAGAACACGGAACACCCTGAACCTACCGCAATCAACTATGACATCTAATTAAGAAATTGAAACAGCTGAATAAACTCATAATGTTCCTCATTATTGTTTCGACTATTCCCCTCTACCCCCTCCAAATGTGGCTCCCTGGTTTCAGATTTAAGCCGTGCTTAATCTTTTTGGATAACAAAACCTCCTCAGGTGTTCTTGTGAGAAGTTTGAGTTGTTTTTACAAAGTTCCTGATTCTGAGCTCAAACCGAATTCTCTCCGTGAAGCTGAAATTGTCCAGTGACAGCACAAGGGACAAAGGGCACAAACAGAAAAAAAAGGAGTTTTTCAATCTGTTTGCAAGAGGCAGAGCTTAAATGCCGTAATTTTGTGCTTCTTGGGAAAAAGATCAACCTGTCCCTGTCCGAAACAGCGTTAAACCAGGCCCTGGGCTTGGAATTCAGCTGGGACTAAATCCCTGTGGGTCCTGGAAGCTGTGCTGGTGCAGCAGGAGTTGGGAAAAGGAGGCAAAGAAAATAAATAATCAGAGGATCCCAGAGTGGGTTGGGGTGGGAGGGATTTTAGGATCGTCCAGTTCTACACTGAACACAGGAACCATCAATTCAAGATATTCGAGAAGTGTCTGAGGCCAGGCTGGACAGGGTTTGGAGCACGCTGGGGTGCTGGGAGGTGTCCCTGCCCATGGCGGCGTCCCCAGAGTTTCCAAAGCTTCTCCAAGCAACCTGCTCCAATGTTTGACCAGTATTATGATGAAATTTTATATAGATATAAATATAAAATCAGAGAATCACGGGCAGGTTTGGGTTGGAAGGGACCTCAAATCCCATCCAGGGCCACCCCTGCCATGGCAGGGACACCTCCCACTGTCCCAGGCTGCTCCAGCCTGGCCTTGGGCACTGCCAGGGATCCAGGGGCAGCCACAGCTGCTCTGGGCACCCTGTGCCAGGGCCTCCCAGGGAACAATTCCTGCCCAATATCCCATCCATCGCTGCCCTCTGGCACTGGGAAGCCATTCCCTGTGTCCTGTCCCTCTGTCCCTTGTCCCCAGTCCCTCTCCAGCCCTTCAGGCCCTGCAAGGCCACACTGAGGTCACCCCAAAGCTTCTCCTCTCCAGGCTAAACAATCCCAATTTTTTTTTTTACTTCATCCATCTAATTTCATTTTGATAAAGTGCAATGTTATTTACAGGTTTTTAATCTTTAATTCCACGGGGGACGCAAGGCTTTTATTTAGGAAATTGAGGGTTTTTCTAACACGGAGCAATATTTGTCTTAGTTAAGGACTGCATCAATCACAGCCAATTTTACAACTTCTTGATCCTGTAAGTCATAATTCTTAATTTGAGAACTGGATTTTCAGAATGTGACTGCTGTTTCATATTTCAGTCTTTCTTTTCCATCTTTACATGGTTTTCAGCCTCATTTTAATTTATTTAAGCATTTATTTAAGATTGTCACCCCCATCTCCCTTCCTTTATAACAAACGTAAAGATTTTCATATGCATTCACTTTTAATTATTGCTTCCATCTCAACAAACCTCTACAAAACACCCAGCACTAATTATTTTGTGCTTCTATTTCCATACTTTTTTTTTTTGCTTTTTTCAGTGATTCGTCACACTTCAAGGCAAGTCACTGAAAAGTGTCACTGTTTTTCACAGGACCTTTTTTTCACATAAATTTATCATTAAAAATGCTTAATCAAAGGCTTGGGTTTTGCATTTTAACTGCTTGCTTCCTGTTTCTCTCCTACGTTAGAGCAGCATCTTTTGGGAACTTAAATAAATTTTTATTCTGAGAAATTTATCTGTCACGTTTTGTCTTGGGTAAGATTTTGGAGGAAAGGTTTCTATTACAGGCAAATTTTGCTCATTTTACAGCATTTTTGTTTTATTAAAATATGCACTTCACGGAATCAAAGAATCATGGAATCAAAAATCACAGAATCACAAAATCACAGAAACACAGAAACACAAAATCACAGAGTCACAGAGTCACAGAATCACAGAATCACAGAATCACAGAATCACTGAATCACAGAATCACAGAAACAGAATCCCAGAATCCCAGAATCCCAGAGTCACAGA
>VYZT01016568.1:0-15027 GCA_013400735.1 Pomatostomus ruficeps
CTTTGAAACCAAGACAGTGGCCTATATGATTTAGTCTTGCATTTTAATCTTGAACGCATGACTTGGGCTGCTGTTGAAGCTCAAGTGGCTTGCTGATGTTCAGATACCAACTTGTGGTGGTTTAACCTGACAGGTAGCTAAACACCACACAGCTGCTTGTTCACTCTTTCCTCTACCCAGTGGGATTTTGAGAGAATTGGAGAAAAAAAAAAAGGTAAAATTCATAGGCTGAGATAAAGACAGCTTGATAGGACAGAAAAGGAAGGGATAATAATAAAAGAATTAGAATGCACAAAACAAGCGATGCACAGTGCAATTGCTCACCGCCTACTGACCAATGCCCAGCCAATTCCCAGGTCAGCTTTCCCCCTAGTTTATATACTGACCATGATGCCATATGCTATGGAATATCCCTTTGGACAGTAGGGGTCAGCTCTCCTGGCTGTGTCCCCTCTCAGCTTCTCATGCTCCCCAGCCTGCTCACTGATAGGGTGAGAAGCTGAAAAGCCAATGACTCTGTGTAAACGCTGCTTAGCAACATCTAAAATATCAGCGTGTTATCAACGTTATTCTCACCCTAAATCTAAAACACAACACTGTACCAGCTACCAGGATAAAAACTAGCTCTATCCCAGCTGAAATCAGGACACAGTTGATCAAGGTCACTCTGTCCCTCATTTTCATCATCTACCTGTGGATTTTTCCCCTCGATCCTCAGTCTTCCAGTGCAGATCATCTAAGGGTGGTTCTTGAATTGAAATGCATCAATTGAAGGCAAAGACTTTAAAGAGCACTCACTGGTAATGCAGGCTGCAAGTCCTGCAGAGCAGAAACCTCAAGCAACTCCTAATGCCCATAGAAAAAAAGCTACAATTTCTTTCTGTAAGATTAGTCTGACTTGGGAGTGGAACTACCTTTTAAGGCCTGCAAATGGAGAAAAACTCCTATGAAATCAGGCATGTTAAGGTGCTGTGTAAGAACTCATAATTGATCTACTCTGACATCCCATGACAGGAAAAAAAGAATATTCTTGGTTTTCAGTGGATGTACTGGGCTGAAAGAAGAGCTGTATATATTAGAAGTTGTCCTTCTATTGCAGATGTACCAGTCTTGTAATTTATTTAGTAAAGCAAGAGTTTTGATTCTGATCTGCCTTGCAATAGTTATTGTGTCCAATAATGACACTGATTTAATTACCGTTGAAAGAGAAAAAGAGAAAAGATGTAAACTAGTGACTCAAAAAGTTATCTTAGTTGCTTTTTAAGCTATCAGCAAAGTTTTTGACCAAGGAGCAAATGGCTATTTCTGAGTACATAGCAAATTACAGAATTTCAGTGGAAAGCCCAAGAAGAATATTCTGGTGTCTGAAAAAAACACAAGTTAAAAATTTTCTGTATCTTCTGCATAAGAGAGGTGACTAGCAAGAGCTGTTAAGGGAGTTTTATTATTTATTAGCCTTAATCAAGTTCTAAAACAGCACTCTGTCTGTTGGATAATAAATTACTGGGAATGTAATAGTCCCAATGCAAGTCAGGTTAAAAGTCTCTGCGTTTTTCAGGTATTCACAATTTTTTGTTTTTAAAATTGAGATTTTGCTCTAAGATGTAATGCTCTTTTAGCCTGTCTTGGCACCCTGAGTCAAATTGCCTGTCTTGTTTCAGACAGTCTGAAACACTCACTTTGGGAGGTGTGAACTCAATCAGCAGCCATTAACCTGGGAACCTGATGACTATAAAAATTAACTGTTCTCCTGTGAGCTGCTAATGTGTTGTATTTGAAGAGTTGTAGTTTACTGGCTAGGTGCAGATTTTTTTCCTTTCATTTTTGTTTGTGCATTTTTCCTCTTCCCATGCCGAACTGTCTCTGCCTTACCACTTTTGTTCTCTCATGTGAGAGGGTTACGGTCTTTTCAGGAACAACAAAAGTTTAACAACAATATCTGTGGCTGGATTTTTGTCTAAGAAGATACATATTTAATTTGAATTATTGTAGGATAAACCCTATGTAGTGCCGCGCTCTGAGAGAACAGGCAAAACCACAACAAAATCCTGTTTTCTTCAAGGATGTGGTTTAATTTAAGAAGCCTATGACTACAGCAATAGGGATGTTGCTGAACTACTTTTAATGTTGATATTTGTAGCTGATGGTGAACTATTTAATACTTTCCTCCAGTAAGAATTTCCTTGGGCTCCAAGGAAGAAGCCCAGGTATGCTGCCCACTGCTTCTGCAGCCAGAGGGAGCATACCTCTGTTGAATCCAGGTAGCACCCATGTACAGAGGGAAAGAAGAAATGCCTGTTGGGTACTATCTTCCTTTTAGAAGTGACTGTACGTGTCTTTTGCCAGGGCTGTGTTTCAGTGTGTTTGGTTATGGTATTTCTATTCCTTCCCAAGGGAGCTATATCCGGAGTGTCTCTGGAACAGGCTCTACATTATCCATTAATTTCTTCTGGCCCAGTACTGAAGCAGCAAGACTGAGATGTTGATGCTCTACTTGGATGCAAGTTCCCTCTTAAATTTCTTGAGTGTACTTGAGTGCTCTTGTGTAATTCAGGGAGTTAAAGTTTGTTCCTTCCCTGTGTTTCTGCAGAGACTCCCTCTGTTAAAAGAACTGTATGGACCAGAGAAGAGAGGCCCACACTGTACCTTAAATTAATGCAATCCTGATGCATTGTTACAGTATTATATGTTGTGGGAGTTTTTTGCTGGATATGATTTGGATTTGCACTCAGGACAAGGAAATTAACCTTAATTTCTCTTCCTTTGCCTACACTAAGAAAATCAGGAATACCTGTCCACTTACTTAGGTGGCTTGGTTTCTGACCATCTTTACATTAGTTTGGTTTCCTGAGTTGTTGGTGGTGTTTGTTTTGTTGTTGTATTTTATTTTGCTTCATTTCCCTTTCACCCCAGCAGAAAGTTTTGTCAGCATTGTAGGCATGTGCCCTGGACTCTACACATGTAATCTTTTCTTAAATTTTTGAATTTAATAGTGAACCACACTAAGCAACATACTGACTCTCCCATGGCTTGAATTTTGACTCCCTGAAGCTTGCAAGAGCCATTAGAAATTTGCTTTAAATAGCCTGCAGTAAAGGTAGAATTTCATCTTACCTACTTATTAGAGGATTAAGTACATAAATATGCCCTTTACACAGGAAAATAGGTCCCAGAATTATGTTGTTTTATTTTTCTGCCTACACACCACTGCTTTCCATACCAGTTGTATGATTTGGTACATGAAGGACTTTCAGCATGTGTTAAGTTTGTTCTTGGTCAATACCGAGGTGCGTCCATGCCCAAAGGGATAGCTGCACCTCATTTCTGTGCTGCTAGAGCTGTATAAACAAGACAAACAAACAGAGCTTTAACAGTCCAGCAGCAAGTGTCATAATGCAATATAAAGCCTTGGTGTTTGTGCTCTGTTTCAGAGCCAGCTTCTCTCAATTCTGAATTACTGCAATCTGGATAAATGTGTAGGCTCCATATATTTAGCTGGTGTTGGTTTAGTCAGACCTAAAGGTAACTTTTGCCTTGTGCAACATTTTGCTTCTCCCACCTGTCCCCCAGTACTCTGTATAATGTGAGGGGCAAAAGGGTGAGATTACTAAACGGTGAGCTGAAGCATTACTAAAAAGACAGATGGTTTTTAAATTTGGGCAGAATTTGGCTGTCAGACACCTGGTATATGTCTCCTCAGTATCTTGAGAGTGGAATGCCACTGCTGATCAGTCTTAAATCTGTGGACAATGATTTTAACAATGGATTATGTATTTAATGGTCAACTTCTCCCCTTTGATCTCCCTTGTTGGAAGTACCATAAGGAACACAGTAACTGGTACTGTGTTCCTTTACAAATGCCAAGTAACGTTTAGCAGTTACTTCGCATTTGTAAAGGAGTGAAAGGGACCTGCAAATGTAGGCTCCTACCTCTGCTTCTGAGGTATAAGGGAAGGAAAGGAGTTGTCTTGCTGACTTGATTATCTTAAAGGTATTTTCCAACCTAAATAATTCTGTGGTTTTTTCTGGCCGGTGAGGGCTGCAGAGAGGTGCAGCTGGGTGTTGGCATTTGTTACCTAATGTCTAGGCTGGTTTCTGTTGAAATATCTGATTAATTGTGGGGTTTTCATTAATGTGGGTTTTGTAACAAATGAAATGTGACCAAGGTCCCAACAGGGATCTGAAATCTGTTTTCTGCTGAAGAACTATCTATACAAATTAATAGCAATTTGCATCTTTAAGTACACGCATCTCTGGGGCTGCTGAACAGGACAGAACATTGAGACAGAACTTGCCTCATGCAATGCTTTTCTTATAAGGTGAGAGCCACTTAAACCCAACTCATGCATTGGCCCGTTTGTTGTTCTTTTACGACCTTTTTGGGGAGGACGTAGTTGTTTTAAGGCAGTCTGAGTTTGGTGTGATCCTCTTCAAAAGGTCCTTGTATCTTGCTTTCCTTTAGATACTAACTAGCAACTAGATATTCCCCTTCCTCTCCCTAGGCATCCTCCCAAGGATTTACAGATTTTAAAGGTGTGTGACAGGGTTTGTTCGGGTAGGAGAACTCCTCGTAAAAGTTGTAACTTGTTTCTCGCAATAAAGGCAAGTTGTTTTGGTTGATGTTACGCCACTGTGTTTGTCAGTGTCGATTTATGTCAGGCTTTAAATAGGATACTCTGCAATGAGTTTGTTTTCTGGTAGTTTGTAATCCTTTCGGGCCAGCTAACATTAACGAGCGGCAGCATTACTGGGGCTGGCTTTCTTTTGATCATGCACAGCCCTAGTCAGGAAATGGGTGAGGAGCATGAGTCATGATTACATTACCCTAATGTGACTGCCCACTAGAAGTTTTCTTTTTGCCGCCAATGCGCCTTCCCTTGACACTACTTCTGAAAACAAAATGTCCATTTTGGAGTACTTTGAAATATTGACATTTGAACAGAGCGATTTATGTTCCCTTGCAGTCTCGAGGCAAAACTCTAAGCAGGAGCCCCTGCAGAGTGCCGAGCGAAAACGAGTGTCTACAAAATGCTTTTCCAGAAGTCTGCAAATGCAGGACTTGACTTGCAGTACACTGGGTCTGCTTGGGCTCACTGGATACAACATGCTTCCCTGACCCATTTACCTATCCTGTCGTGTTGCCTGCACATGCAAGCTCCAAGTCCAGTCTTCCCTTGTACACGGGCTGTCATCTCATTCACCATTTGGCTTAAGCTTTTTCTTGGATCTGTACTTATCTTTTGAAATATGGCTACAATAATGGGAAGATAGGTGCTGAGTGCGGGCTGAGGTAAGCCCTGAGTGTTGAGAGGGTGGCTTTAGTGGGATTTGAGACAACAGTATTTTGGACAGTTTAATTAAATACGTGGGATTTAGAGTTTGAAAGAAATAATCAGCTGCTAATCAGTAAACTAGCTTTAGCACTGAGTTGCCACTGTGCACTCTGAATATTCAGACAGTACACCTCTGTACAAGTGCTAAGTATATTCATTTCTTTCAAATTAAACTCATTAACTCTGCCAGGTTTTAAGAGCAGTAGGTGAAATATGACTATTGGCACAAAGAGTGAATGCACCCTGATACTACTTGATCTATTCCAGAAAAAAAGAAGTCTGATCAATTGAGTACAAGCAATTCAAGCTAACAGAACCAAATGTCTCTGGAGGAAGTGGGGACCCCTGCAGTGCTGTCCAGCGTGGGGCATCCCTGTCAGCTGGGGCATGTTGCAGGTGTCACTGACATGCTGCAGAGCTGCACCAGAATATGACATGTGTTCCAGGTGTCACTTATTCTTCCAGATTCTTACCTCTGCTCACATGGTACTTTCAAATAGTGGAGTTGTTTTGCTGGAAGTAGAGTATAAACTCACAGTGAAGATGCAATTCCTATTTTTTCCCTTTCGTTTCATATAAGGGTGATAAACTAGTTACTTTGGCTGTACATACAATCTACTTGAAACTAAATATAGATAGCAACATTTTAGAAGCCCTATTTACTCAATCATTTCAGACACATTCCTTAAAGAGGGCATGAGTTGGACCAAAAAAGTACTTCAGTGAGGATTTTTTAAATTCATTGAACCATTTTCTTTCTTCCATCTACCCCAACTCCATCATCTTTGATCTCATCTTGATGATCGTTCTACTTTCTGAAGGAGACAGAACTGCGGCAGAGCAGAAGATTCATCCTTCTTCTATGTAATAAAAAAAAAAAAGTCCTGTGTAATTTTAGATTTTTCTGTATCTTTATATCTCTACCTCATTGTTAGTCTTTGCATATAGAGGGCTCTCTGACTTTCAAGTTTGTTTTAAAACTAGTTTATCAGCCACTTAAAGATGGTCAATACTTATTTAAAGTGAAACACTCAGAAAATTTAATAATAGAACTGGTGATTATGATATGCCTATGTCACTTGTGTGTTTCAAGGAGATGATAAGGAGTATTTGACTTAGAGATGAAGCATATATGAGAATTGGAGGTCAGGAGTTCAGGGTAGGGTTTTGTGGGTTTGGGGTTTTTTTAATTGAAATCTTGCAGGATCCTTGTACTTTAGATTGCCTTTTGTCAGCAGCCAGCAGTTCTGGAAATTTTAAACTAAGGGTCCTTTCCAAAAACACTATTAATATCTTAACTATAGTTAGAAAAACTTAATTTCAGTATTACAGCAGACTTGGAGACCCTAAGGCAGAAACATGTGGAGCTACAAAGCCATTTTTGCTTCAGAAGTGTGTAAAGTCGGGATGTAATTCCATGGACGTTTTTCCTTGCAGAAGAGTTGGTTAGGGATTGCCCATCCCTTCTGCCAGAACTCCTTGCTTTCTAGGTGTGATGTCTCAAGAGACAGCTTAGCTATTGAAATGACTTTTTACAGCTGAAAGTAGCAGTCTCACTCCAAGCTTTATGATTTTACACCCCTTTGCTAGTTAGTTTTCACCTTGTTGTGTGCTGAACTGGCCTGTAAGGGGTCAAATGTGTGCACACAGTAGGGGGGAAGGAGAGAATGCCTTTCTTACAGCAAGTTATATTGGGCTTGAACTCTCTTGAAGCATTGCCATCGGGCAGCTGCAGCTGTTGCTAAGCCTGTCCTGTAAACTGAGTCAGCGGAGAGAGCTGCGGCTGTGACCAGTTTGAAGTGTGGCTTGTAGCTCCGCCTGCCTGCAGAGCGTACAAGGAACTGCGGTGCAGAACCAGGAACCAGCAGTGAGGAGTGAGGAATCCAAGGTGGGAACTTCTTAAACCGGCTTTGAGAGCAGAGTTGGGCTGAGGAACTACACCCTCTGTGTCAAAAGAGAAAACCGTCTATGCTAGCCTGCTCAGAGTCACAAAGGGTGTGGAGTGTGGATTCATAATCCATTTAACCTGATGTGAGTGCTGGCTGACATCAAAATGTGCAGTTGAGATTTCAGCTGGAGCAGTCAGCCAGGCCTTTAGGTGGCACATCAGCTCAGGTTGTAGGGGTTATTTTTTGGTCCCATTTCATGCTTTTCCTTATGGCTGAAGAGAACTGATGGACAGGTTTTCAAGCCTGTCCATCTTGTGGCTTATGGGTTTATGGTTCCCAGCCGTTTGCCGATGTGGTGTGTGACTTTGCAGGAGATGTGTGACTGTGCTTCAGCGCTCTGTCTCTCTGACACAGCATAAGCTCACTTTGGCTGGCTGCATTGGTTACCTGGGAACTGAACCTTGTACTGACATGTACCTCTGTCTAAATCTGCATGGGCTTGCACTCACCCAGTTTTTGGAAGCCAATGAACTGTATGGTATTAAATCTGTATATATGAATGTACCAGCCAGCAAAGCTAAGGAGAAGGTAATAAAGAGGGACCTGTTTCAGTCCATGAAGCTGAACAACAGAATACAGTGAGCTCATTAAATCCCTGTCTCCAGAGAAGAGGAGAAAAGAAAGGAAGGTTTTTATTGGTCTAGAAAAGATGTTAACTTTTCAAAGCTGAAAGCAAGCTGTGATTCAAACCTGTTGAAAGGCAAAAAAAATTGCTTGATAAAAAGGAGAGAATTATTTAAGATACTCTAATTAGTGCTCATAAGGACAGTCGCAAAAACAGACTGGGTAAGGCATTTAATTTCATATTGCATCACAACCAGATTTTTAAAATGTTAGTCCTCTACAGTGTCAACAAAGCATGTATTAAAAACATTTAGAATCTCAGAGTAAATGTCAGAAATAAGTCAGCATCAAAGAGGGAATGTATTTGTACTGAAACAATGCAGAGATCTATTTATACAGCATGGACTGCATAGTATTTTTATGAGCCTCTTGCAAATAAGTACAAAAGTGTACAAATTTGCAGGTGATGGACATTGGTGAGGACGTATATTGGTGAGGGAGATGGAGAAAGCTCAACTGATTTATTGATTCACAGTTTAAGCACATTAAAATGTTTCCTTCTCTGAAGTATGGCATTGCTTTTTATCTTATAGAATATAAAACTAGTTTATTTGCTGGAGAATGATAGTTTGGAAACCCTTTTTTTTTTCCTTCCCCCAAGGAGTAGAGTCTTACTGGACAAACAGTGTAATACAAGCACCACCACTGGCTGTGTTGGCAAAATTTGTTGATTAAATGAATATATGTGTATATTGATCCTAAAAAAAAAAAAAAAAAAAAAAAATAAATAAATGGAGATGCCCACTCTGAACCAATAAAAGGCAATGACAACAAATTCTGCTTTTTCCAGTGTAGTTTATTCTGCTTGGAGAACTTGTTTTTGTTATACCAGCACAAAAATTCCTTAATGGTTTCTAATAGAATTCTACCCTGTAAATACAGGAAAATTCCTGTTGTAAGATGGTGAGAATAAGAGCAGAAGTCTGATCTTGTTTATAAACATGGCAGTGATGATGGGAAGAAAGAAGTGATTTTTATCTTTATATATGCTGTTAGGGAGAATCATATTGAAATATTGTCACTAATTCAAATCTGCTTGGAAAATGATGTTGGAAAATTGGAGGTGGTTCAAAAGAGAAAGAGGGAGAGTCATCTGAAAGCTTAAAATTATTCCCCCACTATCACCACATGAGGAATTCCCCCTGTTCACTTCGATCAAAAAGGATGACTGTGAAACAACTTGGTTAGTGTTCAAGTACCTTAACAAGGATGAAGGTTTCTGGTTGATAAAGGGCATTTGTAATCTCAGACTGATAAAGAACAAAATAATAACTGGAGACTGAGGCCAGTTGCTCAAATTAGACCGCTTTCTTTTTTTTTTTCTTCCCCCCAAACCAGGTTGGCTGTCCTTTGTTTCTTTTTCTTACAAGCTAAAATAAAAACTCTTAAATAGATTGATTACTTCATTTCAATATAAAACACAAGTACTTTAATGGTTTAAAGTGAATTGATATTGTTGCCTAGTCAACATAATTTACTCCAGCTCGATCTGTTTGAAAGGGTGCTAGGCAGGGTGGCAAGATTTAAAGGAGTCAACAATTAAAAATGATTTCAAGAACTTTTTTTTCCTTTGTTCGTGAATGTAGGTTTTAGGGAGGGGGGAAAAAGAGGAGGGTGCTGGAGAAATGGAAGATACCCGTGGAGAGAAAGATACTGTATGCAGGCTGTCCCTGTCTGTGCTTACACTTAGTGGCAATTAACACTCCTTCAGGTGGAGGACTCACAGCTAGTGTACTATTTGTCTTTGATTTATGTGCGAAAAAGTGTTTTAGAGCAAGGGAAATAAAACTGTACCCTTACATGATTTTTTTTCCTTTTTAAAAAAAATTATTTCTCCATAGCTAGAATAGCTAAAATAATTAATTGTATTAATCAGCACTCGGATTGGAACAGGGAAGACTTTAGGTGTATATTCTCTGATAACTGACCTCTTTGAAGTAAATTAATGTATGTAGTCTGCATGTATGGGGAATTTTAAGACAAGGGAGGACAAACACCTTCCACAGCTAGCACATGGCATCTGTCTTTTCAGGGCAATGCAGAGATTAATCAACTGCACCATAGGGTTGGGTCCTCTTGACCTCTGCTTCTGTAGCTGTGGGAATGATTTGGGATTTTTTTTTCCCTTGATTTTCTAAAAAGCATATGTGATAACACAATGAAGTAGGTTAGATTTGATCTAGGAGAGTCAGCTGAGTGCAGTTGAGAAAACTAGTTGAACTGTTTTTTATAAAGTAATGAAATCTGTAACTTTAATCAGGAAGGTGCCAATTCTTTGATGAAAGGAGAAGCAAAGGAGACAAGGACTTCTAACCTGATCAAGGAAAGTTGACTTTAATACAGATGAATTCAAAGGCTGTGCCTCTTATAAACAATGGAAATTTAGATAAACAGGAGAGAGAAGTATTAGCACCTCATGTGGTTAAAGCTACGTAGAAAGTGGTGGCTTTATTAGCAGAGACCTGGTGGCCTGGTGTAGAAGTGGACAGACTTGTGGCCTCTTCTTCGGAGTCTGATGGTTGATAAGGACACCTAAGTCCCCAGGAACATGAAAGGCAAGCTCTGTGGTGCATCATCTGATGTTTTTCTTGTACCTGAGGACTTGGTTAACTGGGAGTTAGTTTTACTAGCATTCAGGAATTGTGACTTCAGGCCCCTGTTATAAAACCAGTAAATATGTGTTTTACACTTGATGTTGTTTCAGATACAGTAAAAGTAACAGCATTGACAAGGATGTTCTTAACAGTTGGCTTGTACTGCTGAAAGCTACTGGTGGCTAAAACCTAAAATTAAGCCCTAAAGCCTAATCCTTCTATGCTTGCAGATACTTCATCATGTAGAAAAGTTGTGGCTGCTTGTTGTATAGTTTGTGTCTATCTTTTGGTATATTACTGTGCTTTTATTTGGATATTAAGATAATGTACACTCTGTTTTCTCTTTCTGACTTACTCCACAAGGTAATTCAATGATATTTTAAATTATGCTTTGGAAAGGCCTTTTTCTGAGTTTCACATACTTCTAGTCAGCAATGTGTAAGGCAGAGGCTTTGCAAGGGATTGCCCTGTAGAAAGCCCATAGACTTCCCAGCACACACAGTTGCTTCTGGCTCTGCTCTGTGGAAATGTGGTTTTCTTTCTATAATTTCTTTGCTTAAGGATCTAGGTCTCTTGGGTTATGTGCAAAAATAAAAGTTTGCACCCTGACCCTTATTTGTCTCTGGCTTTGCAAGCTTAGCTGTTGAGATACTTGCTGATAGTCTGTCCTTTTAAAAGGGACCGTAGAATATGCTAAGGCATCCGTGGAACACTTCGAGCTGTGTTGAAGGAAGGTGATGATTGCTGAGTGGACAGAAGGCGCATTGAAAAGTACCTCTAAAAATATTAGTCTTTGTTACCAAGCAAAACACTTACATGAGAGTGTGAAGTGATAGGAATGAAAATGAGCAAGTGCTACAGCCAAACTAAAACTTTAATTTTCACTGGGCTGGAATTTCTCTGGTTTGGCTCATGCTTGGATCTTGTTAGGAGAGAGATATCTTTTCAACTGGAATAAAACCCCTTTCCTATTGTTTTTCTCCTAAATTAAGGTCTTGCACTGTAGGCTGGCAGTCCAGGATTGTAGACTTCTGGTTTTCTGGTAATTTCTCATTCAACCTTCCAATTTGGCTATACAGTCACTTAGTTATTGAGCTGAAATTAGTCAAAACAGACTCTTTTAGCAGTAAGATCAGAAAAAGGTCTCATTTTAAGACAAGGTGAAATTTATTGTGTGGCCTGATACGAAGATTGCAGTGTGTTGTGTCCCTTCTCTTAGCCCATTTGCACTTGGGATTCCATTAAATCTTGTTGAGTGCAGGGAGTGTGTTAAGATTCTTGTGAAAATTTTGTGGACTAATTTTTTAGTTTCCGAGGATTTGAGCTGGAGGTTTAGTCTACTTAGGCTTTTCTTCATTTCCCAAAGTTTGATTTATATATGTTTTTCTTACTGAAATAACTACTTTATATATGTGTGTGTCTAAGTATATATGCTATATGTTATATAAGGTTTTCCCTTATTTAATTGTAACTTAAGTATGAATAAAATTAGTATTTTAGGCTTAGTGAATATTTCCAGATTTATTTGTTTGAAATAGCTTAAAATCTGTACTCCTTTAGGCAGTAATTGACAAAGAGGATTGGTATGCAGAAACAAAACACAGTTGCTCTGAAGCCTATGTTATGTTGTACATGGAAGGCCTGTCCATTGAGAAGGGAGTCCTTTTCTTTTATTTAAAAGGTGCAATTTGCAGATTTCNAGGTGCAATTTGCAGATTTCCAATACTGTGGCTACTGATATCTGCAGTAAGAGTAGCCTTTGTTTTCAGCAGAGAAAATGGTGCTTGCACTAAGCCTGTAATTGTGAAATTTCTTCTCTTCAAATGTAAAGCCTGTTGCACTGGCCAAGTGCAACGCCTTCATAATTAAAGGGACTGTTGTATAGAAAGGGTTTATAATTCTTGATCGTGGAGTCTCTTGCAGCATCCTCTCAGGTAGTGTGGTTTTACACTGCCCCTTACTGGGTCTCTCTTGTAGTGCAAGAACTAAGGGAGATGTGGATGTCCAAAAGTTTGTGCTGCTTTCAGAATTTTTGTCTATTTTTCTCCTCTGAACTATGAGCTAAATAAAATAAAGTGCTTTTCTTGTGTCTCAAAATGGTGTATTTATATTAAAAGTTGTTTTACATTTTCTTTTTAGTATTTCCTGATGTTCAGATGTTTCATTGTGTCCTTCACATTTTTTTAAAACCTCCCTGTGGAGTTTGGTGATAATGGTTTTTGATACTCATCCTAACCAGTGGAAGCCATGAAAGCTTTGAATGAACTAGCATTTGTCTTTCATTTTTAAATTAGTGACCAACAGGTGCAACTTTGGACTACATTGTCATTACATTGCCATTCATTCAAATTAAAAGACCTGAAAGAATGAGAAATTAGAATCAGAGAGAATTTGGCCTATTATTTCTAGGAAGTGAGATAGAGGTGAGTCCACTACATAAACATAAAAAACCCTCACAATTCGTCTTTGTTTGATAATAGTCTTCTCTGTAGAGATGAGGACATTTTGTTTAGTTGAATGGGTTACTTGGGCAGAATGATAAACAAGGGGAGAAACAATGCAGTGAATTTGAGAATTTAAAATTGCAAAGTTGATTTGACTAATCAGTTCTGTTCCCGTTGCAGGTGGCACACCTATACATCTTATTTAGGAGTTACATTTGTATCATGCAGTACTCACGTGGAATAAATGTAATATGAATCTCCTACTATACTGTAGATCTTGAAGAATTACCATTTTATTGAAAGGAAGGAAGCTTTGAAGGGCTTTTAATTGATTGATGCAATCAATTTTCAAAATTGATCTTAGAAGTATAAAATGCCCTCATAAATTATTGAACATTGAGCTTATTTTGTATTTCAACTTTCATCTGCTTACATCTAATATATTTGTGGGGGAGGGCTTTTCAAGATTATCGAAGTGCAGCAGATACGTGGTGGGAATCAAAAAACCAAAGCACTGACCTGCCTAGACATGTGATGCACAGTTAAGTACCCCAGGGTAGGAACTAATTACTCTGGTTAAAGGATTTGTTAAGATGCTTAAATGCTTCTTGACAACCTGGGTGTGTAGCCATACAATGCTACAAGTTTTAAACATGGTGATTACTACTGGGCTTAATTTGGTGAAGGAAAAAACTTGCCAGGGCATGGATAAAAGGCAGCAAAAGCAGCCCTTGTTTTATAGACAGCTTCCCTCCACTTATGGTATATAACAGTCTTTCTGTGTGAAAGCTGTAATCTCCTTTACACAGAGAGGATGGTGATGGACAAAGGGTGATGGATTTGTAGCTGAGTATTCTGATGAGAAGGGGTGATCTGTGGTGCATGGACTTAACAGAAGAAAGTATAAAAATGTCCAGGAAAAAAAATGCGTTTATGCTGGGAGTTTCCAAGGGTTAGGAACTGGCACTGTAAGGAAGAAATATACCATGAAAGTATTAGCAAAGAGTGTTTTTCAATAGCTTGTTGACTTAATAGCCTGTTAGCCCTTGTTAGCTCTATCAGGCCTTTCAAAGACCACATTCTGGTGGGACAACATGGTTTGCAAAGACTGTTTCACTTGGTTGCACAGAGCAACTCTGAATCACTGTGGCTTTGTAGTCTGCATAATTCATGAGCTGGTCTATAACTAATTGCTATGAAGAGTTCATGTAGTCTAAAGAATGTAGTGACAAGAATCAGTCTCCTCTAAGGCATGTGTGTTTGCATGTTCCTAACAGATTGTAAAGACCTAGACCAGCTCTTTTTTCTAGTTCCTAAAATTATCCCGTTCAAACGGGCACCATTATTGGAAATGTTATGGGTTACAGTTTGTGAGTGTTCCAGCACTAATTGGAAGTATCTGAATACTAATCTAATTATCCAGTTATCTAATTCAAGGGAGTCTACCCCATATCCAAAAAGGTTTCCTAAATGACTCTGTCTTCCTGGATCTACCAAAAACTTAATGTTGTTGAATGCTATGTATGTGTTTCTGCATGTGCTCTCAAAGGTCAGCATTCTGAATGCCAGAATAAGGAGAAGAAAGATTGTGATATTTATCAAATGAATTGTGCTCAGCAATGGTGTCTAAAAAACTCTGACTTCAAAAAAAGCTGTGAAGTCAGAGAAAGGTTAGCTAGCCCTTGTTAATCTGAACTCTTTTATCCTACCTAATGAAGGGAAACAACATCATAACGCTAATCTGCAGGCTGGAACTGTCAGTAACATTACTTATTTTGGGGTTTGGTAAAAACAAGACTGAATGAACCATGAAAAATAAATTAATGATAACCTGATTTTGTATCCCATGCAGGTTTTCTCAAATTGTGGAAGTAGCAGGGCATTTGGTTGCTAACTGACCCCGAAACTTGTGCTCTACCTTGCAAAGAGCTGCTCTGGGAGACAGTTATCTTCACATACTCCAGAGTTCTCTGTATCAGAAGAAAAGGACTTTGCGTGCAAGAGTGGTGCAAGATGACAATGTAACATTGCTAACGCTGAAGAACTGTTCCTGAGAGGAACTGGCTTTGTAAGAGGCTTCTCC
>VYZT01016569.1:0-20364 GCA_013400735.1 Pomatostomus ruficeps
CCCAAACCAAACCAACCAAACAACTCCAAAAAACACCTTGACTAGTTAAGAACTAGCACAATGGCATACCATTATTTAATCTCATTCATAAATGGATATGATTTCCTGTTCAAAACTGATGACTTTCTACTGATAAATACCAAGTGTAATTTTTTTTTTTTTTTTTTTTTTTTTTTTTTTTNTACATCTAATTTCTAAGAGACTAATAGTCCAGGCTTACTGTTTCTGTGTGTTTGTATTTGAGATCTTGGGCACATTTAAATCCTGTGTTCCCCAGGGAACACAGGATTTAAATGTGCCCAAGATCTCAAATACAAACACACAGAAACAGTAAGCCTGGACTATTAGTCTCTTGGAAATTAGATGTAAACACAACAATTTACTGTTCATGATTCTTCTCATTTATTCAAATCATTTCTGGCAGCTGATCATACCTCCAGCTCTCTTACTAACCACACAAATGAAAAGGCAGGCTCAGGATTATGAAAGAAGAAGAATTATGCAAGGAGGCTTTGTACAAGCTCACCAAAGTGACCAAACAAAAGGTCTTTCTGGAAAGCAAGACCAAGAAAGCAGATTATATAACTAAACTCCTTTCCACAATACATTGCAATGTAGAAGCAGCAGATTTTCTGCTCCTGAGAGAGTCAGTCAGCCAGGAAAAAAAAAATCAAAATGAGCTCCTGTTTCTTTGGGAAGCAGGAAGCAAAATCTTCATAGTAAGATTTAAGGCTTTTTATTCAAGAAAGATTTCATTTGAATGAAAAAGCAGCAATCAATACAAAGCTTTTCATACGGTTATAGTTTTTTAGTAGCATGAATATGTATTTTAGAAACATAAACAAGGTGTTCACATGGCTTCACTTTCATTTAATGGACATTACACTGAAGAACAAAATTAGTAGTTCCAGGATAGCCCACTGACTCTAGCTCACAACTGCTGCTAAATGAGAATTTAGATTTAGAAATATTAACTATGTTTAGAGTACTAAATACATTTGCAAATAATAAATTTGTAATTTCTTAATGCTAATTAGAATCTCAATGCAATCTCATTGAAGATTTTTAATCCACTTTATTTGTTTGTTCATGGTTGGATTATAAAGTACTCAGGTCTTTGAAGCTGAAGTAAGTCATCTAAAAAGGTATTAACAAAATGCACATCGTGCTTTTTTATGGCAATTTCTATCTCCAGGTAAATATTGCCATAAAAAGGCCCAAATGCCTTTTCAAATCTTATTCTACCTGCAATGCACCATTTCAGTAATGCAAAGCACCCAGAAATCCAGTTTAATTAGACTTATGTCCTGTCTAATGAGTCTTAAACCAGAGTGTTTTATTACTGCAACTCGTATCTCCTAACAAACCATTATGCCTGGAGACCTCTGATAACACAGTGGGCTTGATCACTCTTCTTTTTTTCACTGATTTGTGATTGATCATTGGGTAGTCCCACCACTGTCTCTCCTGTCCAAAAACTTGAGTTTTGGCTGATTTAAGAATCACCTCACCCCGACAGTCTGAACTGTGATAATACACTCCAACAGGGGAAAAATGCCAGCTGGGCTACAAATCTGAGTGACGGTTCCATTCTCCTCATTTGGATGGGAGCTCAAGCTCTGTGACTTCCATTGAAAGGTACTTCTTGTCCTCACTGTAACAAGGCAGACCAGGTTCACCTGTGAGTGAATGGAATAGGAATGTCCAGGCTGCAAGACAGCACTCAACTCCCAGCAGAGAACAACTGGGCTCATACAACGGGCTCATAACTGTTGTAACTGGTGGTGCTGACTCTTGACTCTCTCCCGAAAAAACACAAGATGTTTCTGGATTACCCAGTGGACCTAAAAAGGTGGGGATGTTTTTTTTGCAGGAGTCAAATAAAAGAGAAAATTTGTCTGTATTATTTGTCTTGTATAAGCCAGTATCAGTTTGCAGCCTCAGAAATGGGAATGGCCGCACCACATGGACTTAGAAAAGTCTAGGGATGTCTTGGTAAATGAGACAATAAAATAGAAACACTAGCCAAAACAAACAGAATAAAGAGATAGGTCTTTACACAGGCTCAACTGTAATAATAATTTAATTTCCTTGGGAGAATGAAAGCACACTGCAAAAGTGAATTTACTACAAATTACCATAATTTCTTATAACCAGACAAGTCTGAAGACTACAAGTTACTTTCCTAAGTAGGACTTTTTCTTTTTTTTTTTTTTTAATATATAAGCCACTGTAAGCAAGTAAATATTTTGTTTTGCTACACTGGTTTGGCCTCAAATCATCTTGAATGCTGTGATCTTGCACGTAGAGTTGGCGTTTTTTCCCCTCCAAGACCGGAAAGCTAACAGTAATACTCTTCACATACAATTGCTGTTGTAGTTTATTCCGTTCACCTTATGGAAAGAAGATTTTTTTCCTCTGTTTTAATGAGCTTAAGATAAAGTCTTTACAGAACAGCTGCTGCATTGACAAGGTCTGCTGCGTTCTCACAACAGCACCTTAAGTAAAGACTTATGGAAAGTCCACATGGAACATGAGGAAGCTGTGCCTACCCAGGCACACCAAGGGTGACTCCCAAGCCAGCTGGTGGAGGCAGGACAGGCTACGGAGTTAGGACAAGACACATGAGCTGGCCTCTAAGAGTGAGGTGCAGAAAGCATGGGAACATTCTACTACATTTGTACAGGCCTTTGGCACCTCTGCAAGGGCATGATGAATTTTCCCGAAATTATACTGTCATAGCTAAAGAAGCTCAGTGATTTGGATAAACTAAATTGCAACTCTTATTCTGCAGACACAGCTATGTGGGTACAAGGTGTTATTAAATGTTGTAGATGTATCTCTTATCTGTGTGAATACAAGAGACTTCAGCTAGGTGATTTATAGGTTTTGCAGGGTTGTGTCACAAGCCTAACAGTGTTACAAAGAGATTACATACATTCTCCATAGTCATTTAAACCAATGTACATCAGCTAGGGCATAATCCTCTTAAAAGTATAAAAGACTATGTAACAAATACTGAAAAGTAATTACATAAAATCGAGTGAAATTACAGTTAAAGAATCTTCACAAATGACATCTCTTTATATGATAATGTTTATGTTCCATGTAATGAAGCTCCAAAAGATATTTCACAGCACTCCCTGTTAACAATGACCCCTCAGCAGGGAAAGCATGAAAGGCAGATAAACCAGAGAGAGAGGGGAGAGCAGGTTAAGGTATGAGCTCTTGGCTCCCAGGCCGAGCTGTGCTGGGGCTGAGCTGGAGTACAAGAACTGTCCTCACCGTGTAGTAACTCAGCATTACTCCTCCTTACATACATACCTGGAGGCTGCTTATCCTGAAATATCAAGCTGCTTCTCTGCTAGTTCCCTAACAGTTCTGCTATTGAATTAAAATAATCACTGAGAACTTAAAATAATCAGGTTTGCTTTCAAAGGAAAGAATGGAGGCTAGTTCTTAATGTTAGTCCCAGTTTCTTTACACCCCTTCTGCCAAGAACATTGTACATGGAACAGCCCCAATTCAAAGTCTACAAACAAATGAGAATAATAAAACTTACAGCCCCAAATACTAGCATTCAGAACTTGAATTTTAAAAATAGCGGTGCAATTAAGTAGTCAGTTATAACTTCTTGTAAAATGTAATAATATATTTCAAACATCTCTTCTTAGTTTACCATGGAGATATAAATTCCAAAGCACTAGGGAGAGGGGTTTTGGTGGGTTTTCCTTTTTCCTTTATTTCTAGACTTTTGGATTCTTAATAAGTCGTTGACACTTCCCTCATAAAGCTCCTTCTCATCTTGGATGAAAGACAGAACAAGTAGCCTGTTTTCTTGCACCCGGTAATAGACGATTCACTTGGATACATACAACTGCCAACTAAAAAACCTCAGTGTAAGTCTAAAATTAGAACTCAGTGATATGAGTCACAAGGAGAAGCTTTGTGACAGAAATGAGGGTATTTTTAAGCAAATGAAGTCTAAAGTGCAAAATAAAAATGGCATTCTATAAAAAAGTCTGTAAAATAAATTGCTAATAATTGCTAGGTGTTATTTTTTATCTATGTTTTTTTTTCTACCTGCAAGTATATTCTCTGAGGTATATTATCATCCTGATAAATAAAGATGGTGAAGCTTCTGATTTCTGTAAATGGGCCAAACATGATTACAGCAAAACTGTAAAAAAAGAGAACTTTTTCATTGAAATATTTTCCCTTTATGTTACAGAAGTCTCTACATCAGTCTGGAAGCATGATCAGCAGTTCTACAAAATTATTTTAATCCCTGTTAATTAGTAACAGGGACAAGAGGCATGTCCTCTTGCATTTTTCAGTTTTTCTAGTATTAAAAAACAACAGATGTGGCATTCCAAATGGGTGGGTTATTGATGGTGATAGCAATAAGCTATGTTCAAATTTAATAACAAACCAAAATATATTGTAGAAAGGTATTAGAGCACAGCTTTGAGGAGAGGAAGTTTAATTTTTCAAGCCTGCAGTATATATAACAGCAATAGGAAATCACAAAACAGGCAACTGATATATTGTCTAACCTGCATAAAAACATGTCATCAAAATATTTTGAAGATATTCTGCTTTCTGATACCCCCAATCCAAACCTATTACTAAAATAACTGTCTAGCAGCATGTCAGAATAGAGGGGACACCCTCAGAAATAAACACTGCAATATTTTCCTTCTCAAAACCTTTATCTTAACTAAACCATCTAAATTGACACATAATTGTCCCTATTTAGACTTCCTGAAATATCTCTCTTTTCTCACCAGTAAAAAATATGGCAGATATTATTTTGAGACAAAATCTTAACTAAAAACAGTTTTTGAGCCTCAGATAACACTTTATCACAACCAGAATTAAACAGCTGCAGTGTGGATGCCTACATGCAAACTTGTCAAATCATAGTGAGCAGCACAGAGCTGCTGAAGACAGGTTCATGTAAAACCCAACCTGCCTGACATGTTTTGGATATCCACTATATTTAACACACAGCATTTTTAACCACCATCTATAAAATTGTCCAAGGAAGATTTTCCTCTTAAACTTTGCCTCCTATATTTTGCATAACAAATCCTGTCAGTGTTTTAATAGTAGCACATGAGAAGATTGCAATTTTTGAACTGTGTTTCTTCACATCCAAACGAAAGCAATCTCAGTGTGAGACACCACCATGTCAGCCATTTTCTGCCCTAAATATATAATTTATCCCGGATGAAAACTGGAAAATTATGTTGATTTTTTCTTAAAAAGCAGATCAGATGCAAGTATATATTTGCAATTTATATCACCTGAGTGATTTTTAGTGCTTTGTATCCTGGTTTACTAACCAAGTGGAAAGAGGAGCACAGATTAATTTACCAACCTGTGGAAACTGTACTGTGATCATCAGAAGTGAAAGCAAGAAAAAAACTAAGTAAGAATACGTTGATTTACACTGTTAGCTTTGTGGTCAAAAGCAGTAGAAGTGTAAGCAATGAGATGGCAATATTAACTTTAGAAATTTTTCTAAAAATGTATTTTAAGTCACTAACTTGGAATTTGTTAATGATGAAAAACCATCCAAAAATAAAAACATAGGGCCGTGCCTCACTAAAATACATTCTGCATTTCACATACTGCCCCAGGACTGTGTTCTCATTGAAGAGAACACAAAGCAAAAGTTTTTAAACTGCAGTTTAAAAAAAAAAAAAAAGAAAAAAGGTAGCATATGGGGTTTTTTTCCACTGAGAGACTTATCGCACCATATGTCAAAACAGTCTAATTATATGACAAAACATTCTAATACGACATGATACCTAAATTGAGTTCATACTTTAGTCATTTGTACTATTAGTGAAATGTTTTGATCATATCCTTTCCCCCAGGTTTTTCCAATACATACAGGTAGTTCTCTTTACCAGCAATACATCAGATTATTATCATCACATACTTGGGTCAGAAAAAAAACATGAAGTGGATTGTCACTGGACTTGTTTGCATATGCATATACCAAAATTAAATACTTCTAAAAATGGTGATTTTACAGCATGCCTTAGTAACTTTCCTTATCAAATATCAACTAATATTTAACTTGAATATCCCCAGGTACAGACTATCCGTTCACACATTTTTATTGTAGTAAATGAAAACACTTGATCTCTTTCATCTTTATTTTTAGCCTTTAATCATCTTTTCAGCTGTGATGGTGGTTTTTTTTCAGCTGTCTTAACCTTCACACATAAACCTTGTATTTCAGCATTTTGTTCTGAAATAGTATTATTGTAAATTTTCTCACACTGAAAGAATGATAAAAAAAAGAGATTTAAATCCTGCTTGAATTCCTCTTTTTAAGTAATGTGTGGGCTGTAATGTTATTCAGATTCCCAATTCATCATTTAGATTTACTTGACCTTCACATCATACAGTCTATACCAGTCAATGGAGTTTATTTTCCCTTAGCACACTACCAGTGAGTAATGAATTGCCTTAGATACAAGATTTTCTCACCTGATAGACTAATAATTTACACTGGCATCTTTTGTAGTTCAAGAAAAATCAAAAAAAGATGCAGGAATCAAACTGGGACATTTGAGACAGTGAAAGACAGCAAAGAAAAAGCAGGACTACATGAAACCGGTACACACAAGCAAACTGGACAGAAGTAAACCTTGACCAGAGCAGTTTTTGTAATATGGGGATAAAACTCAATTGCGCGAAGATGTGCAGCATGCCCTTCCTGATTAAGCACACCTTTTTAATCTTGCTGACATTTACAAACATGATCTTGCACTTTGGTTTTGCCAACAACAAAATGGTGAATGACACTGAAAGGGGAGACATTGCCTTTCTCTCAGGAGCTCGCTTGGCCTCTACAAACCAATTCTCAGCTGGCTCAGGTCTAAGGTAAGAAGAGGAAGAGTACTGGTGAAAACAAAGTTTGGAACATGCATGCAGTGAAGCAAGGTATTTTCATCAGCAGGTGTCAGTTAAATCACCTTGGCTTAATGTTAAACTGCGGCTCTTGGCACTGCTGACTTAGAGAGAAAAACAAAGGAAAACACCAACGAAGGTACATATTAACAAAGTGCCTATCAGCTAAACAGAAAACAATGTACTGTTTAGTTAATGGCTGCTGGTATGGAAAAGAAATGCTAGGCTGTAAAAGAAAGGAAAAGAAGAGCCAAAACTTACGGGGAAGAGGATAGGGAAAGAAAGGAAGGACAATCCAGAAAAAAACCAACCCACAATATTCTGTGAAGAGTGCTAATGTAAGGAAGGCATAAAACTACAGATGATAGTCAGTTGTAGGTAATTTTACATAAAATAAAGACTGGGCTTGAAGCTAATGTGACCTGCCTGTATTAAAGATTTGCTGGAGTGTATGAGTGTTACTAGAAGAATGTCTCCTTTCCAGCACAGTGGGTCTTCATGCATGACCATATTGCTTGCTTTCCCAACATCATGGTGTCTCTACAGTGAGTTTACAAAACCCCCAAATACCCACAATCTAAAGTGAGATTAAGAGCCTATTAAGAACAACGGTGCAATACAGAACAAATGGAAGATTGATAAGAATTTTTTACATTTCCATATCATTTGTAGAGGTTTTAAGCCAACAAAGTTATTGTCTTCTAACATTACATTGTTTAAATTGTTGTACTTTGTACACTCTAGATCTGGTTTTACTGCATGGGATTAAAATGGATAACAGTCTCAAAATACCAGTTATACCACAGCAACCTAATTTGGGTGGCATATATGTTTAGACTGCTGTGCAGAATGAAGTTTTGGTGATCCATTACAGAAAAGGAAAAAGAGTCCTGTTTGACTAAATAGGCCACCCAACAATGAACACAATGACACTCATAAAAGTCTTCCTTTGGCACAGACTTCTAGATGAGAAATTGAAAGAAAAAAACATGGAGGGATGGAAAAGTGGGAATTAAAAAAGCCTGCGGTGACAGTATGCTACAGTGACTGTTAAACATCACCTTGCAAGCCAGTAAGAGCAAGTCAGCATACAGAAACAATAAGGTCCTGAGGAATGGGACAAATGGGATATTTCTGTTTTTCTGTTGTTTTTTTTTTTTTCCTTCAGAACAGCATGAGCATGACTGCAGTTTGCCTGTAACAGTGCATACTAACAGAAAGGATTGAATTTCATGATGGCAGAGAATGCAAATTCATCAGAGATTTACTAGCTTGTCTTCCAACACTCCTTGCTTTGATATTTGTAGCTATCAAAAATGCTTTAAGAATCTTTAGTGTACACTTACAATGCCAATGAAACTTGCATTTCCTGTAGGCTAAGGAGCAGTGCTTTCATGCCAACTGGCTTTAATTACCAGAGTAATCCAAAAGACAATCCCAGGAATGTAACTCATATTGATGGTGTGCACCAGTTCTGCTCAGGTTTTATGGGTGCTTTTATAATACGAACAACTAGGAAGAATAAGAGACTGTACAAAACCTAGAACTAGCAAGTTTGTCTTGGCTGTTTGTCCCAGGTGGATTTCTGAGCCAGTGATACACAATATTATTCAAAAATTCTGTGTATGTACAGAGTGTATTGCGAGTGTCATAATTACCAATGGGAAGTGAATGGAAATATTTATATTTAAAAACCCAAACAAACAAGAAACCAGCCAACACAGAATCAACTTTGTTGCTCTCTGACAGATTTTAGGAGAGCATATATAATTGCATTCACTGAAAGTATGTACAGAGGTAGTTCAAAACAGGTGTTGAGAATCCCAGTGAAGAGTAGCATTTTTCCGGTATTTCCTACACTCTCCCACCACAAACACTCACTGGAAACCCATGAGCCAAATATGAGAACAATGTGGAGGAGGGAGCACAGCTTGCTTCACCTCTCAATGCTGACAAATTTCCAGCACTGACATCTTGCAGCACTGTCTGAACAGTATCACACAGGAAGAACTCTCCTGCCTCAGCTGACAGCCAGGTACAAAAACAGGTGCTGTAAAGCACAACTGCTGCTCAGCACTGACTGAGGATCCCCCAAACCACTGCCATTCCTGTTACACCTTGAATGCTGTCAACTCCTCTCTCACCTTGAGCTGTGCACCTGGCTCTGCGCTGATTCTGGGCTGCCATGCAACCATGCCAAGAAATATCTCTGTGCTCCTATGCCCGTTGACTCCTATTTCAGCTGACTGTAATTCTGAAAGGTAGAGCAACTTTAATACACAAGGGCTTAGGTAGTCGCAGTGCAGACTGCCTGCTCATCCATAATGCAGAACTACAGACTAAAAAAAGATTTAGGCTCCAAGCACTCTAGCTTTGCACAGGTGATTTATTGAAATAGTGCATCTGCAGCAAAACTCAGATCCCATCAATACCAAGCTGAGCTGATTTCATCTGAGAAGCAAAGAATCCAGTCACAGGTATGACTTCAAATTAACATGCAATGCCAAATTTCCATTTAGTTCATACATTTTCTTTTAAAATGTCTTCACTTCAGAATTCATGTAACTATTTTTGCTTAATTTCCAAAAATAAAATAATATAAAAACATTACAGCAGACTGAACTATGTATCAGATTTCAGCAGAGCCAAACACATAAAAATGAAGAAAAAGTGTAAAAAACCCAAAATGCAAATAAACAGAACAGCCATTTTGTCAGCAACAGCTTTACAGATGTTTAGAAAGTCAGCACATAACAGTCTGATAATTAATGGTGCCCACACTCTGTAAATACCTCCTTGTAGCATGCTTCTTATACATTGCTTCAGTGTACCAGCCTGGATAATCCTCCCTGAACACAGCTCAGCTCCCTGATGCTTTCCTTTGCAATCTATCTCCATAACCTTCGAGTACCTCTGCCATTTCTCTCATGCATTTCTTCATATTCCTCAGAAGGTCTCAGAGTTTCACACTCATTTAATTTCTAGCTTCAAGTCTCTCAATATTTATTTTCTGGTATACCTACTAAAAGCCTGAGTTCATACAAGTATATAGTATCCTGTGATATACACACACAGTGTCCTAAGACCCCTGCCTGTTTTGTGGGCAAGGCTGCCCCACTGTGCCCTTGCACAGTCTCATTCAAATCTCCCTGGAGTGTCTTAGTCTAATGCTCAAATCATAAATCCTCTGCATGAAATATTTCCTCATTCTATGTTTGTGGGCACTTTGAACAGCCATTGTCCAAGATTGTGGCCTAAGAATTAGCAGACATAAAAATAGCATAGGAACATATATTAAATGTACAGAAGGGTGAGGAAAATCAAGCAGAACCATTCTGGAATTGATGAAGTGCTGTAGCAGGTCTATATATGACTAACTCTTCCATTTATCTACTGAGGCTACATGGAAATCATTCATCCTAGTTGTAGCTGGTGGCTGGGAAGTTAAGTTCAGATATCCTGAATGGAAAAACAATAAATGGAAGGAAAACCCATAAGCAGATTAGGCTTTCAGATTTAGAGGATGCAGAAGGGGGTATCAAAGGTGCATATAAGCTTCTGTAGAAGTCAGTGGAAACTGGTCTGTAGAGGAAAGTAGAAGGCCAGGGATTTATGATCAAGTTCAAAAGTTAATGGGAGTGAAATTTACAGCAGCACCAACAATTTGTTTCTAGTCAATATCATCATTTGAACAAGGAACATTCTGAATGCAAGCTTTTAGCAGCAGCAGTTAGGTGTATAACTTCTAAAAAAAGACAATGAATTCATTTAGCAGTGATATGTTATAGCAACATAAAACCCATAATGAATACTCAATGAATATTGCAAAGACGTCCTGTGATGTGTTATCTAAAAGGTCATCAACTTGAGGACTAATAATAACCTCTCTGAGCTATGAATTCTTTAATGCTTAATATAATAAAGTACTGTTCTTATTGCTAAACTAAGAAATATTAGTTTATCAGTATAAAAGATCTACCAGTTGACTCTGTAGTTGAGAAAAGGATGGATATAATTTCTATTCTCTTTTCAATGAGAAAACTGATGCACACATCAGGTCACGTGAGAAACAGAACCACATCATAATCTGCAATTCAGTGTATTGCCCTATGGGCCACGTTCATGTCAACTGCTTTGAAACACCACTGCTAATGCTATGCCAAAGGACTCATATAACAACAGCCCTTTAGATACACCAGAAGTACTTCCCAGTAGAAAAGTTTAGAAAAGTTACTACAGTTCAGAAATACTGTTCTGACTGTTCAGTATAGTAGAAAACAGGAACCCCCACTTATAAGGGTTTGGCAGAGAGTGCCAGCCCGAGTCAGTCACTTACCTTGAAGCCGCTGCATGACATTGGCAATGTCTCTAGATCTTGACACTAGTCGAGATGAAGCCATGATCTCTTTGCAGTGAGTCCACTTCCCCCAAGAGAATTATCCCTCCAAGCTATGGAGCTCAGTGAGACGAGGATCTGGGACGACTCCCTTTAGCATTCAACCCTCAGCTGTGGCACAGCATCCCGGGGGCAGTCAGACACCTCCAGTCTAACGCTGGCCCCCATAGGGCTGGGGCAAAACACTGGCAAACCACCTCAGCACCTGAGAAAGGAAGCACCAAAGTTTAGAGGAAACTTTTACCTGCTCTGAAAAACTAAGAAGTTTGAGTCTTAATAGCTGTCTTAATAGGTAAAGGGTTTATGTTTTGCCATAGTGTACACCCCAGCCACAGATATAATTAATGTTGATAGCTTGCTTGGCAATCATCAAGCAGAATGAAGCTGCAAAGACAAATCATTAAACACAACTGGCAACACACCAGACATCAATGCTTTCCCAAGAATGCTTGTGGATGTTGTTTTAGAAATAACAATAATGTTATACTTATTAAAAGTAATACTGTAATACTTTTTAACATAGAGAATATTAAGCATAAAAGAAAAACAAAACCACTTGTAAAAATCAAAAAACTGTATCACTCTTGTTCTATTTCACCATGGTAGGAAGGAGCATGCAACAGAAACTCACTCATTGGTCAGGATAACTCCTAAATCCACTGTACAATGTGGTCTGCTCTGAAATACTGAGATTCATATACTTCATTATTAAATAAAGTTGTATTTATATTCTTTTTTCAGTATATAATGATACTATATTTTGTGTCATTGAACATCAAAAGCTGTGAACTAGAACTGCTACATGAACATAACAGTTTTGCATCTATAATAAAATCTGTGTTACTATAAATCTGGCCTAAAAATAATCTAATTAGATTCTTCAGATAATGCTATCAATAACATCTTATCTTCTGAGGAACAAGTACATGTTGTGCATGTATGCAGTGATGTCCCTGATAAGAAATAACTGAGTGTATAGACACCAAGAATAATTGGATTCATTCCATGCACACTGGGTGCACCCCAAAATCAAGATGATATTCAGCTGATCAATATCACAAATGTGAGTGGATTTATTGGTGTTGAGCACTTTCCTCTTTTCCTGGCCCCAAGTCTGTCAGAGGAGAGAGCCCTCCACTATCAGGCAGACAAACCTCTAGGCTGCACAGCTTCAGGCACGATGAACTGTCCCAAAGGAGCTGTGTCAACATGTGAGGGCAGCCAGAGGAAATGACATTTCAACATTTCCTTTTCTAACCCTTCAAACCTTGCCTGACCTAAGGTCCATCCTGCTTTCCCTCTTACTGATGTTTTTATTGTACATTTACCTCGTATTTTGGATATCTAAATGCCGCTCAGGTCAGCAGCCCCAAGCTGGCTTTAAAGGAGTGGAGCTGAGGGAAGCACACTTCTGACGGGCCACGGTGCAGAACAGACTGCAAAGTCCACCCATGTCTTTGGGGTGTGCTCTTGCATGCCATGGCCACTGTGGCACTAACACCTACTCCAGACATACCGCTGCTATTTTCACATATGTCTACACTTCACATGGTACATGGATGCTCATATCCCCACTCCCTTCCCAAACGTCTGCTCTCTCCTTCAAGGGCCTCCTCCCCTCTCCAGCCCTTCCCATGTTCCAGGCTTTGCCCCACACACTTTTTGGGATGCATAAAGACTCTGTGTATCAATCACCATTTCCCAGGCATGGAAAGGCACCCTGGCAAGAAGGAACCTCATGCTTCTGAGAACTAGGCATGAGAAGGTGCCACCATCACACCTCTCAGCCATAACACTGGCTGGGGCTGATGGTCCCCCAGTGCTGCTAAATCCCTGCAGAGAGCATCAGCAACAGCACACCCAATAGCACCTGACTGGGTGGATGGGGAGCAGAAGGAGGTGTTCTGTTGCTTGTGCTCACATATGACACCATGGTGAACTTTGCTTCCTCTGCAATATTTAAATGAAACATCAGCTTGCCTAACCGCATCCAAACCAGAAATACTTGTAACACAGTGGGTTAAATGTAGCCTTGTTTCTGCAGCAGCGGCACTACTAATGTTTCAAGCAGTACTGTAAGCTGGGTACAGCCACTTTTAGTAGCAAGCTGCCAGACTAATTTATGGGCAGGGATAAGGTGTATTAAAAATGCTTCATCTGATTGGGTTTTTGGCTAACAGCAGTAACAATAACAGAACACCAGTTCACTCACAGTGTGACAGAGCTGGCGTAAATCAGCTGTACAGGAGCAGATTTAGGGGAGCTGGAGAACATGCTGATCCAAGTCCACATTAAATGAGTCTGAGAAAGTGTTATGAAGATGTATGTTCAATATACTCATACCGAGTCACTGTGCAGTGATAAATGGCAGACTTGCAATTAATAATTAATTTAGCTGATATTAAATTATAAGCTGCATAAGAAGAATGTGTGTTTCTAAATATGGCTCCTCATTCAAAAGCTTCTTTGCAATCAGCGGGAATTAGCTAATTTAGAGATGACACTGAGTTAGTACAGGTAGGAATGAAAGATTCTCATGTGCCCAGTCACCTCCACAGGCAGAAAACCACAGCTCAGAGCACAGCAAAACATCAGCAGAGTATATGAAACAAAGCTTCATGAACCATTCTCACCTGTCTTCAGCCAACACCTAAAGTTTTACAGAACAAAAAATCCTATGTGGACAGTCAGGTATTCAATGTAAAGTAGAAAAAGAATTTTTCATGACTGCTACAAATAGTTAAGGCCGTCAACAAAATATCTTTTTTTCCTGCTGAAAGATTACATTTTTCAGATTTGTAAGCATTAAAATCTTGATTAAATATTTGCATAGCTGCTATACAAAATAATTTTTAATAAATGGCATTTTTAACTTCAGTGTCAGGTGCAAAGATTTGTCTTCAGATGGATATTTTCGAAGTACACAGTTTTTTAAAAAAGAGCATGGCTTAAATCTCATTAAGTCTTAGCCTGAAATAAACCTGAAGCTAAACCTAAGTATCATCTATTCTCTGTTTTAGCATTCAACAAGTGATTATTCAATATTATAAATTATTCTCTTTTTTTTTTTTTGGTCTGAACATACATGGAATCAACACACAAAAGTGAAACAGAATGGGTTTGCATATAAATTAGGTAAATCTTTTATTACATTTGCCACTTATCTGGATTTAATGGCTGAAGTTACACAGACACCATTTTCTTGTATTAATATCCCAGTACTCTGGGTTTAGATGAAAAGAGGAAATGTGAACTTCTCTCATATAAGAGCCATTAGGCTTTATTAAATTGCAGTTTACAATTCTCTGGATTATTTTGTTTCTCTCTTCAAATGTCAGGAAAGTGAGATGCCTGTTCTGTGGAAGAGATAAGGAAAACACTACATCTATTGTGCGCTAACTTTTCTGGGTTCCCTGTCTAATCCTCTTTTTCTCATTGTACTCAGGAGCACCTTGAATTAAAAAAGATATTTTCCTTTTATTGGTAAAACTAGAATACCACTGGCAAGACCAGGTTTTAATTTATCTTTTAGTTCTTAAAGTTTACAAAACATATTTAAGGAAAACCAACCTGCCTGGCAGCAGTGTGATTCCAGAAAAACGAGACATCTGCTAGGTGCAGACGATATATACAGTGTACAACAGGGGATGAAGAAAAACCTGACCAAAAAGAGGTAAACAATTCTCTGACTGTACTTCATGTTGCCACAAGTTTCAGATTCCAGATGACCCCACCAGTGGTTCCTTCCAGCCTTAACCATTCTGTGATTCCCAATAAACCAGGTTGATGTCACACATTGCAGCCAGGAGAAGAAGCTGCTGATGTGAAAGCATGGTTGTACCTGAAAACACAGTTTTAGACTCCTACAAACTCCCATTATAGCACCAGAATAGATGAAGAAAATCCAGACAAACAAGGATAAACACAAATAATAAACAAAGATACCAGAGAGAGCAAGAAATAGGCAGGGTCAGGCAGTGAAAGGACTGTTTCTCATCTAAGCATTTCATTTCAAAAAGAGATATGTGAGATGACAATAAACAGAGTAATAACTTCAAGGAAGTCCTGCAGCTGGAAGACATTTACAAATCAAATATTACATAGATACAAGAAGTACAGTGGAATAACTAAAGTAACTATAGCACATGAACGGAACAGAATCTCGGGAACAACAGGAACAGGGTCAAGTGCTGGGGTGCCTATATATATTAACAAAGAGGCAGACTTCCGTGGTAAGCAAGAGCTGCACAAACTGATCAAGGAAAAATAATTCCAGGAAAATAATTTCTACACATAGTTTACTGTAGTGCTATAGTGCTAGAAGTCCACTTTGATCCACAGATTCCGTTTCTGAAACATAAGAGGTCTTGGAAATGCTGCCACTTGATAGACACTACTGGAACAGATGCAATTCTATGAGACAGCAGTGAGCCTCCTGCCAGTCAGGAATAAATCACTCACAGAAAGATAGGAACCAGAATTTTCTGGAAGTCATAATTGCATTTTTAAACAGCAAATAGTCAGAAAAACAGCTGTTTTAGCTTGGATGTTAGTTGTTAGTGGGAAGAAAATGCTAATCAATAGAAAACAGCTCCAACTAAGGAAGTGATTGACACAAAATATTACAAGAATAATCAAAAGCATGTAAGCAGGTCAGGGGATGACCTAAAAACACAGTGCTTGAAAAATAAATAAAAGGGAACTCAGCAAAGAAGTCAACTAGACTGAAAAGCACAGTATCTCTCCTGTGAAGCAGACTGGGGTTTTCTTTAAATCCAAAATCTAGTAGCTGTACACCTGTTCAGGGCAGACTAAAACTGCTCCAGATGTAACTGGAAAAGCCATTACTCCAAAGTAAGTGGACAGAAACAGAGCATGAGAAGTGAAGAGCACTGCCACAGTTTGTGCTGTCTACAGGGATGAAAAGAGATGTCCTGAAAGACCATCTGAGAAAACAAGACAGCAAGTGAATGGTTTTTAGCCAGATAAGTAAAAAGAAAATAGAAAATAAGATGAATGGGAGATTAATTTGCCTCAATTAGTATTGTACAGATTTTTCCACTCAAGACGTTTCTGATGGACAAAGGCATGACGAGAAATGGAAGCAGCACCCTCTCAAATAAACTCAAAATTAGAAGTGGAAAAACTCAAAAAAATTAATCCCAGGATACTGACAACTGGTAGACTATGAATTGAGAATCCCTTTGTAAATTTATTTGAATAAATCTGTCAAGTTGCTCTTGATGCCTACTGAATATTATAAAATTAGGAGCTAGGATGAAGAAGTGGGGTAGAGAGATCCAACATGGTTCTTATATTATCCTCAGAGAAAATGAAGTATGACCTCACTGATCTTCCAAAATCCAAGCCAACAGAGGAGTTCCTTTGGTAACTGTTTCTGACAGCTGAACTGCAAGTCTGCAGTTGTTCTCTTAAACCCAATGCAGTAGAAGTCAGTGGATACTGGAACTTTCCCAAAAGCAATGGGACATAACTGTGCACCACATAAGATCACAGAAAATGCAATTTTGGCTCTGAAAGGTGTTTTTGATGGTTGAATCCCAACATTGTCACTCTGTGCTTCCTTTCTCTACTGATAAAAAATGCATTGAAACAGGAACACTGAAACACAATGTTCTTTCTCACTGACCATCCAACCTCACACTGACTTAATGTGCAGTAACTACCTGGAGGTATTGAAATTTGGTTTTTTGGGGAATGTGAGGCAGCAGAGAGAGACATTTGGATCCTTTCTGGAGCTCCTGATTATTTTGGATACCTTAAAAATAAGGATACCTTAAGGTAGCCTTAAGCATATTTTGGAGTTGAACAAAAGTTTTTCATTCTGCAGAAGTTTGAAGGCCTTGCAACAGCAATTAATAATTTTAATGTTCAAGGTAATTTGCACATCTGACATTTAAATCTGTGGCATATATGACACACAATCTTCTATGTTTTACTTACCATTGTACTCCAGTATTTAAAAATTATTTGTAGTCATGCACATACCTATGTATGTATCTACATTTCAGTGAGTGTTTTATTGTCTCCTTTTTATTGGGTTTTTTTTTTTTCTTGTAAGATGGGCAAAAATCCAGTGGTGTGATTCTTGTCTTGAAAGCTGTAATTCCATTTGAACAGAAAATGCAAACTGTTCTAGGGGAAAATAAAAGACTTGCTATTGTTTAGGAAAACTGCCAGACTGTACATTTTTAGACAAACTCAAAGAAAGGTCATTCAGACTTTCTGATACAAAAAGTTAAGGACAGCATAAACTACAGTTTAGTAATCCTGTTACTGAAATTGTGCAGGAATATATTACAGCTATATAGCTTTTGGTAATAGCAGGAGACTGGGATCAGTAGCTTTTTACCTTCCACAAACACAGAATATAAGCCTTGCCTAAAAGAGCTTACTATCTGCGCAAAGACAAACCGAGATTAAGATCAGAGGTCACAATACACAAGCAAATAGGACAGAGTGAAGTTCACATCTGATGTGTAAGCTGGGTAATGGTAGGAGAATTGTTCTGATTTTTCTGGTTTAACACTGATGTGGCACCTACGAGTTCTATGGCATAACATGACCTATTAGCAGAAGACTATTACAGAGGTACATCTGTGGGAGAAAAAAAACAAAACAAAAAAAAAAAAAGAGAAAGACCACTAAAATAGAAAACATTGAAGCATCTCAGGAAAGGGTGGGTCAAACCGAGTTTGAGATAAGCAAGTAAGCATCGGTTCTTTGGTATTCCCGCACATCTCCCAGGCAAGAAACTTAGCTTAAATATAACTTACTAGCAAGTGGCAGACTACTGCCATATGAATGCAAAAGCAGAAACCCCTGTTTTCCCCATTCAGTTGTGCCTTTGGGTGAAACAAAGGCAAAAGTCTATTCACTTCAGATGTACACCACTGCTGTTAGGTTTCGTGACCTCTAAGGAGACACAAGAACTCTAAAGTTTTGTCACTAGCTATGGTGATGAGTGAGTAAGGAAACAACTGTTTATGCTTGATGTATGTACTTTCTTGATAACTACTGCCACTAGTTGATAAGAAAAAAAATTAACCACAACTGACTTCCTTTAACATAGCATAACCGAGGTGGCTTAATGTGGTATCTGTGTGAAGGGTGAATGTATGTATATTCCTCTTGGGGCTGGATCCACTGAAGCTCTGTAGACCCCTAGTAATCACTTTCACTGTGCTGACCTTGCAAGATTCATGCCTTTTTCAGTGCCTCACCCAGCAAGATCCTCCTCGTTGCCAGAAACTCTTACTCTCTTCCCGAATTTAAAAACTAACAGAGTGCTGTTCCTCTTTCCCTGTGCACCTCTGCTCTCCCTGATCCAGGATCAAAGTTAATTTCTTTGAGCAGTATGCTTGCTGACAGGCTGTGTAACTCTGCATGGCTCCAGTGAAGTCCACAGGAAGTTGCTCTTATGGTCCAAAAAAAATATCCTCGAGGACTCTCATATTTGATAACAATAAAGTAATGCTGAATGAAGGCATATAGTCTTTACGAGATTCTTGTGTCCGTATTAATTACAGCAGTCCAAATCACTACTGAAACGTATCACAATTGCTTAAAGTAAAAATAGAATAAATTTCTTAAAATCTCAAATTTATTTGGATTCACCTGTAAAATACTTAAGCAGTGGTATTTTATACCCAGCAACATGCAATTGCCATTGACATATATTATTTCTGAAGGTAATATTAAACAAACCAAAGCAGACACTGAGAACAGGAATTAAAAGAACAGGTGGGAAGTGTAGGGATTATTCCTTCTACGTTCACATCTAGTAGGGTTTTCAAAGACGAGAATTTAATCATTCCAACAGGCAGCACTATACTCCTTCTGGAGAGCTCCCTTCTCGGGGGAAAGCATCGGTGCTTTGAGGAATATGTGAAACAGTCCAAATGACAATGCCTGACTCCCACCAGAAAAGAAGTAACTCAAAAATTTCAACACTGCACCTCATAAATCAGAATTTTTCATGTAATTCAGCACACAACAAACATTTACTACAAGAAACAAAAAAGCCTTTCTGTTTACCAATTAAAATGACATAGCACCCTGATATTTTTCAGTCCAGTGGCAACGTGTTAACATAGCCCACCAGCATTTAGAGCTTGGGATCTCTTTAATGTTGAAGTGCACACAAGAATCACAGAAATAATTATTGAGATCACGGAGAGCAGACAGTCTGTCACTAGTACTACTACAGGAAAGCGCGTGCTTGTTAGGAGTCGTTCAACAGGCTCCGCACTAGAAGAGTTCTGGCAGCCGGCCAGAAACACCACATACTATTTCCCTACAAGCCACATAGGTATAAATCCCTCACAGCCAGAAGCACTGGAGTTTCCCTCAGCACCACACAGATGATTTACATAAGTGTTTCCTCATCACACTCCAATATCTGGTCTTTTGCAGCAGGTTACTAATATTCCTTAAAAGCACTTTTCCTCAGCATGAATATGGTTGTCAAAATCCTAGTAACAACCTTGCCGGTAAGTATTTCAGCAGGTTTTACCCCCGGGGAGTTACCACGCAAGCCAGGGCACATATGGGCTCTATGCATCTCTGTTGTGGTGCACTTGTCCTTTTTGCACCATCACTGCGTGCAACCCAGGCTAAAACTGGCTTCCCGGGAGCGCCCATCAATAGTCACATTTCCTTTGGTTAACTACGTTTTGGCCTGCAGTGTGTGACTGAGCATAAAACCGGGTATCCCTGCAACACACACGTACGTGCACTTCACGAGGAGAACCACCACAGCCCTCTGCCGGGTCTGACCGCTCCGAAAGGGCAAAGCCTCAAACCCACTGCAGAAAAACGGCCGAACTCCGCAACCGCGGCACCGACTTTCAGCTTCACCTCAACACAGTTCTGCGTAGCGGAGCAGGAGGCGGCTGCTGGGCAAGCAGGCAGAGGCTGCCCCGTGGGACTCCCTCCTTCACGACCGCGGTCCAGCCACTCGAGGGCTCACCGACACCCGCCAAGCACGCGAAGCCCCCCGCCCCGGCCCCGCGCCG
>VYZT01016569.1:20539-36691 GCA_013400735.1 Pomatostomus ruficeps
GGAGCCCGCTGTCCCTGCGCGCATCGCGGGGGGGCCGCGCTGCGCCCCGCCCCGCCGCGGCTGCCGCAGGAGCAGCAGCAAAGCCGGGGCAGCTTGTCCGGGGGCGGCTGCGGTGACCGCTGTGCCTGGGAATTGGAGGATGAGACACCGGCCTCAGCCCCGAGACGCGACACCCCCGAAGTGCGTTCTGGCGAGTAGCCGAAATACTTCTGAGAACGACCGTATTGAGCTGTCGCTGCTAATTACTATTACTAGTTATATTACTATTATTATTATTATTGCTGCTGCAATGTAGAGCCTGCTGTAGGGCATTACCTTTGGCGTAGGCTCCATCATCACGCATAAGGCAGAGAGCTGCACAAGCAAACTGGGACAGCAGCTCTTACATAACAGCAGCAGGACAGAAATATTCAAAGGAGCTGGCAAGACGGTCTGCCACTTTTGAGCTCAAACCACGCTAACCGTGCAACAGTGTTTGCACCCCCAGTATAAAACGTGATTCTGCCTCTTCCAAAGACATTGCACAACTCCTATGACTTAATTTCACTTCTCCCTCCTTCACTTTAATTGATACCATTAAGGCTGGCTTCATGCAGGAGACAGAAGCATACTTTTCTGCTTAAGAGACGGATCATCTCTGGTCTGTGTCATTGGGAAAAAAACCCACTCATTTAGAGCTGAAATGGAGAAGTTGGGAGAAGCGGTGCCAATGAACCTCTTAGTTTTCATCATTTCTAGCAGTGCTGCAGTGATTCTACAACATTAGCATGCAGGGTGTTTACTGAGTGGATGGATAAAATCTGAATTAGGCAGCAGAGATTACTCAGCATCACCCTGTCCTTTAGCACTAGCCTTATTAACAGTGGTGCTACCCTCGTGATATGAACACCTACACTTATGGCATCTATCCCAACACCATGCAGTTGTGGACTGCACACTTGGAGTCAGGGTCCTCTGTGGAAGAAGCAGACCTACCAGGAGCTACAGCAAGAATTCATGTGAAACTGGGATATACATATCTAGGTCACCTCCAGCCATCCACAGAAATTACCTCTTTCTGACAATGAGTGTAACCAGGCATATTGGGCTTGAAATTTTCCTCCTTTTGAAGGGTTGTGGGATTTTTGGTTGGTTGGTTGAGGGGGGAGGTTGGGGGAGAGGTTTGTGCAGGAGAGGAACTGAAAAGCTTCTCATCTGATTTTTCTTACTTCTTTGTCCTGCTTCTCTGCCTTACCCCATATCAGTAGCAGCACCAAAGATGGCAAAGGAACTGGATGCTAACATGTCCCTGAGTTCCCCCTTTCTACATATATCTTTTTGCTGAATAAATTTCTCAGTTTGCAGTCTGTTTCAGAAAATACTGTCTTATTTTTCTAGGTTAAGAGTATGAGTATTAACCTGAGCAAGACAATCTTCACTGCAATAGCTCAGATTTCATATAGTAATACTACTATTGTTTGAAGCAGTTCAGCAAAATACTTGCTAGTGTAAGCTTCAATTTCAGCACTAAACATTGCACTGTATGTTTTAAAAGCTCACCTAAAAAATTGTCTATACTATGGTAGTGGCAGTGAGCTAGGGGAAATCCCCTAGCTGCCACATTTTAACCCTGTCAGTCATAGATTTTGTTCCACCTCTGTTATTTTAATATTCATCACACTGTATTACGATTCAACAATTGCCAGAAACTTCTGCTGTTCTGTAACGTTCATAGGTTAATGCAAATACGTACTGCCTTTGCCCAGAACTCATTGGAAAGCTGTCATCCCCTGTCAATCTGTGATTTGATAAGAACCCTGGACCTCATCTTAAGACCACCCCTTCCCTTTCCCTATAAAACCCTGTGTAACCACCACTTGCGTTGTCTCTGATAGCCTGTATCCTGAAGAAGCAATAAAAGTCTGGGTATGCTATCAGAAGTCCATTCTCTCTTCTTTGCTTCTACCTGCTTCATTTAACATCAGGTGCTCTGCCTCACACTGCAAAGGCAAAACCTAGGTATATAGATAAGCAAAAGAGATAGCGCTCATCCGAGTGCCAAAACACTTATCTGACCAAGGTGCTGGATAAAGATAGCACTGCAGAATTCCAGGCAGTTTTGCGGACCCCAAAAAGTGATACTAGGGACAATGTGTTTGTCATTATTTTTATATTTTGCTTTTAATTATTTAAAAATTATGATCTGATACTGTTGCTCCTTGGATATTTGTAAATATCTCTTCTGAAAGGAAAGGGGATTAGATTTGATAATATATAGCAAGGGGACCTCACTTTTTGTGCATGCTCTGTGACCATGACTCAGAATTTTTGAAAAGGAAAACCAAGAAATATATTCAGATGTTTTTTATTAATTTAAAAGTAAAGAAATTCTTACTGCCAGTGTATGCTTTATTCCCCTATGATTTTAAACATGCTTAATGTTAAATGGTTATATTAAGTGAGAATTCTTTACTATAAGTTGGCATTGGTTAACATGAGACACAAATATTGCTCCCACTGTAGAGACAAGAAAGAAAAGAAAAAAAAGTATGGTAACATTAAGGGGCTCTCACTGTGCCCAAAGCAAATTATTTAGTGTGCAGCACACTTCTGAGAGCACTCTGGTGAAGTGGCCTCTGCTCAGGATGGGTGACAGCCAGACGAACTGCCCTGGTGGACAAGTCTAGCCAGGCACTGAAGGATGGTGTCCCTCTTCCAACAAACACATCTGCTGAGTACTCAGATAGAGCATTGCGAACCTCAAGGAAATACAGACAGTATCACAGACAATGGCACTGGGCCAAGGACAACATGGCATCCCTGAAGGCTGCTGGCTCTAACTGAGATGTGAAGAGGTCTTTCGCACTGAAGAATTTGAGGGACTCTTCCTCAAAAGAGAAATACTGCCTATAAAAGAGGTACAGTAATGTTTCCGTTTGCTTCAGCATTGTATCACTCTCTATTTTGTCCTGTTTTAGTTGCCAAACTTCAAAAAATATCTAAATCAGGTAGAGAAAATCCAAAGGACAGCCATGAGAATGGTGGAAAGTTTAGAACACTCAATCCAAAAGAAAAATAGGTGTTCAATCTAGATATTAGAAACTGGCATGAGGTATAAAAACATTCTAAATGAGCACTAAAAGGAAGGGAATAATCACTTCTCAGTATCCACAGTACATAGGACAAGAAGTAATCTGCTTGCCTTGCAGATGGTATTGTCACATCAGAACCAAACATTTCAGGAGGAAATAAAGCTTCGCACCACATACCATAAGAAAGAAGTGAAATTGGCATCGTGGAAGATACTCAAGCACACACTAGACAAATGTCTTCCTGGAAGGCATTGTTAATGTCTTGGTACTTTGTCAGGGTGCAGAACAGGGTATCTCTGTAAGTGTCTTGATGTCTTCTGAGTCCATTTTCTGCAACTGTGAATACTGAGACTGGCTTGAGTAAAAGAGCACACCCTTCTTCCTGCAGGTTTTGCAGTGAGCAATAGTTGCCACTTCCTTCCTGTCCTAAACTGCCACACAGTATCTATGTACAACCTGGAAGTGTTGCCACACGCCTCCTGAGAGATTCTGCTTTTCATGCACTGTATCAAGGATAAATGTGTAAACATATAATCAAAGAACCATTTAGTTTGAACAAAGACTTGTAAAATCATCAAGCCAAACTGTTAATCCAGTCCAAGACCACTGCTACACCCTGTCCCTAAGCATCACATCTATGTGTCTTTTAAACACCTCCACAGACAGGGAATCAATGACTTGGCTCTGCAGTCTGTTCCAGTGCATGACAACCCTTCCCATGAATATTTTTTTCTAATATCCAATCTAAACCTCCCCTGATGTGACTTGAGGCTGTTTGTTCTTGTACTGTCACTAATTAATAGGGTGAAGAGTCTGACACTCATCTTACTACAACCTCCTCTCAGGCAGCTCTAGAGAACAAAAAGGTCTCCTCTGAGCCTCCTTTTCTCTAGGGTAAACACCCCCAGCTTCCTCAGCCACTTCTCACAAGACTTTCTCTCCAGACCCTTCACCAGCTCCCTTGCCCTTCCCTGGACACATTCCAGCACCTCAATGTCCTTCCTGTAGTGAGGGGCCCAAAACAGGATTCAAGGTGTGGCCTCAGCAGTACAGTCACTTCCCTGGCCCCGCTGGATGCATTTTTTTCTGTTTGCCATTGGCCTTCTTGGCCACCTGGACACTGCTGGCTCATGTTCAGTGGTTATTGATCAGCACCCCCAGGTCCTTTTCCCCCAGGCAACTTTCCAGCCACACTGCCCCCAGCCTGTAGCACTGCCTGGGGTTGTTGTGCCCCAGGGGCAGGACCTGGCACTTGGCCTTATTGCACCTCACACAACTGGCCTCAGACCATTGATCCAGCCTGTCCAGATCCCTCTGGAGACCCTTCGTGCCCTCCAGCAGATACACACCTTCCCAACCTGGTGTCTCCCCTGCAAACTGACCCAGGTTGCACTTGATCCCCTCACCCAGATCATTGGTAAAGATATTAAATAAAGGAAAGGAACTGGCCCCAGTACTGAGACCTGGGGAACACCACTTGTGCAACACTTTTGTTCCCTGAGTTCCAGCCAAAGCTCTCTGTTCAGCCAGGCCAGTCTTTCCTCTGGCCAGTCTTTCCGCTGTCCCAGTGTGCTGGCTCATCTTTCAGCACACTGGGACAGCCTGCTCCTGCACATTTGAGATTTCCTTTCTGAAGAATGACCAGTCTTCCTGGACTCCTTTGCCTTTGAGGACTGCCTCCCAAGGGACTGTCAACCAGTCTCCTAAACAGTCCAAAGTCTGCCCTCCAGAAGTCCAAGGTAACCAAAGTCTCTCCTTAATTCTCCAAGAATCTATAAACTGTAAAACTGCATGATTTTTTCTACATAATTTTGTATATTGTACTTGAGTGTTTATGTTTTATATTTGAATGTAACAAAACCTGGGTAAACAAACTTTGAAAATAAAATAAAGATACAGCTAGAAGCCAGAGAATATATTCCCTCTAACATGAATTGTACTGAATTACATGAAGTATAGCAACACACCATTTAACTTCCCTTGCATGGTGCTGAAATAAATAAATAAATATAGGGGGATGAGATCACACAAAACGATGTGGGAGTGGAAAAAAATCATCTGCTAAACTAGTATATTATGCTATGGTATGTGATATGTTCTTGTAAGTGAAGTTATCAAAATTATAACAGCGTAGAGATACTTAATTAGGATTTATATGTACTGAATGAGCTCAGTCTAGCATATGGCAAGAGTCAAACTAAAACAAATGGCATTTATTTCTAGTGTTAGTCACTCCATTTTTGTCAAGAAGGTCATTATATCCTTTCAAAATGTATTGTTTTGACAATTTTCTCTTGTTTATGCTTCACAAGTTACACTAAATTGGAAAAAAAATACTAAAATCCCAAACTTCTATACAGGAATGAAAAGTGGATACCCCGATATTGTCTAAAATAGGACTAAAAGGTTATTACTTGGAGGTCATGATAAAGCAGGAGAACTGCCAACCTAAAAATTCCATTAGAAGCTGCTCAATCCAGCAGTTGAATAGCAGCAAGGCTGCCAAAGGTTCCTGTCCCCACATCCAGCCAGCAGCAAAGCTGAGTGTACACTCCCAATAGGTGCGTGTGCTCAGCCTAGAAGTGTGCACACACAGGAATGTGTGGCTGCATGCACAGTTCCACAGGGACCAAAACCACAGCACTCATGCTGACACTTGTCACAGGGCCAGCCTGATCCTGCCTTATCAGGGTGAAAGCCTGAGAGCAGAAAATAGATGCAAATACAGCCATGAAGGGTGAATCCCTCCAGTAGCTGATGTTAAACACTCCATTGTGCCAGCACTTGGCCCCTGGATCCCAATCTGCCCTGCTTCTGAGGCTAGAGCCCTGCTCCACTGGCAGGTACAGACCCACTGGCACACCAGCAAATGCTACTCCCACACATCTAGTCACGGACAGATACATGGATAGATTGTGCTCCCCTCAAAGGGCTGGCTTTAGCCATTTGGTCTCTCCAACAGCTGACTGATTCCTGACTCCTCTCCTCTCCTGCTTGCCCCTCACACAGACATACTCTTCTGAAAAAGGCCTCTCCTGCAGCTGGTCCAGACCTATGGCCTCACTGAACCCCAGGTTCCCTACAGTAGCTGCCTGGACATCCTGGTCCCTCCAATATCCAACCGTCAGACCCCTGCTCTCTCCACTATTACAGACATACAGCAACTTCTTATGTGGCTGTCTTGTGGGTGAGTTTGATGCTTGTTAGTGGTTGCACACATTGATGCTCACACCCACTCACACTGTGCACGTCCTCCACTCTCTCCCTGTGCAGGCAGCAGGGATGCAAGGGTTCCCAGGGCCCTTGCTCCCCTTCCAGCTGCTTGCAGTCATGCACACAGAATAGAGAGCCCCTCACCCAGGAAAATAGCTCAAAATGGAGTTTAATGAAAAGCCAAGGCAGACTGCACTGGTCAGGTAATGGCCAGACAAGCATAACAACTAGCAGCCTCTTTACAGGACACATTTTATCCCCTTACCCTTTTGTTTTCCCACGCTTCTCTACCCACCCTTGTGCTTCCAGACCCTTGTGTGTTGTGGAGATGAGTCTTTAAACATATAACCTAACATTTTTTAACAATGCTTTGGCATATAAAAATTTTTTAAAAATTAAAATTAAAGCAGTTTAAAAATTTAGATGCACATGGAAAGAGTAAATTCTTTGCAATGAACCAGTAGTACAAAGCAATCATGATCAGATTGTGCCACCATGTGGATTGTATCAAAAAGATGTTTCCTTTAGTGCTGGGCTAAAAAGATGCTGCAGGAACAGGTCAAGAAATTCTCCACCACCAAAGGAAAAGTTATTTTGAGTTTCCTTACATTCTAATAGAGACAAGGTGTCTTTGTGATCTGTGCCTTTGAACAACACTGGGCAGATTTTCAGCTGGCACCAATCTCAAACAAACATGGACAAATATCTTATAAGGAAAAGCCATAAAACCTTGTTGAATTATCTTGCTGTTAAGTCACACTAGACAGAATAATTGTGTTTCTTTACTTGCTTGAAGATACAGGTGTGAACAAAAAAAAAACAATCTATCATAGGTTATAAAGAAATCAAAATAATTATTTCTCTGAACTACAATATTACATTCAAACAACAAATCCTTGTGGTAAAAACAATAAACAAGATGGAAACCACAGAGTATGTCAGTGGCCACACTAAAATGGTGATTTGGAGACTGAAGTAGAAGATTGCCCTGGGGGGAAGAGAGGGCTCATAGGAAAGCTGGGGTCGTTAGACAATGTGGAGCTGTCTTTTAAGGTCTGATCTGAAAGGAGATCTAAACAGAAATTGAGAACAGGGTATTTAATAAGGGGTGAGAAGCTTGGTGTGCCACATGAGGCAGCTATAGCATCTGACACGAAGAAGCTGATGTTGCCAAAGCATGAGAAGGCTGATTAAATCAGTCAGTACTCCTTGAGAAAGCATTATATTTCTAAGAAGTGGATTTTGAACCTCTTTGCTTTATTTCATTTGTTATAAGTAGCATATGGACCTAGTGTGAGGCTAATCTCCCTGATAATACAATATCTGCCTGGAGGAAACCCTGGTCCCATGATTTTTCATAATCTGTAATCAATGTATTTAAGATTCTCATGATCACTATCATTACTCAGCTGTTGGCTGACTGACACTCAGTGGCTATTCTCTGTCACTGTCATTATGGTTGAAGTTTCAAAGCTGTATATTCTGACTTCTACAGTGGTCTGGTTACAAAACATATGAAAAAGCCCTGTTAAAATTAAATATCTAAAATATGTTTAGTATGTTAAATATTTTAAATCACAAGGCATGTACCTTAGCCACTGTACTCCATGTTTGAGTGCAAGAATATATCCAAAATCTTTCCTGAACTCATTTTGAATATACCTTAAACTCATTAGGTAAAAGAAACATCTTGGTATTCATGTGAACTTTCAAGGGCAGAAATCTGCCATCTCTGTGAAATTAATGTTAACAGATATTATTTTCTATCCTTTGATGTTGACAGGTAGTACCAGAAGTTCTTCTGAAAAATTTCAGGAACCTTTTATGAGACATCCATGCTTTTTATCATGTTCATTTTCATTCAGGAGCTTGAAGCTCTATGTCTTGTCTAATAGCATATAATGAGTAGGATGCGTGCTGTTCTCTATGAAAACAAATGGTGTTTTTTAAAACAGTATTGCAATTTCTGTAAAAAAATGCTTATTTAGAATAAGGGTTTTAAGAATAATGTAATGTAGTAAAGAGACAATGAAAAATAATGGTACACGAATCTCTTATACAGAAACAGGCAGGAATTTTATTGAAAACACTTTTTGAATCGGTAGATCAAACCTAAGAATGAAATTATAAGATTTCTAATTGACCAGTAGAAAGGCCAAGCAATGTTGAAAGAATAAGTTATCATGCCTGCAGAATGTCTTTATTTTTTTCCCCCAAAATTATATGCTACCCATCTCTTGGCTTTAACTCTGTCCACTGTTTCAGTGCTATGCTTTATCCTGAAGGTGGCTGCATTCATGTGAGTCATTCATTCCTATGTCTGAATCTTTTCACTGGCTGTTTCCTATATTTAGCTGTGACTAAGAGTAAATTAGGTAGTTTCAAGACTACATCGCAACATTTATTTCAGGAAAATATTGTGGCACAATACAAAAAATATAGAATGTAGTTTAAATTCATCACAATAATTATTCAGTAAATATGCTCTTCCACCGGGACAAAAAGTCCCCAAGGGAACCCTTTCTTGCTGTCTTAATGCTTTGGATTAATATATTTTCCTGTATAGACCAAATCATTGTTAAATTATGTTCTTGGGAGAACAAACAAACTTTTGGAACAGTTTTTCTGTTGTAAAAAATCTCTCATGACGTCTCTTTGACCTCCAGAAATTAAGTTTTATAGCTGAAAGAGATCAGACAGCCCACTGGTGATTTATACCCTTACAGGGTTTTACTTTAAATTGCCAGTACCCCCTTTTCTAAAACTGGTCCTCCATGTTATGGGGACCATTATGCATTTTGATTTTGGTAGTGCTGTTTGCAGATGCCTGTCAGAGTCAAAGTTATGGTGTTAAGGCCCAGACGCTTCTAGCTCCTCCGTGCTTATTTCTGGAGATTTCATAAATGTTCTCCATTCTCCAGAGACAGATTTTGTTGTTGTTTACATGGATTTTATAAAATGCTGTCAGAGCAGAATGGACTGATTTTGTATTCATGTTGCATTGGTGGGGATGACTATACCAGCCACTGTTCTGACTAGCACCTCTGACTTTGGAGTGCAGCACCCTAGAACTAAAAGGGTAACCTGTCACAGAATCACCTGAACCACCCATGCTCTGCAGCTCAGACTTGCCACAGATTCATATTCTCATACCCATTCCAAGAAAAATCCAAACAGATTTCATTCTGAGGAGTAGGTAAATAAGGTCAGCCTGCTCACTTTAGTGATTGTGCTTCAAAATAAGGAAGCAGCAAGCAATTAAGAGGGTATTTTCTTGATTTTATCTGAAGATCAGATTTATGTTGTCATCACCATACAAGAATCTTTCATAATATATTCCTGAGAATTGTCAACACTCGTTGTTTCAAAAGACATGTGACTTATCTTTGTCTTCAAAATTGGAAAGTGGAAGCGTTCTTGCTGACATTAACTCCCCTACGCCTGCTTCCCCTTACCATTTCTGATGGTTGTCTAGTAAATGAAATCTCCACTTGTTTCTTGTTTATTTTTAAAGTCTTTGTCCATGCACTGTCCTGACAGTCTTATTTATGTCTTATGAGTGTTCACTGATCAGTCCTGAGATCTTTGATTAAGGTCAAGTGATCTTATTGAAAAGGGCTAGCAGTCATTCCTGGCATATGTCCTTTAATTCTACATTTTAATATTATTGAGCTTTCTTTCTTAAGTTTCTTAAGTTTGACTGGTCCATGACAAGTAGTCATGTTGTAGAATGCTTTGCTTTTATTGTAACAGTTTCATTTCCCTAACATTTTCATCATCTCTCAGAATTTTATTTCCTGATGTTTTTAATCATTCAGGTCACAATTGTGAGTACATGTGATTCAATTTACTGATGCAGATTTCTGTATGCTAAATATCTTTTTCAGAATTCCCACATCTTAAATGTGCTTGTCTCCCTTGTCTCCCAATATCTTTACGGAAGAAATCAGGAGCTGTTCTACTGAAAGTTTCATCATTGTAAAACTGAAAGTATGCATGAAAGTGCACATGCATTCATTCAAGGAATACCAAGCTCCTTGTATTTACTGGTAAATTATTTTCTACATCTGGAGTTTCTGCAGTCACTCCATGCTTGGATGCCTGTGTCCACAACCTCTCACCCTTACAGCACAAGATTTATCAAGCTTAGTCTCCTTAATAGCAAGCTATCTGAGAGTGGTAAAAATTAATGACCTGCAGTACAAAACGGTTAAATTAATTATTCACCAGTTTCCAAAGGGCCATAATTGCATTTCCATTCTCTGTGGAGCTCTCAAATTAGCTTGCTCAGGGACTGGGGCACTCAGCGGTGTGGAGGTTACAAGTACAGAAGTTTGTGTGGGTGCTCAGGAGAGAGGGAGGAGGGGAGGTTGTCAGCTGTGGCTAGGATGGCTATATGGGTGAGGGTGAGGGCAAAGGTTTGGGGGTTTTATGACTCTGGAGAGTTCTGGGATGACTAGATTTGCTGCAATAAGAAGGAAAGTATATGTGCAAGGAATGACTACTGCAGTCTTTCATCAGAACAAAATTCTGTAATTAGTTTGGGACATAAGTTCTCTGGGACTTATAGGTATGCTGAGGGAAGAACAGCTTTCATGACATGACCTTTATCTTTTTCCCACTTAAATCTGATCAGGTACCTGCTTTTGCTTTTGACTGATTCTCTACATAAGGCAAGGTCAGACAAACAGGTTGCTGCCAGCATCTTGCTGTTACAGCGGTAAGTAATGGGCCTGCTCTGAGGAACTGCAGCTCAACAAGCAAGGCAAGCATGACAGGCCTGGCAAACAAGCACCCTGTGAAATGTCTTTAACCCTCACATGCTGCTCTCAGGGGAAGGGCAAAGAAAATAAATTTAAAATTCGAATGAATGGAAGCTTGCACTTTTGCTTTTCATTGTGATATTTTCCTGCAGGGTACAGGAAAAAATAATTTGCACAAAAAAGAAGAAATGCAAATCATCTAGTCTCACTGTAACTCATCTGTATACTGCGTAAGTACAACAGAGTTGGTATTGACATATGGGAAGCCTTGGGGAAACGATAATAAAAATAATCAGTGCCCATGGACTTTATAGTCCTCAAAACCTCTGCTTACAGTCCTATGAAGTGTTGTTGCACTCTTCGTACTTTTCTGAATGGTTAATCTTGGCTTCATATACTTAGAATGTTTTGACATTATGTAAATTTGAATTGTCAGTCAGTAAATCAAAAGTACTGTAACAGAGGAACACAAGTCCACCTAATTTCAGGAGTAGCATTTCAAGCTTGTTGGATTTATGGGAACAAATGGGTACACCATGACTATGGTGTGATCCTGTCAATCAGAGGATGGGAAGATTAAACATTCATGGCTACTGAAAGGCAATTTCCTTCAATTGTCCATCATGCCTTCATTCTTAAGCTTCCCCATAGGATTTCCTCTTGCTCTAAACTTAAGAAAAGGGTATTTCTTTTACTAGACTTTTTATGGTAGTATCAAACTCATGAAGGGGCTATAATTGTCAGACATTTGTTGTTGTTTTGCTTCACATTACTCATTTACCTATGGCGTGACTCAGAAAGCAGATTTTAACTGTAACAAGCCATTTGCGTAGAAAAATGAAAGAAGTATTTTCAATCTGTTCATCTATCAAACAAATGGAGTCATGAAAATCAAGCAGTATGCCCACAGTAAACCTAAGTAAATCAAACCAGAGTGGTATCTGTGGTGGCGTATGGTTACTGAAAGACTATTTCTCGTGACTAGCCTGGTAGACCAGATATAGTCTGGAAATAAATAATTAAGTAATCCAGATATAATACTTTAGACTGGGAAAAATCCTATTATAAAGTGACTTAATTATTTTTTTTAGTATTGGAATCTATAGAAGAATTAACTTTGGAAACAGCACTAATAAAATCATATGAACTGTAAAGATTTTCTTCTTCCTATCATTTTATTCTCAATTTTGGAAAATATTTGGGATATTCAGGAGCTATAAATACCCTCTAGAGGCTTATTTGCCCATTCCACACCTACTATGATATCTCCTTATGTTTAGGGATATTTTCATTATCAACAGTGTGTTTGGATTAGGCTCTTACCTAACACATGTAATGAAACAACTGCAGGGAACCGTTTCCACTAAAATGACTATAAAAGTAGGTCCTAGAAACATACTTTGAATCCAGTGTGCTGTTTCTTGGTTTGACTAACTGTGTGATAAAATGAAGACTATGTCAATCCTAAATCCTAGTTTACATCTCAGCAAAAGGGTTGCAGATAACAGTCTCTGCCCACCCACGGGCAGCAGCACGGCAGAGGTACTGAACATGCACATGAATTCAGTGATGTACAGCTCCACACACAAATGGTTGTGCACAGGAATATTTTCTCCTTGTAATAAGGGAATGCCGCATGATAAGCCCATTAAATTCCATGTGGCCACTTGGGACAAATACAATTCTGCTTCTAAACAGTTCATAAATTGTAAAGGTAAGCGAGACATGCTGCTCACACCTGAAAACTGATATCTGTGAAAGAGAAGTATCTCTCAGCATGAACAAATACAGCTGCATCTATGAAAATTATTTCAATAAAATTATAATTTTCAGACCATCCTAGGGGGTGCAGAAATGGATTTAATTTCATTCCATCCTTTTAACAGCAGATAGGACAGGATACAACAGCAAGAGATGATTTTGTTATCCAATACTGGTAGGTGGAGGTAAAATTTTAAGTTCAACTGTAGAATTCTATCAGTTACCACTGAAGTGTTAAAATGAAATGTTATTGTCATACTGAATTGCCTTTAGGTGTTGTTTCTTTCTGTCACCTTAATTGGTTCCATTCTTAAGGGCAGTAGAAAAAATTGGAAGGCAATCTGAAGGTAATGACTTTACTAAATGTAATGCTTCAGCACTGCAGGTCTCAGGACTTTCAGGGGAGCAGAAGTGAATAGAAAGACTCCGAGGTTTATTGCTCTGCCCTTTGCCCTCTAGCATCACATCTGAAGACAAGGAAATATTGTACTCTAAGAACATAAGGGCAAATTCCTTACTATATTGTAAGTTTATGCGACACTGACAAATTTGTCCATTAGATAAACATTTTCCACACTTTGGAAATTGTATTGGTGGAATTCATTTTCATCTGCTGAGTGGGAAGTGGTTCACAGGATGCATTTGTAGGAGAACAACAAAGAGGGATTTTTTAGCTTGCTGACTCCAGGTTTCTGCCCCCATTAGCAATCATGTAATATAATCCTCTTTTGTTATTTATCAAACTTCAACTTGAAGGCTGAAACTGGATGAGTTTATGCCTCCATTTTCATTCCCTTTGAGGAAAGAAATCTTAGAAAATGACAATACCTTGTTTTCTTCTCTTCTGGGATGGTTACTTACAATTTAGTTTCCTGATAAAATAGAAGTTTGAGTTTGGGTCTTTCAACTTTCCAAATTGCTATTGTCATGTAGGCCACCACAAAATATCAAGCAATCTGCTCAGTAGGAAAGAGTGAGAGAGAAAGTCTCTGACTTTCTGTTAGCCTTGAATAGCTCATCTTTGCCCTCTCCCTCTTTCACCTTCTTGTGTCCCCAAGGATGATACCCATTACTAAGGTGTGCAGATGGACTCCCACAAGCTCCATGATGCCAACTCTCAGCACCATTCTTCCTAGCTATCACTTGCCTGTGGGAATACAGTACCAAGATGCTAAAACTGTCTTTTGCCCACATGACTCATCAATATTGCTTCCAGCAGGACCCACTGCCCTGGGGTGATTTTGAGATAATTTTATTTAAAATATTTAAAATATTTAAACCTGAATCAAAAATACTTTTTTTCTTTTTTTTTTTTTCTCTCTGACCTCAAGTTTAACCAATGCTGAAATGCAGGAACATGAAATATATTTTGCTGTGTATCCTCTCTTAATTCATTCCTCCTTCCTTTTCTACCTACACATAAATACACGCAGTCCTCAACATCACAAATACCATGAAAAAAATCAGAAATCTGAAAGTGTCCAATTGGCAAAAGGGGAGTGCTCTACTTGACCTCTTTTTATCTCTCTCAGTTGTCTTTCACTGTAATATAAGACTTCCACATTAGGGAAAAAATATGCTTTTGGAGTTTTGAGTTGAATATTGCATCTAAAAATGTCACACATGTTCCAGTAAACACAGAGAGTATTCATATACTGCACAGTGACACTGTCTTCTCAATCATGTAATGGTGCATAATTAGCAATGGGGGATCTTCTTTTTATGTTACGTCCTCAGGATTTCACAGCTCCCAAAAACACTGAATGTCTGAAATTCTCATGAAATTCCTACCCACGATTCTTTCTCTGAAAAATCTGGAGGAAAATTAGTAACAACTAACACGCTCCCAGAAACCAATGCGTTTTCTAAGACAGTGATATTGCTACAGCCACGTTTCTGTTCATTCAGAGCAGTCATATATTGAAAGGTGTATTCTGATAGAGCCAGCATGAGGCAGTAAGGCATTTAACCTGTAGCTGGTAAACTGAAGAACTTTGTGCTCTGAACTTGAAGCGAGTCATTAAAGGCAGTAAATTCGAGATGTAGTTTTTCAGCCTTTTGTCACATTATGAGCAGCATTTAACATTGATAGTTTGATGGTAGACAGGAACATTTTTCATCACTGGTCAAATAAAAAAAAATTCTTGAGTTTTTTCTTCATGCATCCGGAGAGCTGTAAAACTAACCAAGGACAAATATGAGACTGCTGAAATATGAAACAATTAAAGGAAATCCCAGTTTAAATCATAATCTCCAGATGGAAAGTATAAGAGAAAAGAAAAAAATAAAAAGTTTCACTAGATACTCATTCTATTATTTTAATTTTTTTTCAGTGAACTCTCACTTGAAATAAAAAGATTTTGTGGGTTTATGCAGGAGAATTCAACATATATACCTGTGTTTTCTCAGGAATTGCAGTAACTAAGCAACTGAAAAACTGAGTAGTTTTCAGCAAGTTGTTTTCAAATTCTGACATGATATTTCTTTATCTTCTAATGACAGTTGTATGACCCTTCTGTCTGGCAATGATTGACAACAGTTAAGATCTGGGTTCAATTTGTAGGACTTACTGACCATACTCAAACATCATCCCTTTGAGCCCTTGCCAGCTGGAAAAATGCTTTAAACTGAATTAATCTGCATGCACTCAGTAAATTAGCTCTGTGGATCTCTCCACCATGTTAAACAGAAACAATTTAGCCAATCGGAGCTCTACAGGGATGGAAAGAAAAATAGAAGAATCCTAATATATCATTGGGGAGAGCATAAATGCCTTGGAGCAAGCAGCTGCCATCCTCAGAGCAGGTTGGCAGTGGTGCTGGTTCCTCCTGCCACAGCTACAGGTGCAAGAAAGCAGTGATTATTCCCCTGCCAGCATTGCCTTGTGTACCCACTGTTTGGTGGCCCATGCTTTTTCTAATGTGTGATGGAATCCATCACATGTATTTTCCTCTAAAGTTCTTCCCTTTCCCCAGGATTAGGGCTAGTGCTGCTGTAAATTCAAAGCACCTCCCCTAATTTAATCAGTGCATTCAAACCCTTTAAGGACTGATTTAAATTAGTCTTTTCAAAGAGTAAAAGGCTGTTCATTTTGTTGGAATTAAACTCACATCATTACTGTATTTGACAGCTTATCATCTACATACCCCCATCTCCCATCAGTCAGAAGTGACAGTGGGTTATACTTGCCAGTATAATGAAAGATGATGAGCTTTTCTACCCATGAGGGTACCTCGAGCTATGAGGACTTTATTTTCAGGAAAAGATACTTCTCAATAAAGAAAAATAAAAGAACTAGTGGGGTTACCAATAAAATATATTTCTGCAACACTCAGAAAAAAAAA
>VYZT01016570.1:0-17952 GCA_013400735.1 Pomatostomus ruficeps
GGCCATTAGCACACTGCAACAGCTGCTAATCCTTCTGTAGTTGACAAATTTAGCATTTTGGACAAATATGCTACAAGGCCTGTCCCACACCTCCCCACGTGTTGCTTGAAAGAAGGCAGGGTGTGGCAGAAGGGACACAGTGGCTGTGGGTGCTCCATAGCAGCAGTGGATGAAGACAGAGACCAGTTTTCACGGAGAAGCACAGGTCATCTCTGAGGGGGGAGACCTTGATCTCTTACTTTATAAGGATGCCTAATGAATCATAGGTTCATTCTTTGCCCAGGGCCTTGGAAAACCCCTGCACTTTACAGGATTTATTTTGAAGGCTTTCCCAACAATGCAGAACAGAAGAGGCCAGAAAGATATACTTTTTTTACATTTTGTTAAGAGCCCTCTAGCCTGATTTTGCTGACTTTTTTTTTAAAAAGTAAGCCCTAGTTTGAAGTAACACTTGGACGTTCATAAGGTATTCCATGACTTAGTGATTCTCAGGAAGTATCTAGATAAGACCTCAGTTCATCTGAAGAGAATGAAACATCAAATAATATTGCCATACTCAGTATTCAGCTTGAAAACTGTTCTTAGAAAAGCATTGATGCAAATAACGCAAAGGAAACCCATTTATTCTTTCTCCAGTTTACTGCATGGTTTTAAAATAATCAGTTTCATCCTGCCCTGTTTGTACTCAATTTCTGGCATCTTTCAGTTTCTTTTTCACTCTCCATCCCTTTTTTCTGTTCCCAATTATGCTGCCAATCACATGAAACTTTTAGCGCCATATCCATACAAGGAGAGAGTCATCGTTTTCTATCAATCAATAACCAAAAATGGAGAAAATGAGTTTTCACTAACATAAAAAAAACTGTGAGTCACCTTCTAGTACTTTCTCATACAGTACAAACCCCCACAGTCTACATCATAATAATACCACAACGGACCACTGATACAAGAGCAACAAAAATTTCACAATCCACATGGTTATGGTCAGGTCCCCACTGGGTTGTTTTGCAAGAACACTTCTAAGGATGTTATCTTCCCAGTCATTCATCTGCCAGATGGACAGGGAGATAAGCCTTCTTTGTTCCTCTCTGGTCATATGAATTTAATTTCATATTTAAATGACCTCATGTTACGATTTTAACTTTAATTTTTATAATTTTGACTTCTAAGGTTCCTTTCCATCTGTCTTTTTGGTTTTACATTCAAACAGAAGTTTGAGTTGCAAGGCTCACTTTCATACTGTTTTTCAAACGTTTCTTTTTCAGTGAATTGGGATTCAGAAAATGAGGTTATTTCTGAATATATGGTCAGCTAATATTCCACTGTAGCAAAAGCACTGTGCTAAACATAGTGGCAGTGCAGGTGCTAATAGTGAACTAGTATTCTATAATGTTTTGACTCTATCAATACTCTTATAGTATTAGCATCTCGTGACCACTGAGCCACTGTATGAGCATTAGACAGTAGTGGTCCTCTTTTACACAACCATTTCAGTCCTGGATAACCCAGTGCACTAAAAACCCGAGTTCCTTTCACAGCTGTGCACTGACACTGCACCCCTTGCTAGGAATATATGCTGTTGCACAGGACAAGGAACAGAATAATATATTCAGACTTCTGGGATAAAAAATATTATTTGAATTAAGCTGTTGCTAAGATGAATGTAAAGCCAGGAGCCAAAGAAGCTGAGAGAATAACTACCAAGCGAAAGATCATTTAGAGATTATAAAAGGAGGAACAAAGTTTATTTTTGCCTCTTCAATAGTTAACTATTTCAAGTGTGCTAAGAAGCTTAGTGTGCTCTCACAATATGGATATGTCAATCAGCTTCCTGGCAACAACTAAATGTGAGATTTTATTTGCAAAATTTCTAAAGGGTCTTCAATTTCTTTCTGTTAAAAAAAGCAATCTGTAGAATTCAGCAAAGATGAAATATCATGGTCACCACACATGAGCACTTCTATTAAAATTAGATTTGCCGGTGTTTCAATAATTTGATGCTACATAATAATTACTAAGTGAGTCCTGCTTTTCCCTTGATGTGGAGTTTATATAGGTTTGTTTTGCAGGGTCTACTGTAACAATAATGAAACTTTAAATATATTTTTTGCCATTTGTATAAATAATCTTTAAACAATCCACCACATGGTTTTGCCTGAAAAATTAGATTTACATCTATACTCTGACTGCTTTGCTTGTTTATAAGCCTGTGAAGTTAAACAGAAGAAATGACTGCCTTAGGATACTCTGAAGGCTATCAAACTTGTTGGCCAAAAGACTGGAACTATTTCTAAGGGAAGGATTTCTCTTCACAAACAAAACCTAACCTTAAACCTTCTTCTTAAGTTAGTGACAAGTTTCACAACAATGGTCACAGCATTACTGAGAGAAGGTGGAAATACGGGACTGGTCAAATATCTAATGGTTTAAATCAAGTCATGCTTTGAACTCATCAAGAATAAAATGCAGGGCTAAATCCTCTTTACCCAATGACTACGGAGGCCATTTCAGACCATGGATTGATAGCTTACGATCTTCAAATAAATTTTTTTTAAAAAAATCTTTAACTTGAGAATGGACGTGGCAGGTAATGGCAGCCATATCCATGCTTAGAGACAAATGTCAGATGCAGAGGAACTCTTACCTGTGGCAGCATCCTGAATATTGAAGACCAACTCAGACTTTATAAAGAATATGATTTGAAAAACACCTCAGTGGAATCGCACCTCTGTCCCACCAACCTTTTAGTGTTTACACCTCAGCAAATTGCCAGCATCACTGGATCAAAATGTCATGTTATCAGCTGTTAGGTGAGATACTGCTCGAATGAACTACAGTCTGTAAAGGATCAGCTGACACAAAGTTGGCTTCCCAGGAGAATCATGGAGGGCCATCATGTCACTGATAACATTTGGCATGTAAAATATATTTAAGCTTAATTTTATATCATGTCCTAAATGAGGTAACTTGAAATAATGCCCCAGTTGAACAAACCCCTTGCAAGGAATATTCTTGTCACCCACAATGGATTGGTGCAAGTTCAGTAGGAATTCAGAGATGTCCTGTAATAGTTTATACTGGTTTTGATTTTACGGTCTTAAATACAAAGAATAAATGTTTTAGGCCCATGAACAAAAAATGCATGCATATTGACTGAAGAACACAGGTACAGAAGAACAGCTGCTACTTTAAACTGCACTTTCTCCTTCTGTCTTTAAGTGAAAAATCCTCTTACAATTTCCAGAAAATAGATTAGTGCATGCTGCATCAATTGCTGAATTATAGAAAACAGTATCTATTATTAGAAACAGATTTGGTTTTAAACTTAGTAAGGAAATAAGCACTCTACATCTGACACTCATCAAATTGAGCTATTTTTGTTCAAACAATGAACAGAGAAATGCCACATGTGAATAAATTCTGAACACTTTGAAGAAACATGGCAGCAATAAAAACAAAGAGGTGTACTGCCTTGGAGGCCTGGACATTGAAGTACAACACATAGACACTGGGAATTTTGTACAATACAAAGGCAAATCATAAAGTGATTCCTTTTCAAAGTCACCTGGAAGTCTCTTGGTTGTATTCAGAAATTTTGAACATATATATTTCTGTGCAAATAAAGAAATTTTCATTTGAATAAAGCACGTATTACATGAAATCAGTAAAGGGTATAAATTCAAAAGTCATCACTCACAAATTTCAAAAATACGCCTTTTATATGCATATATGTGTATATATACTTTCTTTTCTATACATATATAGAGAGATCATTATTCCTGTAGTGTGTATTAGAGAGAAATTACAGCACTAAAATGATAACCTTCCTGTTATTTGAAATAGCTATTTAATAATTTTAAAGGAAACATTTTATTTAAAAAATAAAAATTGTTGTAATTAGTTCCTTTTTCAAATTAAAAAAATTTTGTTATGTATAGGAACGCTATTTTTTATCCAAGTTAATGTTCAACATAACAATTTATCCCATTCATGTTTGAAATGTACATTATGATCAGTGCATAATACACTGTCTCCTAGTTATCAATACTATAAACAACACGGTTGTTTCACATAAGACTTTTTGGAAATCTTTTTGAAATACATACAGGAAAAAATACAACCAATTATCAACAAAAAGAAAAGCATCACTTCTCTGTAGGCCTTTCAAAACATGTTGATAATAGGTCAAAGTTTTCCAAAAGGAAAAATGAGTTAAAACCTAATGTTTCTGAACAGTTTTTCTGTTGATGAAATGCAGAACTTCCAGTGATTTGAGAATGGTATGTTTAGAGTCTGTTGCTTTCCTTGCATTTCAATTTTGCCAATCTTCATCATCTGACAAAAAAAGCCTAAACCATCTGTGGTTGAAAAATAATGTTGTCCATAAAAAAAAAAAAAAAAAAGTAGTAAATCTGTCCATTTTTAGATAGAGTGAACTACCACAGTCCTCACACCACACAGGACTTACCAAAACCAGAAACATGGGTATAAGGTTGCTTCTATAAATAAAGAAATAGGAGACGCAATTGAGGGATAACCACACCTACAACTGTCTTTCAAAGGTGCCAGTAGATACAAACAGGTGATGAATACACACAGGCTGACAATTAGAAGACACTCATTTCTCACACTGAGTGAAAAAAGATTTTAGAACTGCTATCTAATTGAAGCTATGAAGACAAAAGATCTGTTGGGGAGGGCGATTTGTGACCCTTGGTAAGTTTATGAATGGTTTGAAGAATATGCCTGCCAGTTATTCCACATCTGACCAAGATTTCCCCTTTTGATTCTATATTCCTATGTTTAGACCCAAATATTTCAACAGATCTCCACATTTCCAGAAGAAAAGTTAGTACTGCTTCAAAGGAAAGAATCTGTTTTTCAATGGCTTTTACGACCACCAGTTTTCATGTTTTACAACATGCTGTGCCCAATCATATAAAGCCTTGCACACATTTGTTAGTTAAAAGCAATGGTAAAACTGTTCTAGAAGCATGACTTACTCTTTTTACAAAAAGGTCTCTCTTCTAGTGGTTTAGCTTAGGCAAATACAGTAATATTCCTCCTAGTTCTGTAACTCATTTATTTAAAAACTGACTAGGTATGTTCCATCCATATTTTCTAACATTATTCCTTCCGTCTTGACATTTCTCTTTTATGTATTATGTATTTTCCATAAAGACAGTACTAAACCTTTATTAACTACAACAAACTTTAAAATATGACCTGACTAATTAAGCCATATAGACAAAACACCTAAGGAAAATATGTAAAATACATGTACTAACATTTCATAGGAAAAATAAACAAGAAGATAATTTGTAAAGAAGTAATGAGAACATGCCTTGGGGAAGAAATACTTCGTTTTTTATTGGCTGATTTTCTTATCCCAATAATTAGACTTATCTTTAATAGAACAGCTTTACATTTAATTTATTAGTAGAAATTAATTTTGTTATATAATCTAGGAAGTGATACTTCAGACCCACCTGTATTTATAAAATTAAATATGCCTTCAGTGAAAAATGGATATTTTGGCACAATGGCTTTTCCCTAGAACAAGACAAAACCTATTAAAATATTACTCAATTTTTTAGTCCTCAAAATGAAGAATTGCTTTCTGAAACTAATCTTCTTTTGGTCACAGATCTCCCCAAAAGGGCTAATGCTAAAGGCTCTCAATGGGGCTCAGATGTTCCTTAGGCTACTAACAGATCAAGCATGTATTGTATATGAAATTTTACAGTTTGTTATTATTTCCTACATGAAAAAAAAATTCAGATAAAGAATTAGTCACCTGGCTTAAATTCAGAAAGCTACAGAAAGCTACAGCCTTGTATTTCCCTTAGATCTCACTTGAATGCTCACCTAGGTTATGACTGCTGCAACACAGCTTAGTGCTCACAACCTGGCAGTTTGCAAGCTGCCACTTTCCAGCACCCTCCCATGGTTTTTCTTCTCCCATCCTCTTCATTTTTAATACCAATTAAGAGGTATATGGCTACAATTCTTCTTATGAACTGTCAACCATTCCTCTGCAAATCTACTGCAATCTAACCAACTTCTTTTTATTTTGTCTTTCTCTGTCACACAAATGTATGAATTGTAAAAACAGTGTCTTTGATGTCGAAGTTACATCTGTGTATGCACACACACACACACACACACATATCCAGTTTTGCAGAATCACAATCCTGTTCACTTCTAACTACAGCAACTTCTGGTACTGCTCTCCTAGGTAAGCAAAAGGCATTTCTTAATTGCAAGCCTCTCTTACTTCTCCTTTTTAGCAATTCAGCTCATCGATACGAACTGTGCTTAGCACAAAAGCCTTTCCTCGGAACAAAATGAAACCTCCAAAAAATATCAGTCTGTATGTGCTCAGCTTCCAAAATGAAAAAAAACAGGCTCAAAATTTCTACTGCTCTCCATGATGAGACCAGTTTTTCTACTGCGTTACTTTATTTCTTTCAAGTTCTTTTCAACACTTAAACATGATTTTAAGAATTATGTAGCTCAAAAGGTTTTCTAGTGGTCATTAAATGAGTGAAAAGTACATATGAAAATACAATCTTTCACATCTTAGTTGAATTCATTGTAGTAAAATTAGTGATTTCTTTGGGAAACTATGTAACTTAAAAATATAAAACAGAAAAGCCCACAGAGGGAACTCTTCTAGAATTGGTAGTCTAGGATAGCTGCCAGCAATCATAGAGATTTTAAAAAGTTAAATTCAGCAGTGGGATTTGAGGAGGCAGTGTAGTGAAGGACAATTGAGCAGCATGTAATGCTGGCTCAATAACTGCTTTTCCCAATGTCAGTCACGGGACTTTCCTAAGCTTGGTAAAACATTTCCTAAGCTTGGTAAAAAATTTCCTCTTTCTGGCAGTGATCTTTTCCAACTCAGATCTTGTCTTGATAGTTAAAATGCAGAGACACAATTGAACACAAATTAGGTAGATGGCCACACTTAGCACAGACTATCATAGCATTCAAAATCTTGAGAGGAGTGAAGACATTGTTTAGCAAGAAGGAAGAAGATACCAAAGCACGTTGGCAGGCAAGGGAAAAGAGGTCTCACATAGTGCTTAACATGAAAAAGACAAACATCTATCAGGAACTGGCTGTTCCTCTGCTTTGTTTTGTACTGATCACTGTACTGCAATAGTGGAAATTCTGCTACCTCTGTCTCACGGAATTGGGGCTTCTGATTAGAGCCACAACACGAGTGTCCACCTGAAACAGGTTGTGCCACTGCCTGGGAGGCGATGGCTTAAGAAACAAGGGTACCACTCACCGCCAACATTTTACAAAAAGAAAACTTGACTGAAACTGAATTTAGTCTTGACATTAAAGGGTATAGGACACCTTGGAAACCCATGGTAAAGGAGCAAGAGATTCCAGAAACATGTGTAAGCCAGCATATTGCACTTTAAAGACAACAGGTATTTAAAGTGTGAAAGTACTCTCCCAGGGAATGGAAATTAAATGAGCAAAAAGAGTTTTCACCATGAAAAATGTAGAAAAAACATTTTGTAGCTCCTGTAAGTGAAACGCTAAACAAGTATTAGGTTGGCTAAGGGTCTGCACAGGTGACTGACTATCCAGTATCACAGCTTCCACATCTTCCAGCAACTTCCCCATCTCAGGTGGGCTGGAACAGAAGTGATTACGACCAGAGAGAGATATTAATCCTCTGGCCTCACAGCAAAGGCTGTGCTCTTCATGCCATTACCCAGCCAGGCCTCTACAAGAACAGCTAATTTATTGCTTCCTGAGTTCTTTTTTTTATTTTTTTTCCATTTTCAGCCTCCTTAGAAAGAATGTAGTTCTAAGATGTACAGAATCAACAAAACAAAAAAAGCCCTATCATTTTAAAAAGGCATAGCATAACCTAATAATAGACAAGAGATAAAAATGAATCTATAACAAACGTGTAGGTATTAAAAAGGTGTAAACAAACCTTCGACTCTATTCATATAAACTTTTATTCTCCTTAACTCTCCTTGCTTTCTCCTGTTTGTACCTTCCTAATTGCAACTGAATTATTTTCCACTATGAGAAGTTTTTTTAAGGACAACTAAGTACTGAAAAATAACCTTCATCTGAATAATTTTAGTTCAATAGTATTCTGCTCCCTTTTGCCCTTCATAATCCATTGACTGCAAATGGAAATACTCGTGCTTTTTTACAATTTTTATATTGGCAATCACTGCGTAAGTCCAATGTGTTACTGACTTTTCCTCCAAAAAACATTAAAAATGAAATTGCCATGCCAGAGATAACAAAACAGACTGCATCTGCTTCATTTTCAAATGTCAAATGGCATACCATAAATAGGACTGTGAAAGGAATAAAAATACAGTGGGACATGGATTTAGCTGTTGGTTTGTAAGACCAAGTACAAAACCTGTTATGCTTTGGAATATACTGAAAATAGTACTTGGCCTAAAAATTGGTTATCCTTCAATTTTTGTAATCTGTTCAGAAAGTATAAATAATATTGCATTTTTGATGTACACATTCATTGCCAGCTGAGCATGTATACGGAGAATATCCAAGTGGAAGGTTAAAACAACGTACATATGAAAAGAATTCTGTCTCACAATCATTTATATTTGTTGAAAATCACTTAAAGCATAACATAATGACCCTCAGCACTGCAGGAAACAAACTTGGAGACATTCATAGGAAGGTTGAGTATTACTGGACAGCCCATAACACAACATTTGGGTTAGTGCCATATTCAGTCCTTATGGGGTCTGATGAAAAAGAAATTCAATGCAGGCTGCCCAAGTGGGAATTTAATGCAGCTATGCAGTTCTCCTACTAAAAGAGTATCAACTTAATTCCTTAGGTTGCATATGTATTCTAGGTGAAAAATGCACTTACTGTGAAAAGAATGAAGGTCACCAACTTTTCCTATGACTTGAAATGCCAGCTTGAAAGCTAAACTTGCAGTAGAAACATGTAATCTTTTACTCAACAATGGGGCTTTTTTTGTAAACTCTTCACATACCTAAGACTCAAGCTGCATTAAAATACAGGCTTCTGCTTCAAGCTCAGTTTCACAGCCATCCTAAATTTGGCATACTAGGATACTTTCTAACATCATTCCTTAAATTCCTGTAAAGACCTCTCCCACTTACAGCAGCAGCTTCTGCTTAAAACTCCAACAAGGTCTCTTTCTTTGCATGTTAGATTTATAAATATAGACTCTTTACTTGGCAAAATGAAAAAAATATTAAAAACAAATAAACAACAGGGAATGGATTAAGTTTTCTGAAAACACTGTATATTCCCCCTTGCTTCTCTCTCTTCTTCTTCTCAAGTTCAGTAAAAAATTTAAGCTCTGGTAACAGTACCACAGCAACACATTTACAATGCAAATTTCTCAAACTCCTCTACTGAGTTTCAAGGATGAGTACTTCCTAAACTTACAGAACACAGTAAATAGTTTGGTTTTCTGAATCAGAACACATCTGTTAGAATAATATACTCAAGACATTTCATATTAATTCCTCGTTTATTTTCAGGGACATTATTAAATAAAATAACTTTGCAAAGGTATTTGATTCCTAGTGTATAAGAAAAGTACTTCAATTAATCCAGCCTGAATACATTTACAGATTCACACAGGTCATACACAAATACTGGAAATGCACAGATTCAAGACATCCCTTATTTAAATCTGGTTTTAGACTGTTATACAACAAGTATAAGGGGAAAAACCCAAAGGCAGTTTCTGGCAAGTCATACACATAGGGTAATAGGATGTCAACTCCTTTCCCTGACACACTGCCTTGAAGAGATACCTCTCAAACACAGTCAGAGGAGGAAGGCTGGAGAATTACCACCAATCCACTTCTCTTACCTTCCCATACAGACTCCCTGGTTTTGTCACAGTATCATTCTTACTCTGTTTTCTACAACAACTGCATAGAATAATACCCACTGGGTTTTATGTCTGTCACACCACAGTACTGTGATTTTTTTGCTGTTTTGAAGTGAAGGAACACTGTCTGCTGCTATCGTTCAATGTTTTAATACACATTTCATAGCATAGAGATGATTGTAAACAAAACCACAAATAAAGGGCTGTGTTAATCAAAGTAAGAGTGAATTATTTCTGAGCTTTGTCAATTTGTTTCATTCTATAACAAGTAACAAATCTAGAAAGTGCCTCTTAAAGCCTGACATCAGCTGCATTATTCTTTTGTCATTTAGTGTCAGGATGACCAGCAACTACCAGTCATTTGGGTCTTTGTTATTCACTTTACTATTTCCCAAATATATTTTTGAGTGACAGTTCCATGCAGTTCAATTTCAAACTAGTGTGAGTGTATCTTTCCTTTAACAAATACTGAGAACTATCTGTATAATTTCAAAAATTAAAACATGTGAATAAATAACTACTGGGTTATTGGTAAATGAAATCAACTCAGAAATACATACAAAGACTGTAGTGCCCATTTTGAATATAGCTGCTTTTGAATTGTGCAAGATTGCTAAATTTGCAGGTGAATATGATCTAATTTTATTAAGTTGTGACCAGACTTTGATACATGTCCCAACCGAATTCCAGTTTATGAGTGAAAGATTCATATTAAAAAGTCAAAGCAGCACAGTAGGAAGAAGGATCATTTTTCATGAAGTCTGCGAATGCTCTGCTCTGGAGAGTATTATATTGAATTATCCCAACTGTATACTTGTAGGACCTGTGATCTTCAACAGAAAATGTTTCTCCCATATATAACTCCTGTAAAGGCTTTGCCTTTTCTAAAGTTTCTGAGAAAGATAAGGCAAACTAAAACAAGAGAGCAGCAACATGACAAGTTCTTAAGATTTTTTAATCTATTTCAGAATCGTATTTCTCACAGATGAGAGAGAGCAATTTGCCTTTGAATATTTTATTTCAGGCACAGTGCTGAAAATTTGTGATTTTATCCCTCTTTTTCTGCTAGGTTTTATGGGTTTTTTTATGTTGATACTTGAAATTATATGATTATGCATACATTTCTATTAAGTTAAGAGAATACTTTTAGCAGTTAAGAGCCTGGAAATGAAAACTGTAAATGAACAAAGTGAAAAGTCAAATAGAAAGCATTCAAATTTCTAAAATCTTTTTTCAAACTCAGATAGTTTTATGAAGTGCTGTTCATGAATCTTAACTTCGAGGTTGCCAGAACTACAATCAGCAGCAGCTGCACAAAACTTGGTAGTTATGGCTACTGGAAGGTTGCCAGGAAAGTCATGTCCAGTGTTCAGCCAGTTGACTTCCAGCCCGACATGCAGTGATCCAGACGGGTAAAGAGACTGAACAGATACCCCTGACCAAACAGCTCTGACTGTGTGAACATCCAGTGACCTGCTGAGTGCTACAGCAGCCAGGATTGTACTCCTGGATGGATGTTCTCCTCCAAGACTGATGGTAATACCTTGCTCATCTCTGACCCCTGCTAACTACAATGAAAAACACAAGTAGTTTTCCTTTTTTTGATTTTTTTTTAATTTGTAAATGCAATTTCAAAAGATAGCTTTTGCACAGCTCATTGTTCTTTCCAAACAATATTAATATTCTGCAATACCTCCTCAATGAGAGTTTGCCATACAGAAAAACTGCAGGATTAGGAAACAATTAGGAGTTTTCAACTACACTGCTTTCTAGCAGCAATATTTTTTTTATGCCAAAGCAGAACTATTTGGAGTACTAACGGTAAAAATACAATTTCAGTGGAATTTGGTATTATTAAAAAAGTTTTTTATTAGAAGTTATTTTATATTGCTGTAAATTTTCATGCCTACTTAATGAAAAGAAGTCTAATACAGAAAATACTAAATTTTTTTATTCCTTTTTTTTTCTATCTCAAATTGAGGTTTGGTGTCTCCATAGAACAGATAAGGCCATGAATAGATAAAACTAATAGCAATAAATTGTCAAAATTTTATTCAGTCAAGAACTGGATGACATAGTTGAACCAACTATTGATCTGTAAGTCTGTTGTTTGTAGTAAGCAAATAAGTAGAAAATGTAACAGCAAAATTAGGGTGCATGTGGATAAATATTATAGGTAAAGAAAGAGTTAAAGTGGCCCTTAAAAAGAGGGGTGTTTGTTTACAAAGCTAATGAAGTTTTGAGGGGATCACCAAGGCTGAAGATAGGAGGGTTTGATTATTATATGATTATTATAATTATTTGGATTTTGCGAAGTGTTTCAAGGAAATAAAAAGCCATGGGGTACGAGGGAATGTCCCTCCATGAATTAAAAAAAGGGCTCAATGAAAACAGTACATTATTGGTTACTTCCTACAGTGACCAGCAGCTGTCAGGGGAGATCTGCAGATATCTGTTGAGGGCTCATTGCTGTTCAAGGGAGACATTTGGTAACTGGGCAGGGACGTGACAAAGCTTTTGGTGCTATTTTCTTATTCAGGGTTAGAAAAACTTTCTGACAAGCAAGATTTACAAGCAAGTCCTTAAAAGATTTAGTGGACAGTCAATAAAATAACAGATGACACATGACATAGAAATCTAAAGGACTTCAAGTAAGATCCTGGAATTAAGATAGGTATCTCCATGAAAACACACTCAATTGTTAATTTAGCTGTCAAAGAAAACAATGATAAGCATTATTAGGAAAGGACCAGAACACATCTGGAACTTTGTACATCATCCAAGGGTCTTTGTAAATACAAAAATATCTGTTTCTTCCTGCTTTAATACTATTTAGCTCTTGCTCCCACCAAAACATAGTAAAATGGGAATGATTCATAGAGAACTAAATGTGGAGATTAAATGTATTTATGGCTTCAAAGGGAGAATGGATAAATCCGCAAAAGAAAAGCATTAACTTACATGTAAAAAGTAGAAGTATTTTCACTTACATACTATCAGATTATCTGAATTTTATTTTTCTTTAGGGGGGGAGCAATTGATGGAAAATTTAGCTCATAGAAGAGTTACTACAATGAGACTTTTAATTAGAAATTTACTGTAATGATAACATAGTTCCAATAAATCCCTAAGATGTTTTGTCTCTTGTACTCTTTCAATTGCCTTGTTCTGTCAAAATGTTACCAGGTAAATAAAATGGTGGAGGTTTTATATTTCAAATGTGGACTCAATTACAACTGACTGTTGGGATACATATGTTTGAATATGCCAAGTGAAATGTTTCTCTATTGGAAAATAAAGTAATTATTTAAACAGTATTTTTCAAATTAAATGATACAATACTTTTAAACTTTCTGGGTCCTGAGACTCAGATGATGAGCCATAGTTGGAGATGTCTTCTCATAGGAAAATGAAGTCTGGTAAATTATATGAGTCATTAAAGAATACTGGGGAAAATAATACCTCTAGGTTTTCTCCGTGATGATTTCTGTGTCTTAAATCACATCTCAAATACTTAATAAATGTGTTAAATATTAACTTCAGTGTTGTAAAAGTGATTACTGGATACATATTTTTCTCTGCAGGAGAGTTGCCAGTGTGCTCTTACTTGAAAATGAACATTTCTTGCAGGCAATTCTGATGTGTAAAATTCTTTCACAGCATTAAAACATACATGTTTTCCATATATTTTGTTGTAAAATGGTATTTTTCCCCTTCTGAAAAAATCTCAGTACTTGTAATCCCAAACCATGACATGTGACCAGCCCCCATAATAAAATAAAATAATTTATACATCATTAAAATTCATCCCATGAGACCTACCTTTTCTGCTAACAGTTCTCTGATCTTGCTTGCCTGGAGACGAAATTTCATTAACTGCGACTCCAAAGTTAAACATCTTTCCTTCCAGTTTACAGTACCTTCTGGCTCTGAAAGTTCAGCCATATTTATGCTGGAAAAAGAAAGGGAAAAAAATCCCCATGTCAAATTCAGTCTGTATTTAATGTGTGACTTTATTTTAACATGCATACTAATCTATTTCATATAAATCTCAAGAATGCCTCCAAATTTTATACATGTATACATTTAGTAAAAGTATGTTAGTTTACAGGGGCCCTTATAATAACTGTCAAATTCTGAAATCTGTGTTGATAATATTTAGGTTTACCATATTTTAATTTCTTCAATTATCCTGTGGCTGCAATTCTTTTTCCTTGATAAACAGAGACACATCACACATTTTAATCTTCAGTCGATGTATGTATTTCTTCTTACTCAAAAGAGTCTTGCAGGGAACTGACCTTTTGCTTAGCAAATGCATCACATAGGTGTAACTGCCTGTGAGTTAGTAGCACATTTGGTTTTATGCAAGTTTAAGGTTTGGCAGACCACTCTTCTAAAAGTCTTTTAAAATTCTTCTGTTTAATCAAATTGCCTTTAAAATTCAATAACCTTAATGAGAAGGAAGGGGGAGTTCCTGATTCCAAATGTAAAGGTGGGTGAGCAAATGGTCCCTAATGGACCCCCCACCTAAGAAACAATCCTTTTGCATTAGCTGTTGCAGATCTCAGGACATCCTGGTTCAGGCATGTTTCAGTCTCAAATCTGTGCTTTTATCCACATTTAACTGCTCATGCCTTCTGGAAATTAATTTCAGTGCCCTTGTGGACAAGCTGAAAATGCTGGAAAAAATATTCAGGATGAGAGCTGGCTCATCGTGGTTTGGGTTTGAGAAGCCAAGAAAATCATATGCGTGTAAGCAGAAGGACTGGGCTCTGTTGTATTCCAAGTATTTGTAGGCAGTTTAATAAACAGTAAGTGGATGGCTGAATGAAACCATTCAGGCCAAAAAGTTCCCTTGCTAAGTAAGGGCCTGGCCTTTGCAGGGTTCTGGACACCTAGGTTTGGCTTTGAAAATAAAGCCTGAATAGCTCCTAAGTATCCAGTCTATCTCAGAAATAACAAACACGTAAAAAACACCATTCAGTGCGAGGCTGCTGGAAGATCACAACAAAGAAAAAACTCCAAACCCTAAGACTATATTGCATGTTTGTCACCTGAACAGTGGGACACTGACAAGGAAAGGCAAGTAGCCACTGTTTTCAGTGTGATGAAGGAGGCTGATACAGGAAGATCATGGATAATACAAATCTCCTGTACAGGACACTGCAATCCTGACACAGTTAGCATGGATGAATAAGTGACACCACTGAGGGACCTCTGCCATGACCATCCCAGGCCTCCAGATGCCCAGCTTCAAGCACTTCCCTTTCTCCCTGCATTGGAAGAGGCAGCCCCACTTGAAACCCTTCAGCTGGAGCTGGAAGACCTATGAATTTATCTTCTCCATTGTTTTTGACAATGGGAAGAAAAAAGGAAAAGCACCACAAGACACTACAAAGTCATGAGCAGGATTCCAAAAAGTCCTTCACTTTTCTTTGCTACAGTAATATTTTCTATTTATCTTCTAAATTTCTCATGTCTCACATGACTCTCACGTTCATTATAATTAAACAGGTGAAAAACTCTGGCTCAAAACCTTATTTCCTTTCCTATACTGTAAATTCCATGTTTCTTTCATTCCATACCTTAATTTAGAAGGAAAACTGACGTTTGTAAGTTTTCACCACAATCACCTGTCTGAAGATAACTGCTCCATTTTTTGTTCTTTCTTTCTTTTGGTCCTGCAGGCTAGGATTCAAGCTAGAGTTTACAACTATCCTTATTCAGGAATCTCCCACTCAGGAATCCCCATGGAATCACAAGGATTTAAGTACGTTATTAAAATAGTTTCCGAAGCCAATCCTACAACACCCACACTCTAAACACAAGCATTTCAACTGCAGTCCTCCTAGGTGACCAAGACATCTCTGGTGTCTTTTGCCATTCTCCCCCATCTTTGAAAGCTTAGCAGAAAATTCCCTGGACTGTCAGGGAAGCAAGCTGCTCACCGTTGTCCTGTCCCTAACCCATGCTCTTCTCTCCCTATCCAGAATCTCCCTGTTCAAGGGGGGAAGGTGGCACTTGCAAGCAGCAGCTTCTCCTACTTTAGACGGAAGAAGTAGTTTCAGCTGCACATTGATCTGGATTCTGCTCTCCTAAGTAATGAGGAGAGGCAACGTACTATTAGACTATTTAGGATTTTTTAGGTTTTTCCTTTTTAATTAATTGGAGCTACATAAAGCAGAAATGGACATGGCCAACATCTGGTTAACAGTGGGATATTTCAGTGTTTGCGACAGTGAAAACACAAATGGGTCAAGTAATGAAAGAATTTTTGCTTTTTGGTAGGGTACAATATTACAGGGTGGAGTTAAAAATGTTTGTCTTTCAACGGACAAAACATTTGAGTAGATGGATTTCTGGCACTGAACAGTGTGTCCAGCCAAGTAGTTTCTCAATGTCCAAACTCATTAATATTCCACTGCATAAACATTATGGATAAAAAGACTGAAAATAACTCCTTTTATTGTGGGTTGTTTGCTAGAGATTGTAATAATTTACTTCGTATTTTCCAACAAGTCAATGGGTTCTGGAAATATTTACAGGCACATAATACACTGTTTACAATTGCAGAGTGAATGATCTTACTTAGAATCAATGACTTCCTGTTTCCCGCCTGATTCCCCAAGGGAGGATAAAAATGAGTTCATCTTCTCTTGGCTTAATAGAGTACTCTGAATCAGCACTCAAACCGACACAGGGTCCGCCCCTTCTTCCTGCTCCAGTTCCCACCGCAAAGCCCTCCGTTTCCCCTGAGTCTTAAAAAATTAAACCTTTTGAAAAGTAAACTAAAAAAGCACACATTAAAGCCTTAAGTTCTAATTATGTCATCAAAAATTAATTGAGACAAGTTTGACAAGTCTGGAAAGATTAAATTCGTCTTTTTCATTTTTTAAGTTTATAAATCTCTTTCTAGGCTTCAAGAAGTCAGAATGTCACATTCTCCCCAAAGGGATTGATAGAATTTCATTTTCTTTGCTGTCTGCTTGAAAATTATCAAATACATTCCAGGGGGGAGGGAACAATGTTCTAGCTTTTTGAAGTATGTTAAAAAATTTACATATTCCTTATCACACTGTCAGTGCTTTCCTCTGCTTTTAACAAAATGCAGTGTTTAACTAAACATTTCATATTCTGTCCATATGTTCTGGATGTCCTTTCTCTGCTGGAGGAAGCTTGGTAAGTTCTTCTGTTTCAATAAGCATGGATTTGTGCAGTACATAGTGGATTGCCTTCTCCATCCTAAAATGTTTACTGGCCTAAATGCATTTGGACCATACCTCTTGAATTTGAAGTCCCTTTCTTCCATCTTTTCACTCGAACTCGGCACTTATAAATATTTTTGGTGCCATAAAGATTGGACTGGAGAAGGAAAATGATGAGACACAAAGTGGACCTGTTTAGGAATCAAGGAAGTCATTCTCAGGTTTGTTGCCGGCCAAGGCCCTTACTCACCTCCAAACACTGGTAACTTTATTTTGCATTTGACTCATTTTGCATAATTCTATGCTCAGACGAACTGTTGCCTGTGCTATTTAAGACTTCCTTCAAAATCTGGTTTACAAACGCTTTTTCTGCTGCTTCCTAGGTATTGATGAGGTTGTTCCCGTGAAGTGACACAGTCAGTGCTTGCCCACTCCAGCCCCGGCTGCACACCCCCACAACCCCCCGATTTCAGGGGCCAGGCTGCCCCCTCCCAGCTCATTACTGCCTGCTTGGCTTCCCAGTGTCAAATGCGTGCAGCAAACAAGACTAAAGCACGCAAGATCATTTTATGTCTTTTTCCGAATGGCAGTAATTTTAAAGTCGCAGTGTGACACCACACTACGTATCAATTAAATTTCTTGAAATTCTGAAAGCTGGCCGTGTAGGTATCTCAAAAGTATCGTAATCTTATACTTTTGTTTGGGAGTTGTGTTCTTCTCGCTCTTCTATTTTTTGGGAGGACGGCAGGGATGCGGCAGTGCCGACGGGACGAGAGGAGCCTGGACCTCACGGGACCTTACGGGACTCCAGGCACGATGGTCCCCAGCGGCGGGGACATCGCCTGGGGT
>VYZT01016570.1:18148-40994 GCA_013400735.1 Pomatostomus ruficeps
CCCCGCGGCCCCGGCAGCCGGCGGGAGGAGCGGCCCGGGGCTGGGGGCCCGTTCTCCCGCTGGCCCTACTGCGGGGTGCGCTCCCGGGGCCACCGCCTCCCCCGCCTGCTCCGGCCCCGACGGGCTCCGGGGGAGGGCCTGCCCGGACGGAGGGCGATGGAGGCCGGCTGGAGGGCTTCGAGGGCAGGGCTGGCGGAGGAGTCCCAGGAGGGGACGGCCTGCCTATACCCCTTTCCCATCGCAGTTTTTCAAGTTCCTTTGTGAACTAGGAATTTTTCCTCTTAATTTTGGAGATGATGTTAGGAAGAAACATCGGCTTGCTCTGCAGTTCCTCGGCTCCAACACTGGAGCTTACTGTAATTTACTGCTATGTACGTTTCACAAACACATGTACGTGTGAAAGATCATTTGTCAAGTACAAACCGGAGGGTTGGAACCGTGCGGTCCCCGGGGCGATGCTGGGGATATTATGGGCTACATGGGTCTCGCTGAGCTGCCCTGTCCGATGGGTAACAACACACTTCGTATTTGGGTTCCAGCCGGGATAAAGCAGCAGGTGCATGTGCTGCTGAGTCGTGCTGCCAGCAGGCTCTTGGTCCCCTCCGGCCGAAAAAAGCTGAGAGTACATCTCAGGTAACCAGCCGTCTCTGTCCCTTCTGAAAGACTGAATGAAGTATTACAAAGTATTTGGAAGAAGTAATTATGATGTTGTCTGGCACGTAGAGGAATGTTCCTTATCCACACGTTGTTTTGGACTGAGATTCAGGGATTGTATTTTATTTGGATTATGATTTATGGAGGCAAAATGTTTCACAGACTCTTCTGGTGCATAAACAAACCACACTACGCCATTCCTCTGGTGGTTATTTATAATGTAGGTGTGCAGAGTAAACTGCTTTTTCACATTTTTCATCTGTGAGTCATTTAAAGTACAGGGGTTTTTTCTTTCGGGTGGAAAAAAAAAAACAACAAAAACCAAAAAACAACAACCAAAACCACCCAGGTCTTAGAAGCTCAAATATTCCCCATCTGGTTATACACACAATTTCATTTTTTCCTATTCAGTTCAGTACAGGCTCCAATTTTCCACCCGCTTGCAGTGACCTTAGAGTATCCAAACAACTTCACTGAAACTGTTTCATTTGCTGGTACTTTCCTAAGTGCTTCATGTATTTTTTCAACACTGGTCGCTGAAAAGAGTGTTAAAAACTTGATTGGTGGTATAGCAAGGAGTGCATTGTTTTCCACCTGATACCTCCTGTCTCGAGTGTTCAAGTTACATTAAAAGCACATATATTGAAAAAAAAAACCCCTTTGTTTGGATTACAAGATTTAGCCAAAAGAATGGAAATCATCATTTGTTTCCTAACGAGAGCTATATGAAATGATTTCATATTGGCATTTAATGAAAAAATTTTCCATATTGTTTCCTGGAACAGTGACACGCTCGTTCTCTCTGGATACTCCCAAGCGTGCAGAAAGCCCTTGAGTTCAGAGTGAGGGAGCTGGTAGAGGCTTGCGGGAATGACGTGCTTAGACCGCAAGAGGGAGAGCAAAGCCTGCTCGCTCCACGAGTGCTTCTTTCAGTTTGTTTGGTGGATTGACATTTTCACTGCCCTCAAAGTAATAAAAATGCTCTACAGTATTGGAGCTCTCGATACTGATACATAAAGAGGCTTGAAAAAATATTCTGGAAGAAGGAATAGGGATATTCAGGATTTTCTCTCAACTGCCCTGAGCTGTGAAGTATGTAGAGGTGGCTGGAATCCGTGTTCCATTACTGAAGGAAATGGAATTACCAGTAGAACCACTGGGATGCATGGAGCAAAATACAAAAATACAAAATACAACTTTGCTTTGTAAACAGAAAGCAAGGCGGAAAGCCATAAATCTTCCAGGCAAAGACACAGAAAACTATTGTACATGTAAGCACAGTCTCAGGAAGAGAGTTCTTCCTTACTCTTGTTCCTGATGGAAGTTACATGCAAGCAGTAATAAATCTGCACATATTCCTGAAAATATATGCAGAAAATGCAAAAAACTGATACACAATACATTATAGAAGCAAACTACAGGACCAGGTATTTGCACTTTGGACTGATCATTTGTTAGCTGGCTCCCTGCAGAAGAGAACCAAAGTCAGAACATTTTGAAATATATCTCTCTGTAATGTGAATTCTAAGTATTGGCCTCCATGTGGGCTGAAGATGTTGCAGATTTTCTACTGTCTGTAATTGACTTAATGCAAGAAAAAAAGTTCTAAGTTCCTGGTTGTCTTGTTAAACAATAGCCTCATTTGTTAAAAAGTATTATGAGCACCATATTGCAAAACATCTACTCTGGGGTGTGGATGCTGATCCAAAAAATGCCACCAGCTTCATTCCAGAGATGATCAAATTGTCATCAAATCTGCAACCAGAATGAAAAATTTTGGGTTTATGAGACCTTCATGCATATGTAGAACATCATTCTGACATGCTGGACCAGGACCTCACCCCTTCATGAAAAAAGTAGCTTTTTCTGGTCCTATCTCACATAGATAAAAATTGCAACCATTTCAGTTTAGGTATTTCAGATTGGTATGTGCGTCTACACTTGGAGATATATGCCAGGAAACATCTTGTGATTCTAAAATCTTAGATCATACAGTGTCTTCTGTAAGTTTGTTTTTGTGTGGATTCTTCAAAAGGATGACATATATATTTGAGATTAGCAATAGAGAAAAAAGTTCCCATTTATATACTAGTTGCAATTACAAAACTATGATACAAATCAATAGATCATTTTCAGGTGATGTTTGAATTAATTTAAAAGTATCTTAATCTTTCTTGACAGAAAATTGTAAGGTATTTAAATGGAGGAGAGGAAGGGACAAGGATCATTCATGTTCAATTATTATTATTATGAGATGACTTAAAATATTGCTGTTTCGAGGCTATGATTTGTCTTTCAGTGACAGAAAAGCAGCATTTTATCTAAATAACCTCTAGTATTAGTGCTTTGGTACCCTTGAATGGAAGAATCTGGAGTTAATTCAGTTACTAATAAAGGCTTTTTCTACTTAGGAAAACTACAGTTTATGAGAAGGTCCATGGCTTCCCTTTAAAAGCTCAACATCTTTTAATTATCTGGCGCCACAGAGTGGTAAAATTCTATATTGCTCTAAATCATGAATTTTCTGAGAGTTTTCAAATGATGATATAATAATTTCCGTCTGAAAGAAATATAAAATATAAAATATTCTACTTACTGGCAAAGGCATTGTTCAAGAGGACTAGAATGTACGGCTTAAACATTAAAGTTTCCAACTGCATGGGTTAGATTATTTCCTTTGAGGAGAATTTTCACTGGTGGATGTTGATTTGTCAAAACTCTAAAGTCTGTGAGCACAAACCCAGTGCTCAGAAAAAGAACTTCTGATGAATTGCAGAAATATGTTGAGACATCCCAGTAAAAATGGCTGTACCTGGTCAGCCAGCCTGATACCCCAGAATACTGTCCCAGTCACTAGAGGTTCAGGGACTTTGTGAGCCAGAAGTTTTGTGGTTTGAAAGGTTTCTTGTTTTTTTTTTTTTCTCCCATGATTTAGTCCAGTTGCTTTTGAACCAACATAATTTTCAAGATCCAAAATGTCCTAAGATGATGATCTCTGTGGTTTAAATAATTAATTTAGTTTTGGATGTGCCAGCTGCTTGTTTCACTTGATGTCCCTCAATTTTTGCAGCGACAATGAAAAATGTTCTTAGACATATCTGTGATATTCCATTTGCTCTTTCAGAGTGAAGTTACCAAATCACTTTAATGGTTTCACAGAGATGCCCCTCTCTGCCTTTGGCCGTCCTTCCTACCCTACCTCACACCTCTGGCAGTCCTACCACAGTCAGCACACAGTGTCTGAGGTGTAGGTGTATTTATGCAGTGACATAGTGATGCTTTCTTAGTTGGTTTTTATTCTTTCCCTAGAAATTTATAATGCTGTGAGGCTTTTTTTGGTCTCTGGCAGGATCTGTGGCACACAGCAGAACACAGCATAGCCACAGCACCAGTAATTCAAGGGTCTGTTGCTCCTTACCAGCAGATCAGAAATTATGAGAACAGAGTGACTTAGCTTTTTAAGGTAGTTAAACCTCATAACAGCTGCCTGGTGAGTGGTGGTGTGTGACCTAGTTCTGAGTAAGGTATTTTGAGTACTGGAAACTTGGTGCTCTTAGAGAACAGAGCAATTGACATGTGTGGGTGTTGCACGTTATCATTTCATTTCTTTAGATGCCTCTTTGTTTTCACTGCACAACGAATGTGGATTCTTCAGGACTTACCTGACAGCTCCCTGGCACTATGTTTCTCCTAAATGGAAAAACCTGGAGAGGTTAAAGCTTTTTTGGAAAGGAGAAAGTTACTGGAAACAGTGTTACAGAAAATGAGCTGGAACACATAGAGCTGGAACTTTGGAAAGGTTTCATGAAATTGGCCAGTCTGTAGAAGGAAGATCACAGTGAATATAAAAGTATGTAGGTATTGAACTGGGCTGAAGGAGCTGGAGACTTTGCTTGCACTGAGGATGAGGATAATTGTCTGATTTGTCTGGAAGGTTAAATCACTTAAGAGCATTCAGTCTCTCTTTGAGCTGAAGATAATCCGGCATTTTGAGGAGGTCACTGGGACAGGTAGTGCCAAGTAACTGTGTCAATTTCCTAGAAATGGCTGAATGCAAAACAGGGAAAATTCAATGAACCAACAACAAAAAACTCAAATTACTTTCTTTATATGTTTGTATGTGGTTAAACCTTTTCTCAGTTCCTTTGGCCATCACCATGTCAGAAGCCAGAAGGCACTGTGAACCTTCAGCGCTAAAGAGGGATCCAGAAGTTTGTTGAAAGTCCTGAGCAGACCCTAATGGCCTCTGGCTACTTTAGATTGTTAAGAAAATCAGCGTTGGGTGAAAGTCAATTGGCAAGGAATGTGTTTTGTTATATTTTCCACTTTTTCCTTACCTAAACATTGTTGCTCTTAAATCTTTGTGGAAGAATGACTGCTATGTTGAGCTGCCCTTTTACAAGAGTCACTTTTGCAATAACCATTTTCTCAATGAGTGCAAGATTCCTCCTTTCTAGACTCACAGAGTCTGGAAAGGCTGTCTCCATTTGATAGTCTATCACTTGCAAATGATGCACTTGTTATGTATGTTATATTCACATGGGACCTAGGAGGATTGTGAAAGACACAGAACACAGATGTTGAAAATGTAAAAAAAAATCTTCTCTGGCTAAAAACCATAGAATTATAGAATGGTTTGGTTTGGAAGGGACCTTAAAGATCATCTTGTTCCACCCTCACTGCCATGGGCAGGGACACCTTCCAATAGACCAGGTTGCTCAGAGCCCCATCTAACCTCTCCTCGAACAGGGATGAGGCATCCGCAGCTTCTCCGGGCAAGCTGTTCCGGTGCCCTTCCACCCTCACAGGGAAGAATTTCGTTCTAACGTATAATCTAAACCTATTCTCTTTTAGTTTGAATCCATTCCCCCTTGTCCTGTCACTACATGCTCCTGTAAATTGTCTCCCTCCATCTTTCTTGTAGGCTCCCTTCAGATACTTAAAAATTTACTGATGTATAAAAGCTTATACTAAAAAAAATAGCTGGGTTTGGTTCATAATTTTACAATTTTAGAAAATGTGGAAGTGATGGCAAATTAGGGCCTGCTGGAAAGGATCAAGAGATATGGTTATGAAGAAACAAATGGAGTACACTTTTCAAATTAAGTTTATTGGATTTTTGTGAAATGTTTAGTCAAGCCTCTTTCTGCTTCTTAGAAAAATGGTTTGTAACTAGAGCAGCTTGATTTGCATTGGATGCAAACTAGCATTTGCTTCCTCTGGCTCTGAAATGTAGTTGGCTCTGGAGGGAGGCTGACCAGCCACTTTGTGCAGCAAGGGCGCCTGACAGATTAGGCTCCGACAGTCACAGCCATCCATTTGAGCCTGCTGAGGACATTCAGGAACTGAGGCAGGAGATTAACTACTTGGCGAGAAACACAAGCTAAGGCCATCATGGGATACATCAAAGTTACCACCAATTTTTTCCGAAGTTGAGAGTATATTTAAAATAAGGAAAGATAGTCGTGCCTTACAAAGGCCAGTGACTCTGGAGTGAGTCCAGAGGATGGCAATGGAACTAGAGAAGGGTTTGGAGCACATATCCTACGAGAAGCGGCTGAGGGAGACAAGGGTGTTTACCCAGGAGGAAAGGGAGGCTCAGGGGTGACGTTTTCGCTCTCTACAACTGCCTGAAAGGAGGCTGTAGCCAGGTGGGGGGTGGCCCCTTCTCCCAGGCAACTAAAGACAGGACAAGAGGACACAGCTTTAAGCTATACCGGAGAGGTTCAGGTTGCACATTACGAAAAATGTTTTCACAGAAAGGGAGATTAGACATTGGGATGGGCTGCTCAGGGAGGTGGTGGAGTCGCCATCCCTGGAGGTGTTTAAGGAAAGGCTGGACGTGACACTCGGTGCCCTGGTCTATTTACATGGCAGCGTTCGGTGACAGGTTGGACGCGACGATCTCAGACGGCTTCTTCAACCTAACTGATTCTGTGGTTCAGTGACTCGCGCTGGTTCATCTTTTAGTTAAGACAAGCATTTGCCACGGAAATGCGGCAGGAGCGGCCGCCTCCCTCCGAGTGCCCGGGCGATGGCGGTGTGAGGCGGTGCCGGGGGCGGGGAGCGGCGCTGTTGGCGGCGGCCGGCACGTGGTGGGGCGGGGCGCGGGCACCGGGAAGGGACGGAGGGACGCGGCACCGCGGGTGAGGGTCCGCTCGGGTAAGGGGTGAGCGATGCTCCCTTGGTGCTCCCCTTACCCGCTGCTGTGGCGCTCTGATTGCAGCCGCTTCCCCAGGCGGGCGCCGCCGTGCTCCGGGCCCGCGCCGCCGCCGGGGAAGGGGAGGCCCCGGGCGGGTGTCTGAGGCGGAGGCGGCGTGGCCCGGCCCGGCCCAGGGTCCGTCCGAGCGCTCGGTGCCGCCGAATGCGGGGGTTATTCGGGCAGGGAGGGCGCGGAGCAGTCGCGGGCAGCGGGGCCCGGCGGCGGCCCGGAGCCCGGGGCAGGGCGACTCGCGGGCCCTGCGGAGGGACTGCCAGCACCGGTGGGCTGGGGACTTGGGCACTGGCGGGCAGTGGGAGCAACGGGACTTGGGAATGCGGGGCGAAGGCTTGGGGAAGGACAGGTGGGGACGGCACATGGGGAAGGGAGCAGGACCCGAAGGAAGGGCCCCGGGGTTCAGGTACGGGAGAGGGCCCTTGGCGTATCGGGAGGGGGCAGAGGCCCTGGGTGTTATGTAGACATGGCGGGATGGGGGCAGGTCCAGACAGGGGCTCACTATTCCCTCTCCCTGCGCTGCATACCCTGTGCCCTCCCTCTCTCCTCCAGCTCCATTTCCAGCTCTACAGCCCATTTTTCTGCACCAATAACTTGCTGTGGGGGCCCTGGGCTGGGATGAGCACACGACCCTCCCAGAGCACTGATCAGCGACTGGGATAGGGAAACACGACTCCATCTCTTCCTCTGTGCCACCCCCGGCCCTAAACCTCTCCTCACCTCATAACTCCCCCCGTGGTCACCCCCAGGATCTTTGTCAACCGGAGCCTGGCGCTGGAGAAGATCAAGTGCTTTGGCTTTGACATGGACTACACCTTGGCCAGTGCGTTTTGGGGGGGCCCTAAGGCAGGGTGGGGTGGTGGTGGGATTCCCCCAGCCCCTGCCCACATTCCCCTTTGCCCCCCTGCAGTGTACAAGTCCCCCGACTACGAAGAGCTGGCCTTCGTCCTGTTGCTGGAGCACCTCGTCGCCATTGGGTACCCTCCTGAGATCCTTGCCTACAAATATGACCCCACCTTCCCCACCCGGTGAGTTTGTGGAGGGGTCCCAGAGACGGGAGGGGAGGGGAAGTGAGCCCCCCACCCACTGACAGCTGTGTGGTGCAGGGGGCTGGTGTTCGATGCCCTGTACGGGAACCTGCTGAAGGTGGATTCCCACGGGAACCTGCTGGTCTGTGCCCATGGCTTCCGCTTCCTCAAGGGGTGAGTCTGGGAATCCTCCACTCCCGGGGCAGGAGGGATTGGGGGTCCCTCAGGGTAGAGTGTAGCTCCATGCTCCCTCCCCAGAGCCGAAATCCTCCACTATTACCCCAACAAGTTCATCCAGCGGGATGACATGAAGCGCTTCCACATCCTCAACACCCTCTTCAACCTGACAGGTGAGTGAATTGTCCTGGCCCTCCCACCACCTTGGGGTGCTGTCCTGCCCTGCACCCCCTCTCACAGCCCCCTCCCCCACAGAGGCCCATCTCTATGCCTGTCTTGTGGACTTCTTCACCAACTGCTCCAGATATGTCAAGTAAGAGGGTGGGGGCTTGGTATTGAATCAGATGAGAGGTAAATCTTGGGGGGAGCTTCCCTTGGCAGGGCAGCCCCTTCACCCCCTCCATTCCTGACTGTTGCAGTTGTGACACCGGCTACAAGCATGGGAACCTCTTCATGTCCTTCCGCAGCATGTTCCAGGATGTGCGCGAGGCCATGGACCATGTCCACCTCTCTGTGAGTGCAATGGGCAGGGGGCTGGTGGTCGTGGGTGCTGAGAGTGCTGGGGTTTCCCCACATGCACACCCTGTGAAGTTTTGGCCAGCCCCACCCCATCCCTTCTGCAGGGCTGCCTCAAGGAGAAGACTCTAGAGAACCTGGAGAAATACGTGGTGAAGGATGTGAGTTGTGCAGATCCCCATGGACCCCTCCCTACTCTGCTCCCCTCAGTCAATTCCTCATGGCCCCCACTGACTTGCCCCTCACCAGCCCCGTGTGCCACTGCTGCTGAGCCGTATGAAGGAGGTGGGGAAGGTCTTCCTGGCCACCAACAGTGACTACACCTACACTGATGTGCGTAGGGGGTGTCCATGTCCTCCACCACCAGGTCCAGCCTGCCCTGGATGGGGGGGAGAGGGGATGTGTTGATGCACAGGCAGGTCTGCCTTCCCAGGGGGGCAGCAGTGATGATGTCAGATGTCCTTGCAGGCCATCATGTCCTACCTCTTTGACTTCAGCAATGGGGACAAGGTGAGTCTGTCCCCAGTGTGGGCTGGTGTGGAAGGGACACAGGGTGCTATCAGCATCCTCTTGACCCCTTCCCCGGCATCCACAGGCTGACGTCCCACAGCGCCCCTGGAGGTCCTATTTTGACCTGATTGTGGTGGACACTCGCAAGCCCCTCTTCTTTGCTGAAGGCACCGTCCTGCGCCAAGTTGACACGGTGGGGACGCCTCCCTGCTGCGGGGCCAGTTGGGGTGGTGGGCACTATTTAGGCACTGAGAGTTCTCCTATGGGCACAGCAGGGTAGATTCACGGCTGGTTGGGCACCAAGCAGGCACAGATAACAGTGTTCCCATCCTGCGGTCCTCTTGTTCTGCAGGACACAGGGAAGCTGCGCATTGGGACATACACCGGCCCCCTCCAGCACTGCGCTGTCTACTCTGGTGGTAAGCGCCCAGCTGGGCTCTGTGGGCAGCACAGGGGGACATGCCCACCCCCCCCTTGCCTTGACCCCCCGGCTGTCACAGGCTCCTCTGATATGGTGTGTGACCTGCTGGGTGTGAAGGGCAAAGACATCCTCTACATGGGGGACCACATCTTTGGGGACATCCTCAAATCCAAGAAGCGGCAGGGCTGGCGCACCTTTCTGGTGGTGCCTGAGCTGGCCCGAGAGCTGCAGGTCTGGACAGAGAAGAGCGGTGAGCAGTGCTGGTTTGGGGACACAGAATTTGCTGGCCTGGAGCCTCCTACACCCCTTGATGGCAAAACTGCCTTGGTGGGCCATGCCCTGACCCTCTTTGTTGGTCGTGCCTGCACTGAGCTGGCCCCATTGCCCTTGCAGAGCTATTTGAGGAGCTGCGGAGCCTGGATCTCTTCCTGGCTGAGCTGTACCAGTGAGTTGGTTGGGGTGGGAGACAAGCAGGGGTGGGGGTACCTATAGGGAACCCTCCAGGTAAGCCCTCAGCTGGGTCTGTTCCACTCCAGACACTTGGACAGTGGCAGCAGCGAGTGCCCAGACATCAGCTCCATCAAGCGTCGGATCCAGGTGACACCCCAGGGCGCTGTCCCAGCTGACATACAGCTTAGCTCACCCTCCTGCCATAACTCCCTCTGGGGGGAGCCCCCCAGGGGGTGTTGCGTGTTCTGACTGTCCTGCTGTGCCCACAGAAAGTCACACATGAGATGGACATGTGCTACGGGAAGATGGGCAGCCTCTTCCGCTGTGGCTCACGTCAGACGCTCTTTGCCAACCAGCTCATGCGCTATGCAGACCTCTACGCTGCCTCTTTCATCAACTTCCTCTATTACCCCTTCAGCTACCTCTTCCGGGCACCCCCTGTCCTGGTACACAGCCCCCAGCCCCTGCTGCTCACCCACTGTGCCTCAGTTTCCCTCCCTGCCTGAGGGGATGATGGGGCTGATAGTGGTGTTGGGTGGGCACCCAATTCCTTGACCAGCTGGTCCCAGCCTCTCTCTGGGAGTCTTGTCCATCCCCCCACAGATGGCCCATGAGTCAACAGTGGAGCACTCTCGCCTGGAGTCGGGGGACGCAGTCACTGCCCTTCCTCCCTGGCTGGCCCAGCATGGCGACCCTGGCCAGCAGGTGAGTGGCAGGGAACAGAGGGGCAGTAGGATATGGGCATCCTGCCACCCTGATGCCCTCAGTGTCCTGTGCCCACTGAGCCCCTTCTGCACTGTCTCAGGTCTCCCAGGACTCAAGTGGGGAGGAGGAAGATGATGGAGAAGCCTGAGCACACCCCAGCTGCTGCCATGGCAGGTGCCAGCCCCATGGGAGGGCATTTCGTGGCCCTAGACCATTTGCACTGCCAGATCAAAACCATTTATGGTCAGCTACCACCTCCAGTGGCCACAGGATGGCTGGTGGCCCTGATGCATGGCCCCTGTCACACCTGTCTCTGGGCAGTTGGGAACTGCTCCTGACTGTGCCCAGAGCCAGGAGAGGGTTCCCCGCAAGCCTGCCAGCTCCTGCCCCTTTATTAACTCATATCTCTCCCACCAGCTCAATGCCAGCCTGGGGCCACCAGGTGCCAGGGTGAAGGGGCAGTGCCCCTGCTCCAGTACCACTGAAAGCCCCACTGCAGCAGTCGGGGTCCCAGCAGCTCCTGCTCCTTTAGCCTCTGGGCCTGGCCATGAGCACTACAGTGCTGGGTGGAGGGGATGGGGCTCTGGAGGCGACAGCTGCTCTGCGGGAACCCCCTTCACCTGCTGTTCCCCTCTTCTTTTTTCTACCCTTTTCTATTTATAAAAGATACTCAAAACTCCTGGCACCGCAGAGACATAAAATTGTCTGTTTTAAAGGAAAACGGCTTTGTCTTTGCACCTGAGAGGTGGCGGTAAAGGGCAGTCCCCAGACCCTTGTCCAGCTGCTGGGACAAGCACAAGCCTCTGGGAAGACAGTGGCAGCCCCAAGCTATCCCTACCTCTGCAGAAGGGCCCAGGCCAGCAGTGCTCCACAGAGTGGAGCCAGCCCTGTGCCCAAACTCCAGCACACTGCTCCGAGACTTCTTCCAGCATCCATGACTCAATAGAGATGCTGAGCCAAGGCTGGGGTTGGATGCATCATGAGGGAGAGAGGATACAGAAGAGCGTGATGGGGCCGGGACTACTGCTTGCTGGACATGCTGCTGGCCAAAGCTGGGCCAATTAGAGAGGCTGGTAACGCCTCTGTGATGACATATCTAAGAAGTAAATCAAAACAAAGTGGGGATGCTGGTGGATGACAGGGCTCCCTCACCTTCCACAGATGCTGTACGGTCACTCTTCACAGCAGGAAGCACCTGGCACAGTTCCTTGTGCCATGACCTGCTCCAAGTGCAGGGACAGCAGCAGAGGGGGCCCAAGTGCACTTACAGGGCTCATCTGTCCCCAGCCCCCAACCGTGCCCAGGAGTTGAGGGCCTGGCCTACTGCACCCCAAGGTCCTCTGCAACCCTTGATGCTGCTGTCAGTCTCAAGGCCTGCACAGAAGCTGCTGGGGTGCTGCACATCCCCCAGCCACTCAGGCAGGGCCAGTGTTACCACCTGTGCTTCCAGACACTGAGTCTGCATATGCCCCTCCGTAGGGGACATACAGATGCTGTACGGGTACGGCACAAGGAAGCTCCAGAACAAATCCCTCAGGACATTGTTTCCAAACACTGGGAGGTGCCTGGTACATTGCATTCTAAAGCAGGAACACCGGAGCATGTGTCATGGCAGAGGAGCTGAGAGCAGTCCTGGGGGACACAATCACAGGAGACACAGCTGGTGTCTCCACACCACTCATCAGGGCACACACATCTCTGCTGCAAGTTTCAATATATTTAAATCAACATTTAGATATTTGACACAGGCTTATTCTGTGCCACCCCCTCCCCTCTAAGTCTGAGGGGCAGCAAGAGCAATCAGTGGAGCATGTATGAGGCAGCACAGTGCGCAGGCAACCTGCCCCCACTGGGAACCCCTCAGGAGCTCTCAAGAGGATATGAACTTAAACCCTCTAGCTCTGTAACTTCTGGCAAAGCCATGTTTTTCTCGAAGAAGAAGCAAGTATCCTTCTCAGCATCCAGGATTTCACTGAGGGATGACACCACCGGGTCATGGTCCTTCAGCATGTCTGGGTAGTGACTCACAGCCCGTTCAATCCGTAGTGAACGCCGCACGGGTGTCAGAAATTTCAATTCTGGGCCTTCTGGGAGCTCCCTTCCTCTATGGAGAGGACAAGAGCCTTGGGTAAACCCTGTGGAGGAGCACTGGCAGGGGAGGGTGCGTGCTACCAGGAGCAGGAGGGTTCAGCCTCACCTGGATGCAGATGTAACCCGTAACTTGACTGAGGGTGGAAGGGCGGTCAGGGGCCTCCCCACCAGGTCTGGAGTCAATGTTATGGGCTGCCTCTCACCTGGACAAGGCATTGTAGGCCTCCAAGGAACAGGTTCCTCAGCCTTTTCTCCTGGCAGGAGAGGAAAAAGGCAACACAGTTGCAGAGAACAGTAGCCGGAAGGGATTATACCTCAGCACTCTGACCAGGGCACCTGGCTACAGAGGCTTGCTGGGCCAGGACTCTCCCTAGCCCTGCCAGAGTAACATTGTCCCATTTTTGAGATCAGGATTCCAGACTTTCACAACACTAGTCAGGAGGGTCACCAGGTGCTGGGACAGACTGTAAACCATGTTGCTTCCTGGCTGGCAAGACCAGGGAGCCCCCACCTGCCCATGCTCCAGCTGGCCCCCCCAGCGCTCAGGTTACCTTCCAATTTTTGGCCTGCTTCCTTCAAAATATCGAGAGCAGTTTCCCTGAGCTCCTCGACTGGCTGCAGGAAAAGCAGAACATGGGTCAGGGCAGGTCTAGCATGGGAACGGAGACCTGAGTTACAGCTGAATAGGAGAAAAGGCTTTTGCTGCGTCACAAAACCGTGTGCTGAGGACAGCAGGAAGAAGCTGCAGGATTTCCCTTTGCCCAGGGGGATCCATCAACACCTAGCCCAGCTGGTCAGGAAGCCCACCCTGCATGGGCATATCCTGCAGCATGGAATGGGACTGGCAGCTCCCAAGGACATTTTCATCTGTGACTAATGCTGCTAAACTCATTCCAAAACCTGGCCCCTGGATCTTGAAGAAGCCCTCCAGTGCAGAGGCAGGGAACACAGGGAGCTGGCATACCCCGCTCACCTCAGCCCCAGCGCTGACTGCTTCTCTGTACAGCTGCAACACATCAAAGGGGCCATTCCGGGCCAGCAGCTTTGCTTGGCAGATCCAGAATTTGGCAAATTTCTCTGGCTGGGGCACAAGGGATAGCACTGCTGAGATCTCCTCTGCATGGACACCCTGCAAGGAGAAGGGTAAGGGCCTGGAGAAAGCTGTCCATGGCATGAACCACTGTGTGCTTTGGCTGGGGTAGAATTATTTTCCTTCTTAGTCATTGGTATGCGCCTGTGCTTGGGATTTGTGCTAAACACAGTGATGATAAGTATTTTCATTATTGCTGAGCAAGATTTACACAGGGCCAAGGCCTTTTCTACTTTTTGTACTGCCACACTGGCAAGGAGGCTGGGGATGTGTGGGAAGTTGTGACGAGACATAGCCAGGAGAGGTGACTCCAACTGACCAAAGAGATATTCAAGACCCCATACTCAGTATATAAAGTGAGGGGACATTTGGAGTGATGCTGTTTGTCTCCCCTAGTCACCACTGTGTGTGATGGGATCCTGCTCTCCTGGAGGTGGCAGAACACCTGCCTGGCCATGGGAAGCAGGGAGTTGATGTTTGGCTTTGCTTGTGTGTGCAGCTTTTGCTTTCCCAATTAAACTGTCTTTATATCAACCCACAAATTCTTTGGCTTTTACCCTTACGATTCTCTCCCCAGTCCTGCTGGTGGAGGACTGAGTGAGCAGCTGCGAGGGCTTGGTTGCTGGCTGGGGTTAAACCACAATAGTCCTTTTCAACAGGGTACCCCTCCATTCTCGCAGTCAGCACAGCTCACCACATGCCTTTGGCCTAGCCATAACTTCATGAGGACTTTTATTTTCCTATAATTCCCCTCTGGCAACTGAACACTTCCTCCCAACCCCTCTTAGCTACTGGAGGGACATGGCCCTCATCCCCTGGTATGCTCCAGGAGAAGCTTGTTCAAGCAGCTCCTTTCCCATTCCTACCTCCTCAACGAGCTTCAGGCACTCAGTTAGTATGTTGTTGATCTTCACTTGGCAGTGCTGCTCTGGATTCTCTTGCTTCTCTTTTGTGTTGACCTTTCTGTAGGATGGCTTCACTGCCTGCTTCTGAAGAAGTATCATCGGTGGCCGCTTGTATTTCTTGCCTTTGGATGCCACCCACTCCTCCAGCTGTTTCCTGTCCAAGGACCGAGAGATCATAGTTACCACCCCAGCAGAGAGTAGCTTGGCAAGAGCTGGCTGTTTTTCCTTGCAATCTCCCTTTAGCCAGCTTCAGCTGCTTAAAAAGAATCAGTATATCTATCTCAGAAACACATCTGAGCTCTAGGCTGGGAAACGAAAACACTCTAAAAGTATAAACCTTGAGGCTAAAACAGGAGAGTGGCCACACATTCTCCTTCCGCTTACTGAGTCAGTGGGAGAGGAACCCAGGGTGCCACCCAACATCATCCCCAACCCCTTCTTTTTCGGGACATCAACCTCCCAACAAGCTTTTGCTGATAAAAGACTTTGGACTGTGTTTTCAGCAGGATAGTGCTGGGTCACCCAGTCAAACCCTTTAAACTCTGCTGTTTCCTGGAAGCAGCACCCAGGCGGCCAGAGCTGCCACTTACTTACGATCTGCAGCTGATGGGATCCTTGGAATGCTCCTAGCCTGCATGCCACTTGCCTTTGGCAGCTCTGGTTGAAGCTGATCTCTCCTCGAATCACCCTCAACTACATGAGTTTTGGAGTTGTGTATGCTGCAAGACTGGTTTGGGTGGCCTGTCCCTTGGGATACTGCTGTGTCTCCAGGAGGCACCACCTTCACATCCTTCCTGTCCATCCCCTCTTGAACCAGGGACCTTGGCCGTAGCAAAGTGACACCTGGCTTGGTGGGAAATTTTCTCATTGGGGGAGATTGGCCGTGCTGCCTAGAATTTCCCCCTGGAGCTGTGCCAGGTGGCTTTCCTACCGGTTGCCTCACTGTAGTAGTTTTTCCTTGGTTTGTCCCTGGGCTTTTCTGTAGCAAATTAGCAGAAGCAGGAAAGAAGAGAGAGGGCTGAAATGGCTGAGTTGTGATACTTGTATTTTGAGATACAGTCTTTGACTCTGGCAGAGTTTTCCTGAATTTATCCAGAACTGGCTCTTCCTTAGCCTTGTCTTTTGGATCCAGAACAGGCCTTGACATTATGGTTGAGCTTTGCCTGTGGGCCAAGGCTCCCTTCTTCCAGACACCGTTTCCATCAGATTGGAAAGTTCTGATCAGCTCCAGGGCTGTGGAGGCTTGTGGGCTGAGGTTTTCCTTGTGGCAGACCAGCCTGTCCTGCAGCCCCTCATTCAGGGAGCAAGGTGCTCCAGAAGGGAGGTGGTCACATCCCACTGGAGGTGCTGCGGCAATGAGAGTCTCCTGTGCAGACTTCTGGTTCCTTTCTGGATTTAGGTGACTAGAGCTTGAAGGTGGGAGCCTGCCTCTGGTCTGTGCAGAAGCAGGAAGCTTCGCATTCTTCCCGGACTGCACTGGAAGCACTCCTGCTGCTCTCTGGGATGTATCTGAAGGCTTCTGCTGAGCAGTGTGGCCAGTGTGCTGTGTCAGCTTGGCTCCAAGCTTGCCATCCCCTTGAGCACCCTCCATCACATTCCCAAGAACATCCTTCTTGTTCCTGTCAACCTGGAAAAAGAAAGCAGGCCTCAGCTCCAAGGAGAGCGCAGCTTGGTCAGACCCTGACAGCTGGCCCAGGGGACAGGCATGTGACAAAGCAGCTGTCGACAGAACAAGAACACAAGACCCACCAGGACATGGGCAAAGGATCAGTCTCCCAAACTGAACAGAAGCTAGACAGTGTTAGAGAATAAAGTAGGTATTTATTATAGGCCTTCAATAGATACACCTTGGGCAGTGCAAAAGCCTCGCAGAGACTACACCTAAAATGGACAACTGATCATGAGTTTTGTGTACACTTTTATAAATTTTGATCAATTTACATATCAGGGTTAATTCTCCAATTACAATTTCAGGTAATTTACCCCAAGTCTATCCTCCCTTTTAGAGGCTTAGTTTACATATTTCAGGGCCTGGAACAACAAGGTGTCCTTGAGTTTCAGGCCAGAGAGGATTTGTTGTGTCTAACTAGAGTGGGAGAACAGAAGCTAATAGACTATATGGAGTTTTAGTTACACACTAAAGCAGTGCAGGATCTGAAAAATAAAAAAGCTAAATCTTAAGGCGTCAATAAAACACTCATTCACGACAGGGGACCCGTTCTGCCCAGACTCACTTAAAGCACGAAAGACTCAAAAGCTTCCTACTTACATGCTTGAGTTTAGAAACTGGTTCTAAAGGTGGATTCTGGTGATTAGTCCGGTCCTTTAAAAAGGGTCTGTAAAAGTCAAACAAGTTATCAGGTTATTTATCAGCCATAAGAAAAGCAGAAAGAGTTAAATATCTAACCCACTGCTGGTTGTTTCAGACACAGGAGCTAAGGAGTAGCTTTCAGAAATCAAAAACCTGTCAAGGAATACTACCACATACTATTAATTCTTTTTCTTTTGTGTGGCAACAGAAAAGCAACGCAAACCTTTAACATCCAAGATTGTCACAAAACCTCCGTGGACAACAAAACAAGCCAAAAATTATTCCTGCAGGCAGTGGGCTGGTAGGTAGGGGGTTTGGAGGCTCCCAAACTGTCACAGACAGCTGAGGTCATGCTGCTACCATGCTGCCAGTCATAGTGGTGCCTCGGAGCATGTTGACTAGAGTTCACTGCAGGGTAGCTGATCCACAAGCCCTGCAGCAGTCCAGGCACTGGTAGCTAAGCAGTAAGGTGGGATAGCAGGCCACTGTCTGCTCCCACAGTCCTGTCCTCCCAGAACTGGAGCCCTCTGACAGCAGCCAGCTGTGGAGTTCTCTCATCCCTCTGCTCCAGGGTAGCAGCTCAGCCCTCTGGGAAGATTAATGCCTGCGCAACTATTTTTCTGTAAGAAAAAACCTCGAGAGTGAGGGGACCATCCTCTCTTCTGCCCAAGCGCTGCAGTATGCTGAAAAGAAAGGTCATGAATTCTCACTCATTTCTATTACATTAGTGGTGTTTCCCAGAGCCTAGCAACAAGGACTGGTTTGCTCTTGGATCCTGTGTCTTCTCTTCATATTTCCTTGCCAGATGTCCCTTCCTGATATTAACCTATTCCAAAGGCCACTGGAAGCTGCCATTAAAAACCAGTGGTGATACTCCAATCACCCTTTCCTCAAGATCTGGTTCTGAATCTGAGTTTTTAGCAGCAAGGCTTTGTGGTAACACAGGTTCTTTCCCATGGGAATTTTTCTCTTCTTCTTCCTGTGTTTTATAAATAAAGTTTAGATGTTATTGAAATGGTCTCTGGAAAGATGGGCAGTTCTAACCTGGCCAGTTGGCCTAGGGGGAGGTTTTGAGTTGACACAATCCGGACGACCTTTGGAAAGTCTATATAAGTTTTATAATTAAATAATAAATTCAGATTTATGCCACATTTGATCGGCGTGGTTTCTTCACTTGGCTAGCAGTTCAACAGCGACAAGGCTTGTTCTGCCAGAGCCAGGAGCTGAGATGAGAAAGTTTCACAGAGACTCATAAAATATGTAGAAGAGACACCATCAGCCATTGGGAAACGACAGCACTCCAATCATCCCTTTGCTCCTGCTGCCAGTAACTATAGACCTGTGCCAGGGTGCTGTGGGGGTAGAGCCCAGACAGCGAGGCCCTGGCAGGAGCTGGTTCTTTGCACACAGACCAGAGAAGGTAGACACTGGCCAGTGGGGAGAGTCAGCTATGCCTCAGACTTTTACACATCATCTCATCCAAGTCCAACATCCTCCTAACTTACTTTGCACTTGGGCATTTCAGCCTGTCCTTGGCTGCTTGGCAGTCCTGCAGCCGGCTCCTCTGTTGCTCTGCAGAGAGATGACAGGAAGTGCAGCGCACACAGCATAATCTCAGTACTCAAAGAACAAGTACCCATGACAGCGGATTTCTGTTACTCTCAAACGCTACATTGCGCACCTCTCAACCTCCCTGCCTGGGGAGCCTGGCAATGTTATGTCCAGAAATTCCCATGCACGTGATGTTGCCCAGAGGCTCATCGGCACTTAAGCTTCCCGACCCTTACAGCGTGATGCCACTCAACACCTCAGCTGTGCAGGGCTCCGTTTGGGAAAGGGGAGATGCTGCCCATGATTCCCATTCAGCTGTGTATCCTGCAGGCCTGCATTCACGAGCAGCTAGGCCCTCTTCTAACGTAAGTAAGAGGGAAAAGCAAGGAACATCTCAACAGGAGGACAGAAAATACTTCCAACACCCCCAGTTTGGCTGTAGCACCAGGGCACCTCACAGCCAGAGTGCAGCATCACCTAACACTCTCCCACTTTCACCCGATCACCTACATCTCGCCCTGGGCTTTAGGGACATGTCAAGCCCGGCCTGCCCTCTGCTCCCCAGTGCCTCCTCCCAAACCGCGTCCCTGGGCCCGTTTTGTGGGCACCTCCCGTGGGTTGCCACACCGAGTACCCGCAGCCTCCCTCCCAAGGTCTCAGCAGTCCGCCTGGCCGCCCCTGACACCCTCTCCACAGGCCCGTCTTAGCCCGCCTCCAGCCCAGCACTCCCACAGAACCCGCGGCCTCCGCGCAGGGTATCCGCCACAGGGGGCCCGCAGGTCGCAGCACCCCCGCATCGCAGGGCCCCATAGCTCCGCTCTCCCCCTTCCCCACCGCGGCCTCTGGACCGCCCGCACCCCCCAGTACCGGGATCCCTCAGACCCAGCTTCGGGGTTCCCGGCGCTCCCGGGGGACCCGGCCACCCACCGGAGGCTCCCGGCCCCTCATCAGGGACTCCCGGCCGCTCCATCCGGATCGCTGCCCCACCACGACCGGCGGCACCCCTAAACCGCCGCCTTTATTTGCCACCGCCTTCTTCAAACCGACCAATGGAGAGAGCCAAGCGCCCGCTTTGCCTCCGTTATTGGCTGGGGAGGGTAGGGGGCGGTGACAACGCGTCCCCTCCGGCGGCCGTAGCCACCGCGCCGGGGCGGCTCCGCTCCGGTCCCTGCGATGCCGTGCCGTGACGAGCCGTGACGAGACGTGACGAGACGTAGCGTGGGGTGGCCCCCCAGTCCCTGGGTTTTCACCCAAAAAGCAGCCAAAGCAGAAGGATTTTCCCATCCATAACCACATCCCCCATGAGCAATGAGCAGAGCAATGCTGTCCTAGAAAACCTTTTATTTCCACCTCCATCCACATACAAGTTAAAAGCAATAATAAATAAGGGGGCACAATAAATAAGTACAAAAGCACTGGGCAGACACAATAAATAAATACAGATTGGCGTGGCTCGAGCCCATGGGGCCCAGAGCTGCTATTTCACATGAAATAGATGGGGAGGGGGATTGTATCCCAGGAGGTTGTACTTAGTACATACAGCCTGAAAACCGGTGACTGCCGGTTGGGTTGACGCAGGGTCCTCAGCGCCCGCTCAGCTCATAGGTAGCAATGTTCACCTGGTCTGGGGTGTTTGTGATGCCAACAGGCTGGCGGGGCTGCCGGGATGTGCAAATGAACCAGCCAGGGAAGGCGGCCGACTCAAAGCGGGTGGTCCCCTCAGCTGCGCTGTCCAGGCGGTAGAAGATGAAGCGCGTCAGCTCCACGCTCTCAATATCCCTCCTGATGTCAGCTTCCTATAGCCAGGGGGTGAAACAGGGGTCAAGGGGGAACGGAGCCCCCTGCCCCACAAAGGACAGACTGGTGGGACGCCCTGCTCACCTCCAGCTGCAGCACAGGCTTGGTGCCACTCATCACACATGACATGTAGAGCTGGTAGCCCTTGATACCCAATGCTACCGGCACCCTTCCAGACCCTGGGCCGCCCTGCGATGACCGGGGACGGTACAGAGCAATGTTGAGCTTCACTGCAGAGAGAAGGGACAGGTAAATGGGTTGTCCTGGGGCTGTGGGATGGCTCTTGGGTGGTCCTGGGTTTGGGGACAGGGACAATGGGATGGGACCATATGCTCTCACCTTTCCGTCCAGCAGATGGTCCCTGCAGGTGCAGGGCCACCAGCTGGGTGGGTGACTCCAGTACAAAGCACTTGTGGTCAATGTCCAGGATGTCGAAAGACTGAGAGCGAGTGTAGCGGAAAACGGGTGCCCCGGTATAACTGCCCTTGATGCACTGGAAGGAGACGGGCTCTGTGGGGAGCGAGACAGTCAGGGGGATGCTGATGCTTCTAGGTCCAAGAGTATCCCCCAAGAGTATCCTCTGGCTGGGGTGACACCCCTGATATCACCCTCATACCGAAAATATCATCCAAGAAGCTCCCAAGGTCACTATCGGCAAAGTCCTTGTCCGACGGCTGCTTTTTTAGCTTGGTCACAGCAACCACCAGGACGGCAGCCTGGCGAAAGGTCCTGGAAAGGTGTCCTTTTGTCATTGTCACCTGGATGCCCACCCCAGGCAATGTCACCTCCAAGTCTAGTTGGGGTTTCTGGGGAGGAAAGGGGATGCAGGGTGAGAGCCTGGCTTTCATACCACATGGACCCCACCACTCCCACCGCCCCAGTGTTACCTTCTGTGGGCAGAGGCAGTTGGGGCCATACAACGTCTCCTCATTCAGGCTGAAAGGCAAAGGGAGATGGTGAAGTCAGGGTCAGAAAGGCAGCACCACATCCCCGAAGTCCTCTCCAGCATGTCTGTTCTTACCTGGTGCTCTCCAGTGTGTCCAAATCAGGGACAACTGCCATTGCCGCAACTGACTGCAGAGTCCTGGGCAGAGACTTCACAGTACCTGCAAACTGCTGAGGCACTTGGCTGCCTGCTCCTGCCTGTCCTGCCTGCAGTGTTGCTTGGCTGTTCTCTGAGCCCAGCGTCAGCGTGGCTGGTTTTCAAGAGCCTCTAGAAGGAAGCGCCGTCAGAGTGGGATTTCCAGGTTTCGCAATGCCTGGTTTTGCCCAATTACTCTGTTGAGACTGGAGGGCTGGGGGGGTTGGTTGTCCCCAAGCAGTGCAGTGGGGAGGCAGAGCATGGAGCAGAGCAGGGGATGCTCCAGGACCAGATTGTGGGGCACAGCAGGGGATGATGACTCCGCATGACTCTGGAGCTGGAGTGTGGGGCAGAGCAGAAGGATGCTCCAGGGCCGGTGTGTGGGGCAGAGAGCAAAGGGGATGTTTGGGGTTGATGTCTGGGGCCTGTGACCATGTGCCAGCCCGCTGTTCCGTTGATCCAGCGGGGGCTGGACTCACCCAGCCCCAGCTCCGGCCCCAGTCCCAATCCCAGCCCCAGCCCAGCTGTGATGACACCCACCCTCGTCAGGGCTGGAGATTGTGGCTGCCCCGGAAGTGGCTGGTGGCGTAAGTGCTGCCACTCCACCATTTCCCCACGGCTTCCTCCTGCACTGCCCAGACCCCTTGTGCTGTGGCCAGCTGTGCCCCCTCTGTCACCCCTCTTGTCCCCACTGCCCCAACACCAGTGGGTGCAGGACCCTGCTGTCCCCTTGGTTTCTTGTGCCTACTCATGCCACTCTGGGGACATGGTCCTCAGAAGCATGACCTTTAGGGATGCTCCTCATCCTCATGTCCATCCGGTGTGGCGGAGATTGCACCATGCTGGGAGGGCTGGGGATGTGCGTAGCTGGGCTTGCGTGGACACGGGTTGTTGGGGTGTTTTCCTGGCACCTGTTTCACTTCCTGAAAGTGCCATCCAGCACTGCACAGCTCCTGTGGCAGAGACTGGCACCTCCATGACTCACTGTCAGGAAATTGCCAGAAACCCAGGCCTCTCAGAGCACTTCCTGTGCCCTGCTGAGCATCCGCTGGCTGTCACACACGCTAGGATATCCCCAAAGGCCTGAGGTCCCCCAGGGCAAGGGGTCCTGAAGCCATGGTGAGGGTCACCAAGCCATGATGAGGGTGGTGGGCCCTGAACCACGGTGTGTGTCCCCAGGCCATACCAAGGGTCTCCAGGCCGTGGTGAGAGCTCTCTGGCCATTACGGGAGTCCCCAGGCCATACCAAGGGTCTCCAGGCCGTGGTGAGAGTTCTCCGGCCATGGCGGGGGTCCCCAGGCCATACCAAGGGTCTCCAGGCCATGGTGAGAGGTTTCCGTCCATG
>VYZT01016570.1:41420-70065 GCA_013400735.1 Pomatostomus ruficeps
CGCGTGCCTCAGGGGCCCCCCTCGCGCCCTCTCTGGGCGCCCCTGCGGGGCCGCTTCGTCCAGTCTGCCCGCTCGGGGAATGCCGTCCGAGCCCGCGGCGCCTCCCGGAGATTTCTGGTGGGCTGGGGTCGGCGGGGTAGCGGCCACAGAGGGTCTGCCTCGGTCCCCCTCGCCCTGAGGCCCTCGCCTGCCGTCGGCCCAAAGGTGCCCGGTACTGGATCAGCTGTGGCTGCAGCCGGTGACTCTGGCCCCGCCGCTTCCTGGAAAGTGGAACTTGTGCTCTTTTTAACCTAGAAAGTATTCCTAAGTCCCAAGTTATTCCCGAATACCCGCCATCTAGGCTGACGTCCCCATCCTGGCTGCGGGTGGGTTACATTTAGCACTTTAATCTGCTTATTGGCGCACTGTGAGCCATCATCTGTTGTGGGTATTCTTGAGGTTTGACCTTTTGGTGAGGTTTCGGCTGTGACTGGCTGCCTCTCTGCACTCTCCTCAGTCGTCGCTCCCAGTGTGACCTTTGCATTCCTGTGTGACCCTGATATCCTTTATCTCAGACTCAGTTTCCTATGTCCTTGCTTCTGCTTCTCTATTTTGATCCTACTTGCAATCTTCCCAGCTCCAAGCTCAGGTCTCTGTCTAGGCTCCTAGCTAACCCTTCATGCAAGAGATCCTCAAAGAGCAGCTTGTTCTGCTCACTTTGGATCAAACTGTGGCATTAACCTCACTGTTTTCCAGAGAGGTCACTGGATGCTGCTGAGTGACAGCACCGAAACTGGACATGAAACTGAAGATGATGCTGCTGCTTCTGTCCTAAAGCTTTTTCCCTTTGGCACCTGATGCAGTTGGCTGTCTGAAATATCACAGAATCATGGAATGCTTTGAGTAGGAAGGTACCTTAAGGATCATCCAGTTCCACCCTGTACCATGGGCAGGGACACCTTACGCTATCCCAGGCTGCTCCAAGCCCCATCCAATTTGAACTTCCAGGGATGGGGCAGCCACAACTTCTCCGGACAACCTGTTCCAGTGCCTCACCACCCTCACAGGGAAGAATTTCCTCCCAATATCCCATCTATGTCTGCACTTCAGCAGTGGGAAGCCAATCCCTCTTGTCTTGTCCTTCCAGGCCCTTGTCTAAAGTCCCTCCTCAGCTCTCTTGGAGCCCCCTTTAGGGACTGGGAGGGTTTCTAAGGTCTCCCTGGAGTCTTCTCTTCTTTAGGCTGAACATCCCCAACTTTTATCTGCCTTTCAGCTAAATACCCATGTGTGTTTCACTGTGTAGATCTGACGAGGGTGAACTGGCAGAATCCCCAGTGCTGTGGCACTCGTGGTCCTGCACCTGCTGGCCTTTCTTGCCAGGTGTGATTGTGGGTAGGGTGGAAAGGACAAGTGGTTCCCTTTTTCCTGTGGGTAAATCCGTCAAATACTTTGGCTGAATTCAGGTGACTCTGCGTCTTCCTCAGGTTCTTTGAACCAAAACCTTATGGTTTGTGATGGGAAGTGTAGCCTGTGTCATGCCAGGCAGCCAGGACTACTGAATCACAGAATATGCTCAGTTGGAAGGGCCCCACAAGGATCATCAAGTCCAACTCCTGGCCCTGCACAGGACTATGCCCAAGAGTTACACCCTGTGCCTGAGAGCATTGTCTAAACGCTTCTTGAACTCTGTCAGGCTCGGTGCTTTGACCGCTTCCCTGGGGGAGTCTGTTCTAGTGTCCAGACACCCTCTGGGCGAAGGATTTTTCTCTAATGTCTAACGTAAACCTCCCCTGACACAACCCTTGGGTCCTGTTACTGGTCACCACAGAGAAGAGATCAGTGTCTGAACTAGATTCAGCAAGACAAGCCTGGAAGGCTGGCTAGCAGAATGCCAGCCATGAGGGTGTGTTGTTTTCTCTAGTCCCTTGTGAAATTTCATTTTACTCTGGTGAACACATAACTGCTTTGACATTGGGCTGCTGCTGGTTAAACTAGTCTGGGATATGGAAACCAGCCAGCTGGGTCACCTCTAGCCTGGTGTCCTGCCTCTTGCAGGAGGAGCTGGGTGGAAAGGGCAGCTCCAAGAAGAGCTGTTTCAAGTATGTGCACTTCCTTCAGGTGATCCTCCTCTAGTGCTTTCCTTGGGCTGCAGTGGTTGGTTGGATGTGTATAAACCCCACAGCTGACGCTGTGGCCAACTGCCTGGCTAACCCCAGGGCCTCCCAGTACATGCCCTACTGAAAGCTGTAAGGTGGGACCTCTGAAAGGTCCAACACTGGCTCTGGGTTACTTTTCTGGTTTCTGTGAGCAGGGAAGACCCCTCTCTGGGTCTTTCATCTGCATTGACATTCTTGGGTCTGGGCTTTTGAAGAGAAGCAGTCTGTCCTGGAGCCCACTTCTCAAGTACTTTGCAGTACTATACCCCTACTTTGCAAGCGATTTTCCCTGTAGATGGTTTCTTCCCAGTTTTATCCTGGTGCACAGCACAACAAACCAAGAACAAGAAAACCTCAGCCAAGCAGAGTGGTCACAGAAATTGAAGCCCAGACCTACCTGGGAGGGCGAGTGATGGAAGAAGCTGAAATCAAGAGATGTGGATGGCTTTGATGTGCAGTGGCTGATTAGAGGCCGGTGTTGGGTACCCACCAAGCAAATTTGCTTCGCACTGTCGTGACAGGGGAGATGATGATACCATGCTGCCAGGGATGGGAGAGGCAGACCTGGCCATTCCAAGTGTCCTGAGTGAAAACTGCATTTCCAGGCCATCAGGGATGTGGCTGTGGGACAGGGTGGACAGATTAATGCAAATTAAAATCTGATCCTAAGCTCAGTTCTCCATGCTCAGGGGAGGGGGTCGTCTCTGTTCAGTGCTCTCCTGCAGTAATTCCTAACCTGCTTTTCTGTTCTCTCTCAACAGGAACTTGTGTGAGGCAACAGGACAAAAATGCTTAACTTAAGGACTTGTGCAGCAAAGCTGAGGCCGTTGACGGCCTCACAGACTGTAAAGACAATTTCCCAACACAGACTGGCAGCACCCAGGACGTTCCAACAGGTCAGGTGCTACAGTGCACCAGTGGCTGCCGAACCATTTCTGAGTGGGACTAGTTCAAACTATGTGGAGGAAATGTATTATGCTTGGCTGGAAAATCCCAAAAGTGTGCATAAGGTAAGGATCAACCTTGCCAGGATGTCGCCTTCCCATCTCTGTGTGTCTGAGCAGTGGGTGCAGGTAAGTGCCACCTCTTGAGGAGGAGCGAATTCATCTGTAGGGGCCGGATGTTTGTGGACAGTCCTTCTGCCTCACTTTGCCCAAAAGAAACAGCAGTGATTCATTGAACAAGAGCCAAGAGGAGCTTTGTCTGTTCAAGAGGGAACACCGTGGGCTTGGGACACTGGCAGCATCCTGGATCACAAGCGGATACAAGGAATGGCTTCTGGGAATCCACCTGCAGCAAGCTCCCAATGCAGTATTTTTTTCATCTCTGGTGGTTCAAGAGGGTTTATTCTGGAGTGGAGGATGGGGAAAAGGGGCAAGGAGGGTATTCTGCACATCATGACTGGTTTACTTTTTGTCTCAGGCACAGGTGGTGTTCTGTTTTGGGGCAGATGTAGCTAAGCTTGGCTTTGAGCTTGTGTGTGTAAAGCCAGACTGCTGATCTACAGGTGGGGAGGGGGACGGGGTCTGGTGGGTGGCCAAAGAGCTGTGGCTGCAGGTGGGTGGTACCTGCATACACCTGGGGTAAGTTCAGCCTCCCTAAGCAGCAGCCCTGGAGTTTGGGTTGAACTTGGGGACAGGGACATAGCTCTTCCCGTGGATCTGCACATGAAACAGCCCTTAACACAGACTCCTTAACATGCCAGTGTTCGGGATTTTAAATTGAAAGGGGTTTTATCACCCCTTCACACCTCGGAAAGCTGAAGGTCCTTGTCTGGCTTGATACGGGACACAGCAATGTGCATAGCATGAACCCATTGGTTGCTGCTTGACTGCCTGCTCTCAGCAAAGATCACCTGCCCTAAATTTGGTTCAGGCTACTCCTCCTGCAGCCTGAAGTTCTGATGTTCCTCCTCTTCTCCCTGCTGGAGCAGGAGGTGCTGCCAGACTTGTGGACCATGCCAAACAGGGTTGGTGCTTCTGGAGCCCATGGCAGGGGAAGGAGCAGGAAGCAGCCTGAGCTGGAGGTGGAAGATGTGTGTTCCTTATGCACTTGCTGGCCTGAAGCACCCTCAATACGTGCAGTGGATGGGAAATGTCACCTCTGTGTTCTTACTGCGTGTGCCCAACCTCCAAGCTGGGAAACTGGGACATGACAGTATGAGCCTACACCCTTCTTCGGGAGCTCAGTGTGGTAGAAGATGCTGGTTTGGCTTGGTGAGCTGGTTTGGGGCTGTTCCCAATAGAGGAGCCTGCCCTGAGCTCCACTTATAGAACTGAACTCAGGATCCCTCTAGAGCCTGAACTATCCTGGTGCGTGGCAGGCAGCTGGCTCACCAATCCCACTTTTCCAGCACATGGAGGAGTGTGGGAAAGCCAGACCAGGCTAATGCTTTGTGTTGTGGCTGTGGGACTGTCTAAAATGCCCTGAATCTGAGCTCTCTTGTACCCAAAATGTATGTCTATGTATCTAATATCCTATATGCATCTATACAGGGTATAGAAACGAGTGGAGCACTCACAGAACTGCCACAGGCACAGAGAAGTCAGAGGGGAATAACTCCATGAGTTCATTACTTATGTTACCTTTGGCAAGTGCTGGATTAAGGCCAAGTTCTCCTTCCCATGATAAAGCAGAATAACTCTGATGGGGCTGTTCACCTTCTCCCATGGGAGATGGGAATTCCAGAGGCACCTTTGTGCTCCGCAGAAATCCATGTGGTGGCCCTTGGATTCTCTTGGATTTGAAACCACATCAACAGGTTGAAAGCTGATGTTTTTATGGCACTTATGAGGGCTCTAGGCTGCCCTGTGCCATCCGGACACCATTCTGTGGATCAATAAGTCATTCAGTGAAAGTGCCCAAGCTGACCCAGCTGGTGACACACCTTGTTTGCGGAGTTTAAAGTGAACTTTTACTTTCAAAACAGAATCAAATTGCAACTCCAAGAGGTATGAATGGCAGAAGGGAGGAGGTTATAAAGGCAATACCACAGGCTCCGTCCCTGTCCCCAGCCCCCTCCCAGGTTGACAGGTGCTCCTTTTCTCTTGCTTGTCTTTATTTGCCAATACATTAAACAACATTAAACCACGGAGCAAAGCAGCCAGCCAGGTTCCTCTCTATCCCAAGGGTGCAGAGCCCATCCCTGGGTGCTTGTCGCACTGTTTGCAGGAGCTGATGGCTTTGGGGGCACCCAGAAGCTCTGTGAGCCTGGGGAAGGAAAGACCAGGGATGGAACAGAAAGCAGCTCTCTCTCCACTGAAATTTCCTTTAGCAGTCAGAACAGGGTTGGGTGTTTTCAGTCTTTCCTTTTTTTTTTCCCCTTGGAGGAGTGATTGTTTATCAGTTACAGTGTCAAAATGTTCCAGATTTTATTTATGTTCCTTTAGCGTGACCTGTTTCTAAATTTATTCACCTTGTGCAGTCATGTGATGGGGTGTTTGGGTAAATTGGGGCTGGAAATACCTTCCTGGAACATGTGATGGGTGCTACAGCTGGAGTAGCTCTGGGGGGAGAAGAGCTGAGCTGGGGTGACTCCAGCAAAGGGCAGGTTTTCAGTCCTCTCCACCGTGCTTCAAGGGAACAAAAGCTGTTCTCTGCCCCAAACAACCCCTGCTTTGAGGGCACTTTTCTACTTGATTTAAATACTCTGGGAATGGCTGGGCTTTACCCATCTCTGATCACCAAGGCTATATTTGGTGCTCTCCAAGGTGTAGGATGCCAAGCTCCCAGTCAGTGGAGAGATCCTTGGGCTGCAACCAGCAAACAAATCCCGCAGGATTTGTTTGCTCTAGCTAGCTTCCTGGGTCTGTGCTGGCATGCAGCCGCTGTTCCGCTGTGCCTTTATCCTTTGCCATTATTTGGTGGCACGTGAGACAAGGCACAAGCGTGATGGGAGGATATAGCTTGGACTTTGTTTGGCCAGGCTCTCTGCTTCCCCAAGTCTCTTGGTTCTTCTGCAAGGAGACAGGTTAACTTGGGTTTAGCCTGGGACACTTCAAGGTTTTTCAGACAGTGCTGGAAAGGTATGACAGTACACCAAGTCTGTCAAGGGCTTTTTTCCAGTGTTTTGATTTGTTTTCTTAACACCCAGAAATGCCCGTCCGTAGAGAGAACAGGAGCAGAGGTGGGAGCTGGCTCATTCTGGGCATGGGAGAGCTGGTATGGGAGTATCTCTAGTGCTGGCATTGGTGTCACCAAAAGGATGGGGAAGAAATGAAGAAGAGATAGAAAAGGAAAAACGTTGCTGGTTGAGGGCTGAACAATACAGATTATGCTGGGATTTAGGTCTCAGGCCATTCAGACCATGAAAAGAAGAAGAGCTGTATTTGATTACAGGGCAAAAATATTTTTCAGAAAATATTTGGGGTATTTAGAGGGCAGTGGCTTCCCCTGGGGAGAAGGAAATGAGCTGGAAGTCCAGGCTAGGGCTCGTTGCTTGCAGCAGCAGTTCCAAGAGCAGAGCCAAGGGATGGGGTATCACTGTGTCCTCTCCTGGGTGCCACTGCTAAGGGAGGGTTGGCTCTGGGGTTGGCCTCATGCCAAAAGAAACAACCCAGATGGATGGGAAGTGGGATAGTGACGTAGCTGGAATAGAGGGAGAGCTTTAGTGCTCTTCTGTTCAAGGCAGGTAGGTGCTTTCAGCAGCATGCATGGAGCTAAGGTACAGGGGAGGAGGCAGCTCTGTCCCCTGCTTTGGCAGTAGAGCTGAGACCTCAGTAACCGTGACTGAGGGGGTGTTTGGGCTGCAAATGATGACCCTGGTCATGTCTCCTGTTTCCTTTTTCCTAGTCATGGGACATCTTTTTTCGCAACGCCAATGCTGGAGCTGCTCCAGGCACTGCTTACCAAAGCCCCCCTCCACTGACTACTAGCCTCTCCACCCTATCCCAAGCCCAATTCCTGGTTCAGGCACAGCCTAACGTGGATAAACTGGTGGAGGACCATCTTGCAGTACAATCTCTCATCAGGGCATATCAGGTAAGGGGACTTTGTGCCGAGGAGGGTCACATCCTTTGTAGAGGGGCTTGTGGTGGCTGAGGTGGGCTGGCGTTAGTGTGAATGGTGCATGTGTTTGCATGGAGAGCATGCAGGATAGGAGCTGGGCTGCCTGGTTTGCAATAGGAGCAGCTAATCTGTTGGGGCAGAAGCTCAGCTAATGCTTTGCTGGACAATAGGAAGATCAAAACTTGTCATCCAAACAGGGTGGCAGAGAGGGGGAGGTCTTCTCCACACAGGGTGGTTTGCTGCCTTCTGGAATGCTGCTTCTGTGCCGCAGGTTCCTGCCATGCTTAGCAGTGCCATGGAGCACCCATCCTGCTTCCCCCCTGTTGCTGACAGAACTTCTGAGGTCCTAAAATAAAAACTCAGGGAACATTTCCACGTGATTTGCAACCTGGAAGAGGCCTGTGGTGCTGGTGGGCTGCAGCTCAGACCAATGCTGCCAAGCCAACCTTCTGGGAGAAATGAGTTTGGAGCAGGAAGGAAATATCCTCTGGCTGGGGAAAGGGCAGCAAGTATTTTAACTCGGGAGAACATTTAAATGTGTTTCTACATCTGTGTTATTCTTTTTCTTTTGGTTGTGCTCTGGTTTATCAAGTATGGGGGCTGTAATTGTGCCTGTGGTGAGAAGTTAATGAACCCAGATGCTGTGCAGTGACCTTTTCACCTGTTCCTGTGACAAAGCACTTGCAGTGCTGCGTAGTTGTGTTCGTGCTGACGTATGGGGAAAATCCAATGTAAAAGGCCAAGAGTTACAGCAGGAACTGTAGTGCTGAGTGAGTCCAAAGGTCTGCCCAGCCTTGGGCCTGCTCTCTGGCACCAAGATAGTGCCCCTGCCCTGCTTGCTTCTGCAACTCTGGTGCTGATGTCAGCATCGGGACCTGTTTATGAGGACCTGCATGACTGATTCCATGACAGATGACCACCCAGCCAGCTCTTGGACAGCTCCTGCTGTTGGAATGAGCAGGCAGACACCAAGTTTGAACATGTCGTGACTGATGCAGTTGCAGGCAGAAGCTTGAAGGCAGTGATGTGAACACAAAATCCGTAACCTTTTCAGCATGCCCGTCTCTTCTTGAGGCTCTGAATGGCAGCGCAGGAAGATGATGGCTCTTGGGTGTATTTTTCTAAGCTATCTGTAGTGAGAAATCCTCCCCTCCCTGCCCTGGTGTCACAGTAGGGCTGTAGCTGCAGCGGGATGTCCAGATGGGGAGGTTCAGGACAGTATATGGAGGTATGAAAGAGTAGGAAGGTGAAGGAAGCCCTGCATGTGATTGGTAACCTACTTAAAACACCACACAATAATTTCTTACTTGGATCGAGCTTGGTTTTCCCTGTAATTATAGGTGAGCAATGACTACTCTGCTGTGGCATCAGTGATGGCTCCCTAATTGCAACTGTGTTTGCATGTCCAAGTCATTATTAATTTTGAGTTGTAGAGTGGTTTGGCTTGGCAGAGGCCTTACAGACCAACCCGCCTGGCATGGGCAGGGTCACCTTCCACTAGACTAGGTTGCTCCAAGCCTGGACCAACCTGGCCTTGAACACTGCCAGGGGTGGGGCAACCACAGCTTCTCTGGGCAAATTGCCTTTTCATGTGCCTGTGATGCTTAGGAGGAGACCATCAGTGTGAAGTTACTGCATCTGTAGAGAGGAGCTGCTTGAGTTGGACACTGGGAAAGCATCAGGAGACTCTTAGACCCCGTCTCTGCTGTAAAGGAGCTTGCCATCCCCCTGTACCCCTGCCAAACCTGGTGTCAGGTAGAACAGAGCAGTCCTGATGGCTGCTGGCACTCTCCTATGTGCTGTAGGTGACCGTAACCCCAGCTTCTCCAGGCTTCAGCTGCAGCTAGAATTGGGGTAGCTCTGCATAAAATGTAAAGAGGGAACCCCTGAATGAAATTTTCTAACTTTTTGTTTTTTAAGGAATGTCTCTTCACTTGACTTGTTTTAATGACTAACCTGTGTTGTTGCTTCCAGGTCAGGGGTCACCACATTGCAAAGCTTGATCCTCTCGGCATTAGTTGTGTAAATTTTGATGATGCGCCAGTAACTGTTTCTCCAAACGTCGGTGAGAATTACTCTGCAAATTAATTCTAATGTAATTTAACTTTTTTACCCCTCCCCTCTTTTGTTTTTCTCTCCCTTTTGGTTCCTGTTCTCCTTTCCATTCCTGGTGCATTTCATAGATTCGAGGGCATCATGTAGCACAACTCGATCCACTGGGCATCTTGGATGCAGATCTGGACTCCTCCCTTCCAGCCGATATTATCACATCCACAGACAAACTGGGTGAGGGCTTTGAGAGCAGTTGGTGCTGCATTGCTTGAGCTCCCCTGTCTTTCACAGCTTTGTAGGTAGATTGCTTCACAGGCCGGGGGTCTGAAGTTTCCTTAGTAATGATCACTCTAAAATTGTAGTTGCTGGCAGCAGCAGCGCCACCCTCCAGCTGTCACCCCAGTACTCAGCTCGTGTTTCTTCAACCAGTGCCAATCAGTGATATCACTGATCTTGTTCACCCAGGGCTGGTAGCAATTGCATCTTCTGGAAATGCAAAGCAGAGAGGTTTTGTGTTGCTGAGAGCTGGAGGTCTGTTCTCTCAGCTCCTCTTGCTGCCCTTGGGGACCCATAGAGCTGGGGGTGAATGTACTGCGTTCATCTCTACAGGGCTGAGGCTGCCATGCTGAGCTTCCAGCTTGCCACAGCATCTGTAAATCCTTTAATCTCCCTTTTTCAAAGACTGAGCTATGAGTCCCTGATGGTGATCATAACAAGGAAGCTTTGGGATGCATTCCTGTCCAAGTAGAGAGGTGAAAATCCCAATGCGTTTGAGTGAGAGCTGCATGAATGTTGCACAGAAGTGTGTGTGGTGCCCAGGGCTTGAAATCCTGATCTGAAAGTGCTTAAACCCAGCACGTCTCCATGTGCTTTAGAGCTGATTTCTGTAGTTTGCTACCATTCTCCTAGCCAGGATGATGTTGCTGAGCTCTGTCACCTCACTGGTGCTTCCCAGGGTGGTTCCCTGGCACTCCGAGTGCTCCGGAGACATGCTCATGCTCCTAACGTAGAGTAGAACAGCAGTGATGATCACTAACCTCGCCAGTCGAAACAGCTGATCAGAATGCACGGTGCATGTAAACCGCCTTGATTCCCTGTTCGTCTGCCAGCACAGGGACACCAGCCCTGCACCTGCTGGACCTTCCAACAGGATTACATGTACCAGGAGTGGTAGAGAAGGAAGTAGGTTTTGGTTGGACCAGTTCGCTGGATGATGAGGAAGCTGCTTCATCCCCCAGTCTGGACTCTGACATGCTTCTCTGAAGGACCGAGCCTTGGCTGAACCTCAGGAGCCATCCAGCTCCATCTTGGAACATGTCCTGTGCTTGAGATATTTTGATGGCAAGAGGTGGGGAGATGATAGCTGTGAACCCACCTGTGGGAGAAGACATAGGTTCTCATAGTCAACACTGCGAGGAAAGCAGGGAGACTTTTTAGGTGAACTCGAAGCCACTCACTATGGCTGGGTAGTGGAGAGGATGAGGAAAGGCTTTTCCAGCTCAAGGATTTTAGCCTCTGCAGTGGGCACTACAGTTCTGAAGCAGAGCAGGAGAGGACGGCCCTGAAGCCTTATGCCTGGTGGATGTGTATCCCTTCTGAGAGTAGAGCAGGGTCTGGATGAAATCCAGAGCGAGCAGCTGTGAGTGGTGGCAGTGACAGCTGTCCCTCAGCAGGAAAGGGAGCTGGGTGTGGAGAGCAGAGTTACTGTGCTGCTCAGGAAGTCGCAGACTCACAGAGTGGTCTGGGTTGGAAGGGACCTTAAGAGGTCACCTGGTCTAACCCCACTGCCACGGGCAGGGACACCTTCCACTAGACCAGGTTGGTCCAATCCCTGTCCCATCTGTCCTTGAACATTTCCAGGGATGGGGCATCCACAGCTGCCCTGGGCAATCTGTGTCAGGGCCTCACCACCCTCACAGGGAAGAATTTCTTCCTTATGTCCAATCTAACCCTGCCCTTTGTCAGTGTGCAACCCTCATCCCTGGTCCTGGCACTGCAGACCCTGGTAAAAAGTCTCTGTACTCCATTCCCATAAGTCCCTTTATACACTGAAAGGTCACAAAAGGATCTCCCGGAGCTTTCTTTCCTTCGGACTGGACACTTCCAGCTTTCCCAGCCTATCTCCATAGCAGAAGGGCTCCAGGCCTTGAAGCATCTCCGTGGTGTCCTCTGGATTTACTCCAGCAGGTCCACATCTGTCTTGCCCTGGGGACCCCAGTGCTGGAGGCAGCACTGGTGGGGTCTCACCTGAGTGAAGCAGAGGGGTAGAATGCCCCACCTCAGCCTGCTGGTCACACTTCTGAAGCAGCCCAGGACATGTATGGATTTCTGGGTTGTCAGTGCACATGGCTGGCTCATGTCCATCTTCTCATCCACCAGGACCTCAAAGTCCTCTACAGACCTGCTTTCCATCTATCCATTCATCCACCCATCCATCCATCCCCTGGTCTATGCTGGGAGTGGGGATTGCCCCAACCCTTGCATTTGGCATTGTTGAACTTCATGAAGTTCACATAGTCCTTCTCTTGCAGCCTGTCCAAGTCCCTCTGGATGGCATCCTGTCCCTCCAGCATGTCACTGCAACAGTCGGTGGTGTCACCTGGCTGAGGGTGCCCATCATTCCACTGTCCTTGTTGTTGATGGAGGAATTAAACCCTACTGATTCCAGTAGAGACCCTTGAGAGACCCTGCTCCTTACTGCTCTCCACTTGTGCATTAAACTCACAGGTCTGATTCAGGGAAAGGTCAGTTTAGAGGGAAAGTCAGCTCAGAGAGCTGCTGAGTCTGTTGGTTGCTCAGGAGCCAGATGTGTTCCAGCCGTGTCCTGGCTTCAGAGGACGCAGAGCCCAATGCAATCCAAGAGCAAGTCCTCCCTGGCAGCACCAGCCAGCCTGCTGGGCTGGCAGCAGTGTACAGCTGTAACAACATCTGGGTGAAGCAGTCCAGGCTCCATTTTTCCTTTGTGAGTTGCCACAAGCCAAGCAGTGTGTCCCAGTGTGACTCACCATGGTGGGAAGCATTTGGGCGTGGCTAGTCCATAGGCTGGAAGGGAACCTCAGCATGGGATCTCTGTGTCTGAGCAAGCCCTTAAGCTTAATCTCTGTTCCTTTGTGGCTTTCACATTAAAATACCTGTCATTGTGGCTGCTGGTGTTGATTTGATTCCCAGGAATCCATGAATTCATAGGAAATAATGAGTCCTGGGAACAAGATATAATGGTGGCAGCTGCCAGTTCGTGCTGGGGTTGTGTCTCGTGGTAGATGATCAGGTGGCTAGATCTTAGCAAAGGACTTTTTTTTATCTTGCCATAAGTATTATTTATACTGAGTAGACTTTCCCCTGGTATTCTTATCTTGGAAAACCTCATCTGATCAATCCTAGCTGTACCTGAGTGAAATATCTTGCAAAGAGCATTCAGAAAGTGTGGAAGGAGCTGCGGTGGTGCAGAACACGGAACTCTGTCTGGGCCTAAGGCTGCGTGTCGCCTGCTTGTGGCAGAAAAAGCCAATTTCTAAGCAGATCCTGCTGACTTCTTTTTTTGCTCTGAAAGAATATGTAACACTTGACAGGGCTGTTAATAACAGGAGTGGTTTTGAAACTTGGAAACAATCTTGTCTCCTCTTTCTGAACAGTGAAGTCCTTTAAAGGTCAGCTTTTGTGGTATGTTTACTGTTGCAAACAGTTTAAGTGGCAGTGCTGTGATTCAAAGGAGTTGGATGGTTAATCTCAGAAACTGATCCTTCTTCTCAATTGCCTTTTGTTTACCAACTGTTTTGGTTCTGGTTTGGAAGCTCTCTTTGGATTAAGCAGTGCAATCTTTGGGGAAAATGTCAGAGGGAGAAAACCTGCTCAGGGCTACTCAGTCTGAGGAGTGGTGGGGCTGGAGCCACCAAATTCCCCTTTCTTTTGTTTTTTCCATTTAAAAACCAAAATAATCTCATCCTGGATTTCCACTGCAGCTGGTCTGGCATGGTAAGTGTGTAACACAAGGACAGGATGACTACAGAAACTCAGTACGACCCTGAAAATAGAAAGAAAGAAAGAAATAGTACCTTAGCACACTGAAATTTGGGTGGCGTGTGGAAGGCTGTGTGTATGTCTAAGTGTCTGTCTGTTTGTCTGTCTGTCTTTCTCCCTGTGGAAGGCAGCTGCCTCTGCCTCATGCTGAGGGGAATTGATGGAAATCCTCCTCTAGCTCAGGAAGAGCCAGGCGAGCCCCTGCTGGGAGCTGGGCTTGAAGTGCTCCCACCTTCCTTTTCCCCAGTTTGGGGAAGTGACTGATTTTTCCTGCTGACCCAAAGGACAAGTGTTTCCAAGGCCTTTTTTGTAACCCAGGTGAGATTGAGGCACTTGGGTCACCTAACCTAGCCAGTCAGGCATCTCTGGTGTTGTATGCTTGCCCACTGCTCCAGTGTGCTGGTGCTCCCATCCGCACCAAGCATGCTCCAGAAGAGACGGCTGTGCATGCCTGCCTTGCCACCGTCTTCGCTGTCTTCCTCATGACCTGCCTGCTTGTTAACACCCCAGTCCTCCTCCTCTGTGCAAAGGCAGCATCCTTACCTCCTTGGACTGACCTTGAAATCCTCCCAGTAACACGAGCAGAGCAAACCCTCTGGAGCAGGTGTTGGTGGGAGGCAGCTCCCTGCTCTGCAGAGGGTCCCACTCCCTGTGATGCAGCTTGGCAGGATGCTTTTGGTTGTGGCAAATGAAGATGCCAGCCCACCCCCTCTCCCATCAAGGTGCAAGAGATCTCAAACCATGCAGCTCAACTGCTCCCCAGTGTCTGATGCCCCTCTTTCCCTCCTGCTCCTCCCTCCTCTTATACCAAGGTTTCTCTTCCGCCTAGTGTGTAGTCATCCTCCATCCCTGCCCTTTTGCCTCTGGTGGATTTTGATTGTATTTTAAATACTCTATTTTTTGACTTTTGCTTTCCATGACTAGTTTTCACGGTTCCAGGGTTTTTTTTACTAACTTTGACTGCGTCTCTCTATCTTTTCCCTTTCTGCACCCTCCTCTCCCTGCCCCCCCAGACCTCGCAGTGTTCAAGGAGCGGCTGAGAGTATTAACAGTAGGAGGTATGCAATTAATGAGCCGTTAACCCTCTGGAGTGCAGGACTCTTTTTGAATAGGTTATTCTGGGCATGAACAGAGCTGGTAACGTGGACCCTCCCATCTCCCATCACTCTTGAGTTCTGTAACATGTTTTATTTTTAATTTCTACTCAAAGTGTTCATGTAGGTCTGTGGTTAGTGGCACTTTGCCTTGTAGAAATCCTCAGTTTGAGCCTTGCTGGTATTTCCTATACTGTTTGCATGCCTGGCTTGCTAGAGTACGTGTTTTGTTGTGAGTATTAATTTTACAAGGCCTCAATCTCCCTCATTGGTTCAAAGCTCCTAAAAATCCAAGCTGTCTTCTCCTGGTTTTCTCACAGGGAAAATTTGGCAGCTCATCCCTTGTCTTCCTCCATCCGATGGTGTTGCTGCCTATAAATATTGAGTGTTATCAGAGCTGGCAGGCTGCAGCAAAGCAGAAACAAAGATGCTTAAATGCCTTACAATTCCTTGTAAAATCTGATAGTCCCCATAGTGTGCCAGAGTGTCTTCAAATCATCACAGCAGAACAAGCCAAAGCACTGTGCTGCAGGACTGGAAGCCTCAGCAAGTTACTGAGGATTCCCTGAAGCCCTTCAACAGGCAGTTTGTCTGGAATGCTCCCTGCTAACGCTGCCTCTCTCCAGGATTTCTGTTTGAATGGGAACCCAAGAGAAGGCCCAGAGGCATGAGGTCGAACTCAACTCCTGCCTGGTTCAGTGTTCCTAGGCATAGCTCCGGAGCAGAGCTGCTGGGGCTTGGCTTCATTCCCTCTCCTGGGACTCTAGCATCCAGGAGGGTGGTGTGAGCAGCAGAGGGGATGGACAGCAGTGGCATCCAGGAATGCGTCAACAACAGGCTCACTGGAGCGTTCCCAGTCTCTGGAATCACCCCTCAAGGCTGCACAGGTTGAGCTATGACCAGCCCTGTCATCATGGAATCACAGACTGGCTTAGGCTGGAAGGCGCCTTTCATACTATCCAGTCCACTAGACCAGGTTGCTCCAAGCCCCATCCAGCCTGGCCTTGAACACTTCCAGGGATTGGGCTGTCTACAGCTCACTGTCCATTCCTGACCAGGCAGCTAGGGATAGACTTTTAAGATGAAGTTCAAGGAAGGGGCCTGCTCAGGAGGGGCCAGTTTTTGCCTCCCATTCCCCTGAGGAAGGTGGGTTATACTGCCCTGCAGCGTTTAGATGGTGTTCCCCATCCCCTCTCTAAAAGAACCCCCAGCTGGGGCCCTGGGCTGGTTTGGAGGAAGCAACTCCTGCCCTGGGGTTAGGAAACACCTTGGGACCAGGCTTTGTTGGGAGTGTGGGAGGCATGAGCAGGAGCCTGAGAGAGGTACCGGGGCTGCAGACCCACTCCTTCATCCAAGCTCCTGCTTCAGAAGGGTCCTAGAACTGCCTGGTTCGTGGCCCTGCTTCTGCCTTTCTGCATCAGTTCAGCACTGTCCCACCTCCTCTGCCTCAGTTTCCCCAAAGGCAACCATGAGCTTCAGTGGGTAGTGAGGCACCTCTGATAGCTTTGGGGTACACCGGGACTCAGCTGCAGCCCTAAATCCCAACCTCCAGCTCTTGAGGCCTGCTCAGCCCCTCTGCAGGCCCAGCCCAGCTCCCCAGAGCCCCCATACCAGGAGTAGGAGCTGCCTCCAAACCATCAGCTGCCAGCACCAAAGGGAGGAGGTTTGCTGAGCAGAGCTAGGCAAAAGTTCTAATTAAAAAGCTGTTGATTGGGGTGAAAGGGTACCTGGGCAGCCAAACCCCTGAGTGACTGCTGGCTGCCCTGCTCCTGGGCTGAGCTATTCAGGAGAGTCCGTCAGAGCCCTGTTGCCTTTTGTCTTTCTCACTTCTCCATCTCTCCCTCCTTGGGATTTTGTCTGTTTGGTTGTGTCTGTTTTAAGTGTTTCCTTCTCTGCATTGACTCTCTATTTTTAGTTCCCGCCATGTGCCGACAACACCTCTGGTGTACTCAGTGACTTAAATTCCTTTTTCTTTTCTCTCTCCTCTGTTATAATTTGTGGTGTATTTGTAATGTTCTTGGGGCTTCAAATTCCCTGACTCACCCTGGATTTTAATGGCCCATTTCCATGTGTATACATTGCTTTGTGGTTCATTTTCTCTGGTGCCTTCCATAATAACTCCTTGTTCTGTGCTTAATGTCTTTTTGTTTAATTATGGCTTGGTTTTTATCCATATAAACCTCCTCCATGCTTATTATTTTTTTATGCTGCTTTTTTTTGTCCCTTCCCCACCTCTCCCAAATGCACTTGGTCCCCGTGTGACGGCATCCCCGTCCCTCTTCCTTCCTTCTTTCTCTTTCTTGTCCCACCCGTGACAAATCCTGCAGGCTTTTACGGTCTGGATGAATCTGACCTCGACAAAGTTTTCCACTTGCCCACAACCACTTTCATCGGTGGAAATGAATCTGCTCTTCCACTCCGGGAAATCATCCGTAGGCTCGAGGTGAGGAGGGCAGGGGTCTATGCCAGACCTGTGTGCAGCCTGGGGCAGGGGCAGAACGGTTGTCTTTGGAAAGTCCTGGACCAACCTGCACATTATAAGGTTTTCAGTTTGGGAACTGCTTCTCTGCACTTGCCTCACACACAAGAGCCACCTTGAATAACCTGCTCAGCTCTGATTGCCTCCAGCTTTCTGCTGCATTGCAGCAACATACTTGGTTTGCCCAAGGTGGAGTAAACCCCAGGCAACTAGATATTGCCTTTTTGTGAAACCTTTCCAGCTATGCTTTCCAGTTTGAAGCAGCAGCTGGTGCTGGCAGAGCACAGGAGTGGGCTGGAGGCCAGTGGTCCCCTCTCCAGGCATTGCAGCAGTGTTGCTGTCCTACATGGGGGTCCATCAGAGGGTCTTGGTGCAGGTTTGAGACCCCTGGGGCTGGGACTTCCAGCTCCTGCAGGCAGTTCCCCTGTTCTGCCAAATTTAATCCCCTCCTGTGCTTGGACTGATTACAGGCAGCTCTTAGGCACACTGCAGGCTGCTCAGATGATCTCTGCTGAGACTAGTTGACCTTGGAAGACGCAAAACTCTGCCAACATCTTAGTTTAGCTGCAGGGATGGAGTGTTGCAGGAGGAGTGTCTTCTGCTTCTCCCCTGCCCTGTGATGTGGGATTTTGGACTGCTCACAGGTGATGCCACCCAGAGGGAAAACCTTCTCTGAGGTGGATGTAAAGTACTTGAGGGGCTGATTGTGGGCCCCTCAGGGAAAGGGAATTAAACAGCTTGATGCTGGGTCATGTGCACTGTCTGAGCTGCCCTGCAGCATCCCAGAACATGCCCTGCCACATCCCCCTTTTCCTGGGAGTACAACTCAAACAAGGCACCTAAAGTGAGGCTATTGCAGGGCTGGCAGCTGGGGTCCCCCAGGATCCCCCTCCAGCTGCCAGGCTTGAGGGTCGGTGTCTCTGCTGGCATAGAAGGGCTTTTTGGCCAAAAGGGTAAAGGGGGGAATGAAGACCCCCTGGCCCTGTGATCCAACAGAGTGCTGCAAGGACCTGTCCTTTGGGGGTTTGAGTTGCTGAAGCTCTGGCTGTTGTCTGATGGCTCCTTATTTCCCCTCGGAGCAGATGGCATACTGCCAGCACATTGGTGTGGAGTTCATGTTCATCAATGACTTGGAGCAGTGCCAGTGGATCCGGCAAAAGTTTGAGACCCCAGGCATCATGCAGTTCACCAATGAAGAGAAGCGCACACTGCTGGCCAGGCTGGTCCGCTCTACCAGGTACCCTGAGGGGGCTTCACCTTCTCCATATCTTTCCCAGGAGGTTTGCTCCCAGCCAGAGTGACGCAGTCACCAGCTGAGTCACATCTTGACATCATCTGTTGCCATCAGCTTAATGAGCAGGTTGACGCCAGTGAGCTGCCAGCCTGGCAGGCTCAGGTGCTGGCAAACAGCCTGCAAATGTGGATGATCCTGAAAGAAAAGGTCTAAAAATAAGGATTAAGTGCAGCACAGTGTTGGGAGTGGGGGAAAATGACCGGCCGAGCTCTGTGGGAAGACACTGAAGTGACTGTTGTGTACTGCATGGTACCAGCTTGAGCATCAGCCAGTGCTGTGACTGCCTTGGTGCAGTCCCTGTCCCTTCTCTGGTTTCGGCCCTCAGCTGTAGCCCTGGCATTGATCCCTCCCTCTCTTTGCCTTCCAGGTTTGAGGAGTTCCTCCATCGGAAATGGTCTTCAGAGAAGCGTTTTGGTCTGGAGGGATGCGAAGTACTGATCCCAGCCTTAAAGACCATTATTGATAAGTCAAGTGAGAAGGGAGTGGATTATGTGATCATGGGGATGCCCCACAGGTAACCTGGTCTCAAGCCATGGTGCTGCTTGGTGCGGGGAGGAGGTGGGGGCATGCTGCCAAAGTTTGGTACTGGAGGACACACTGGTTTCTGCCATCATCTAACTGGTCTTGGTTGGTGATAAACCTCAGCTGGAGAGCTCCGGCCTTGGCTGCTCTCTGCTCATCAGGGTCTTTCGGCTAGTTTGTAAATTCATCTGGAGAGGGGTGGTGGCTTGAGGGCAGAGCTGGAATCCCAGCACCTGCCTACTCTGGGGCATCTCAACAGGTCTGTAGGATGTGGTGTTGGCTAAAGCATCCCTGTGCTGAGGGATCTTCAGGCTCCCTCTGGGAAGCCCCTGTCTCTGGCTGACCCCACAGCCATTACAGGAGGTGTGGGCTGTGGCAGTGGGGGTTCTAGGTCACCGTCAGCACTCAATGGCTGTCAGCAATGGTCTTGCTTTTGCAGGGGACGCCTGAATGTTCTTGCCAATGTGATCAGGAAAGAGCTGGAGCAGATCTTCTGCCAGTTTGACTCAAAGCTGGAGGCTGCTGATGAGGTGAGCTTCTCCCTTGCATGCAGCAGATTGCTGCTGCCTGTCCCGGAGCAGACCCAAGGGCTGTGGCTGGATTGTTCCACCACTTCTGGTGTCACTCAGTGGCACTGGTGTTTCAAGGATTTCCACGTTGCAAGCACAGCTGGGTGATGGGAGCCTTTGTAGAAGTGCCAGTTCTGGTCTGTCCTTGCCTGTCCTGGGGGTGACGTGTGCCCTGCCTGCTGCCAATGTCTCCAGCACAGGCTGTGCATGAAGCAGGGCATGAAGCAGGGGTAGATGCTAAGATGGGGGGGAAGGTGGCCAGGAGCAGAAGTAAATTTGCGCCTTTGATCCCCATTGGGGGTTTTAAAGCAGCTCCAAAAGATCTGTTGCTGCAATGAACTCATGCTCCAAAGCTTCAGCATCATAAGTGGGGATGATTTGGCTTTTGGGAAGCTGGACTGGGCTGGCTTGATCCTGCCATGGCCTTCAGTGGGATTTCAAGGTGAGAAAGCAGAGGCTTGGGGCCTCAAGGTGCCCTGCTAGGGTACCCGGCAGCGTTTTGGGAATGGTGCCATGGATGGCCATGCTGCCGCAGTGTGGGCAGAGCTCGCAAAAACATCACCTGTTATCCAGGGTCTTTGCCCAACCCACCACACTTGCTTCATCCCCTGCACCTTCAGCTGTATTTAGATGGGCTGTGTGTATGTCTGAAGTTGGTTTGGCACCTGGAACAGGCTTTCCTGGGTGCCAGTTCAGCTCTTGCAGTGAGTGTCTGCTGTGTTGTGACAGTACCTCGAAACACTATCCCCCTCTTCCAGCCTTGGGGTCAGCACTCCTCTGTCTCCTTCCACACCCCAAAAGCCGCTCATACTCCTGGGGGTGACTCTCTTCTCCCCTCCACCAGGGTTCTGGTGACGTGAAGTACCACCTGGGAATGTACCACCGGCGGATTAACCGCGTCACTGACAGGAACATCACCCTTTCTTTGGTGGCAAATCCTTCTCATTTGGAAGCAGCTGATCCTGTTGTTCAAGGCAAGACTAAGGCTGAGCAGTTTTACTGTGGGGACACGGAGGGGAAGAAGGTGAGTGGTGCTCAGATGTGTGTAGTGAAGTGGCCTAGGCTGGATGGATTTTGGTGGAGACAGGCTGGTGGGAAGTGAAGTAACTTGCCTGTTTTTTGTTTGATATGCCTCTTCCCTGCTGGCACCCTGCTGTCACCTTTGCTCCCCCATCCTTCCCCTCTATCTTTGCAGATAACTTTGGAAGGGGCTTGCCCACCCTAGGCTCCCATTGCTGCTTTCTTCATCTCTGAACTGACTAAGCTGGGCTGGGGGCACAGCAAATACACAACCCCTGATTGGAAGAGAGGGACATGAGGGGCATTCCAAGATAATCCAAGCACCACACCTTGGAGGGCTTGGCAGCAGGATCTAAATGTGACCAGAGATAACCATTCCTGTGACTGGGAAATCTGGAGCTGGCAACAGGAGGCAGCTCGCCATCCCAGTGGGAAGGGGCCGTGGGGAACTGTTTGCTGTGTGATTCATTGCAGACCTGTCTCCAACCCCAAGAAGTGGAAGAGTGAGATCCAAAGTGCTTCCCTCCCTCCTACACCCCAAGGGCTGGATATAAATAGACAGATCGTGTCCTCGCCTGGCAGGCGGTGTCCTCAGCCAGCCCCTGGGATCGTGACATAATAACATCAGGGGCATTGAAGCTCCTAGGCCTGCTGCTGCCTGTGGGGTTTCTGGGCTGGAAGTGTGAGGGAACAGGGCATTCTTCTCTTCTTCCCCCAGTGAGAAAAAGGCTTTGCTTTGGGATGTATGCGTTTGGGAATGGGACTTGCTGCCTAGCTGGGGCATACTGGGTGTTGTTTTGCTGTCTGCTCAGGGTGCCCCAAGGGTGCTGCCCTTGCTGGGATGGGGCTGGTGGCCAAAGCCTCTGCCCAATGGTGTGTCAGCCATGGCTGACTCCACTCTTATCCCCTGGGAAAGCATTGGATGTGTTGATGAGCTGCTCCATGTCCTTTCTGGGATGCTGAAAGCTCATGGGGAGGAGAGCTGGGCCCTTTCCTCTTGCTGCCCTGCTCGCTGTCCCTGATGACCACCATGGCTTCCCCTCTCCCAGGTGATGTCCATCCTCCTGCATGGAGATGCTGCATTTGCAGGGCAGGGCATTGTGTACGAGACGTTTCACCTGAGCGACCTTCCCTCCTACACCACCCATGGCACTGTCCATGTCGTGGTCAACAACCAGGTGAGGAGCAAATTCCCTGTGCCTGTGGGTCCCTGCCAGAGCTGTCTCTGAAGGCTCTGGGCCAGGGAGTAGCTGGAACCAGCAGCAGCTGTTTTCCTGCCAGTGTTCCTGGCAGGAGCCCTAACCTGGGGTCAGCAGGGGGTGCTTCTCACCCAGCTGCTCAGCAGCAGCAGCTTTTGAGCCCAGTCTGATGCCAAGGTGATACAAGCTGATGCTCAGTGTGCGAGGTCTGACAGGGCTGATCCTGTTTGCTGCCACAGAAACCAGAGGCATTTCACTGGAACCAGCCTGTCCCCACATGTGCAATAGGTACCAGGATGTGCCACTGTGTCCAGACAAAAGAGACAGGCAGGTTGTGCATTCACAGCCCATCTGCAGCAGCTGAGCTGCCCTTGGAGCTGTGTGGACAGTTTCTTGGGCCAGCAAAGTGCAGCTGCCTCACGCCGAGTCAGCTGTGACATCAGTGTCCAAAGAAGGAGCTGCATAGCAAAGCCGTTTCCCAAATCCAGTTGGTAACACTGCGCTCATCCTGTTTCCCCTCACTTGCTACAGATTGGCTTCACAACAGATCCCCGGATGGCCCGCTCCTCTCCATACCCGACTGACGTAGCCCGTGTAGTTAATGCGCCGATCTTCCATGTCAATGCAGACGACCCTGAGGCCGTTGTCTATGTGTGCAATGTGGCAGCAGAATGGCGAAGCACCTTCCACAAGGATGTGGTGGTGGATTTGGTAAGGAATGTGGCACAAGTCCCTGAAGTTGGGACTCTGCCAGGGGTGTGCTTGGGTCCCTTCTGGGCTGTTCAGGACCCTCCCTCACATGACTCAGGTAGCTCCCGAGTGCTTTTGGAGTGGTAGGTCACAGACAGCTGTGTTCAAAGGCGCTTTCCTTTTCTGGCAGGTTTGTTACAGGCGCAACGGGCACAATGAGATGGATGAACCCATGTTCACGCAACCCCTGATGTACAAACAGATCCGGAAACAGAAGCCAGTGTTGCAGAAATACGCAGAGCTGTTGATTTCCCAGGGGGTGGTAAATCAGCTGGAGTATGAGGTACCATCTGTGGGGCCTGAAAGGAAAACTGCAGGTCTCCAGGGAAAACTACTTGTGTGGTTCAGACCTGGGTGTGAACCACGGGCCCACAGGAACCATGTGCTTGTGCTTGTAACCTAAAGGTGGCAGAGCTGTGCTGGGGTTGGGTGCACACTGCAGACCTGGCTGCGATGGAATTTGGAGCTAAAGCTCGTCCTTGAACTGTGCCAGCTCTGAAAAGCGCAGGAACGTCTAGTTCAAGGATTGCCCTGTGATCAGTGTGGAACAGGCCATGCGGCTCTGGCAGCACAGGCGGGTCCCAGTGCTCAGTATTGCTGTGGCCATGGGTATCTGGGGCAGGTCAAGTCCTGGTTCTGCTGCTTGGGCAGCTTGCGACGCAGAGGCTCCACCAGCCCTGCTTGCCCTGGCACCACCTTCCAGCATCACTAGGGTTGAACACGAGATGTCAGCTCTGAGCATAGCAGAGCTGTCCCTTGGGGTACAAGGGTCCCAACTGTGGCTGTGCTCTCTGAGGCTGAACTGCACAGCTTTGGGACTCCCCTGCTGTGGGGACAACCTCTGCCCTCTGGTACTCTTGCAAGCTTACACTGAGGTCCTCAGGCTCAACACCCTTGTTTGGAGATACCCCGTTAATGTTCTTCTGCCTCCTGGTTCTGCCTTCCAGGAGGAAATTGCCAAGTATGATAAGATCTGTGAGGAGGCCCATGCTAGATCCAAGGATGAGAAGATATTGCACATTAAGCACTGGCTGGACTCACCCTGGCCGGGTAAGGCACTAGCAGTGATTTGGAGGCCATAGCAAAGCACCTGGCCTCTCTAGAGCCATGGCAGAGACTTTCTAGTAAACCACCCCAGACTGGAGGTTGGTGGTGCTCTTCCTGGTGTCCCCACCTTTGCTTGAGGGTGTCCATGGCCTGAGGTCTTCCCACGTATCTGGCACAGCTCCTGCAGCATAGTGTCTCTCCGTCTCCAACAGGTTTCTTCACTTTGGATGGGCAGCCCCGAAGCATGACCTGCCCTTCCACTGGCCTCAATGAAGAGGACCTGACACACATTGGTCAAGTGGCCAGCTCAGTGCCAGTGGAGGATTTCACTATCCATGGAGGTAGGAGGTTGTGTAAGCTGTGCCAGACTGGGTATTTGTTCCAGAGAGATGTGAGATAGGGCTGGGATGTGGCCTGAAAGGAAGGGCTGTATTGTACTGCTTTGGTATGTGTGGGCGGCAGGTCAAGGGTGAGGATCCTCCCCATCTATGCTGCACTCCTGAGACCTTGCCTGGAGCTCATGTCCAGTTCTGGGGGCCCCAGCACAAGCAAAACCTGGACCTCTTAGAGGTCCAGAGAAGGTCCTGTTAGAGGCCTCCCAGAGGAGGCCTTGAAAATGATACTAGTGCTGGAGGCCCTCTGCAGGAACTCTGAGAGTTGAGAGTGTCTAGTCTGGAGAAAAGAAGGCTCCAGGGAGACCTTAGAGACCCTTCCAGTGCCTAAAGGGGCTTCCAGAGAGGTGGAGAGGGACTTTGCACCAGGGCACAGAGTGACAGGACAAGGGGGAATGGCTTCCTACTGCCAGAAGGCAGCATTAAATGGGATATTGGGAAGGAATTCTTCCCTGTGAGGGTGGTGAGACCCTGGCACAGGTTCCCCAGAGAAGTTGTGGCTGCCCTGGATGTGATCAAGGCCAGATTGGATGGGGCTTGGAGCAACCTGGTCTAGTGGAAGAAACCCCTATGGCAGGGTTTGGGCTGGTGATCTTTAAGGTTCGTTCTCACCCAGACTCTAAGTCTGAGAACTTGTTCACGAGGGAGCTGTGGGTAAGGGAAGTGAACCAAGGAATAACTTTTCTTTGGAGCTGATCTTTTCCTGCAGTCCTCATTCCTCATCCATGGTTCATCCCTCCAGCAGAGGTGAATCCATTCCTCTGCCCATGGCATTTGCAGTCTGTGAGTCCATGGGCTGGTTGTGGAATAAACCTGGTGTCACTGGTGCTCTGTCCCATGCTGGCTATGAACTGGCTCCTGTCCTGGCAGGTTTGAGCCGTATTCTGAAAACCCGTGGGGAGATGGTGAAGAACCGGACGGTTGACTGGGCCCTGGCAGAGTACATGGCATTTGGCTCCCTGCTCAAAGAGGGCATACACATCCGCCTGAGTGGCCAGGACGTTGAGAGGGGGACATTTAGGTAAAGTCCTGCTTTTGGAGGCTTTAAAAGCAATTCCAGCCCTTCTGGAAGGGATCCAAAGGCTGATGATGAAGTAACTCTTCTCCCTTTTCCAGCCATCGCCACCATGTCCTTCATGATCAGAACGTGGACAAGAGGACCTGTATCCCCATGAACCACCTCTGGCCCAACCAGGCTCCGTACACTGTCTGCAACAGCTCCCTGTCAGAATACGGTGTCTTGGGTGAGTTAGTGGGTGTGCTCACTGCCCAGGGGGAGGCCGCTCTGGGAATGCAACCCAACCCTCTTACTGCTCTTCCATTCCTCAGGATTCGAGCTGGGCTTTGCCATGGCCAGTCCAAATGCCCTGGTGCTTTGGGAAGCCCAGTTCGGGGATTTCCACAACACTGCTCAGTGCATCATTGACCAGTTCATCTGTCCCGGGCAGGCCAAGTGGGTCAGGCAGAACGGCATTGTCCTGCTGCTTCCCCATGGCATGGAGGGCATGGTAAGGACTCCCCCTGCTCACCCTGGAGGCGAAGCCCTGGACAGCAGTGGCACGGACGGAGCACTGCTCATGACGTGGCAGTTCTCACGCTTGCCCCGCGATGACCACCCCCCTGCTTGGTCCCCATAGGGTCCTGAGCATTCCTCTGCCCGCCCAGAGCGATTCCTGCAGATGTGCAACGATGATCCCGATGTCTTCCCTGTGAGTGGTGGCCGCCATATGTGGTGCTCAGCCTGGCTCTCCCATGCCCTGGATTGGGCTGGGTGGAGGACAGCAACACCTGTCTGGGCTTAGCACAGTGGGAGCTGATGGCAGGAGGCATGGGATACCTTGGGCTCATGCTGCCAGGAGGGTTTGGGGAAAGGGCCTGAGTGTGGTGTCCAAGCTTCACCTGAACCTGGGGCTGCAGTGCAGTCCGAGGCAGCGGTGGCCCTGAAAGTGGCATGAGAGAGGGTTGCTGATCACCCCCATGGCCAGACCAAGGTGGAGGGTTACAGCTCTGGAGCCTCTCCCAGGTCTCTATGGATCTCTGTGTGCTCTGGAGAGGGAGGGAAGGGAAGGAAGAGGAAAGGCAGGGAGGGAGGGCTGGGGACCACTCTTCTGTGTGCTGCTGGAGCTGTGAGGCCAAGAGGTACCTTGTGTTTCCTGAAATCCCTTCACCCGTGCTGGCCGAGGCAGAAGCTGGATGACTTCGATGTGCGTCAGCTCTATGAGTGCAACTGGATTGTCGTGAACTGCTCCACTCCAGCCAACTTCTTCCATGTCCTCCGGCGCCAGATCCTCCTGCCCTTCCGCAAACCGGTCAGTGCCAGCAGCTCCGTGCCCAGCTTGGTGCCCAGGCAGGGCGCTGTGTCCCTGTTGGACTGGGATGGGGCTGGGGGCAGCTTGTTCCTGCACCTCAAACATGGGCAGTTGGCCTCTGCCTGGCCAAGGACCTCATGGTGCTTGGGACTGGCTTGGCACTTGAGGTGCAGCTGCTGGCTCCTGTGGGCACGAGCAGGGGCTGTGACCCCTTCCCAGACTCCACGAGAAGGTCAGCACTGTTGGGGCCAACAGACACTGATACGTAACCTAATTCAGCCACCTCCAGTCAGCTCTAGCCATGGGACAAGCAGGTCCCTGGTAGTCCCTCAGCCTCCTCCCCAGGGGACACCCTGACTGGGATGTTAGGTGTTGTCAGGAATGGGTGCCCAGTCTGGCAGAGCACCGCAGCTGAGTGAGGAGCAAATCTCTGGCAGCTACTCCCTTGCTGGGGGCAGGATGGGCAGGGGAGGGCAAGCAGGTGGCTTGCAGAGGAGGTGTTTCTGGCAGGGCTGACCACCTTGCACTGCTTCTTATCCTCCACTCCAGCTGATAATCTTCACTCCAAAGTCACTGCTGCGCCACCCTGAAGCCCGCTCCAGCTTTGACGACATGCTGCCAGGTACAAGTAGCGCAGAGCTGCACATGTTCCCCCTGTGCTGCTCCACAGGGTGAAGGGCAGGAGCCTGTGGCCTTGGGTAAAGTCTGCCTAGCAGCAGCCTCCCCGTGCTGGAGAGTGGCTGAGTGAGGCCAGGGCCATCTCCTTGGCACATGGGAGCACCCCCTCACATCAGGGCCGAGCCTGGCACCCTCGGGAGACTTGGCTCAGTGGTGCTTCCTTCATCGGCAGCTACTTGCTGCTGGAATTTGGCAGCCCCAAGCTGCACGTGATAGTTTGTAGTGGGAGTGGTACCTGTATGTGGTCAACTGACTCTGCCTGAGAGGCCTCAGGGTCCCGGAAGGGGCCGGCATGGGATGTAGGTGCAGTGGCTGCTGGCACGGTGCTGTGAACTGTTGTGACTCAGGGTCCCGTTCTCTTCCTTGGCAGGCACCCACTTCCTCCGTGTTATCCCTGACAGTGGCCCTGCAGCTCAGAACCCCGAGCAGGTGAAGCGGGTGCTGTTCTGCACCGGCAAGGTGTACTATGACCTGACCCGTGAGCGCAAGGTCCGGCAGATGGAGGCCGACGTGGCCATCACCAGGGTGGAGCAGGTGAGCAGGGTCCTGCCACTGCCATGCCTGCAGGCTGGGGATTCAGCAGCCCCTGAGATGCTGCCACATGTCCCCTGTGATGCTACCCCATGTCCCCTGTGACACCACTCTATGTCCCTTGCAGCTCTCCCCGTTCCCCTTTGACCTCCTCCAGCGGGAAGCCCAGAAATACCCAGCTGCCGAGCTGGTGTGGTGCCAGGAGGAGCACAAGAACCAGGGCTACTATGACTATGTCAAACCCCGGCTCCGCACTACCATCAACCGCGCCAAGCCTGTCTGGTAAGGAGGATGGGGGTGGCTGTGGGGCTGGGAGGGAGTTGGTCAGTACAGGCCCTTCTCATGGCCCACCTTCTCCCCGGTAGGTATGCAGGGCGGGAGCCAGCAGCTGCCCCTGCCACCGGCAATAAGAAAACCCACCTGACAGAGCTGCAGCGGCTCCTCGACACGGCCTTCAACCTCGATGCCTTCAAGGACCTGGCCTGAGCGCCAGTGTGGCGCAGCATGCTCCTCTGTCTGTCTGTCTGTCTCTGTCCTTCGCTCGCCTTCCCCCTCTCAACTACAGACCTTGTCAACCCCACACTGGTGCCTGGAGTCCTTGTCTGTCTCCTGCCAGGGTGGCATTGGTGCCACCCTGGGAGCAAGAGGGTCTGGGGGCTGCCCGCTGCCATGGTGGATGAGACCCATGGCCCCCCAGACCCCTGGAAGGACCGGTCCCCTGGGGCTCTTCTCGCGTTGTCCCATATCCCCCAAGAGGGGCTGGTCCCTCAGGGTTCTTCTATGGGGGTGTCCAGTGCAATAAGTCAGGTTCCTCCCAGTTCCTCCAAGTCTTGGACTTGCCCCTGTGCAGCCACTGCCTCTTGGAGGAGGGAGATCGGGTGTCTGCACCCTCTGAGAGCCCAGGCAGGGGTGGGAGTGCTGTGCCCTTGTCTCAGTTTTGCCTGTCCTTGGGGAGTGCCTTTTCTTCTCTGTGTCTGCACCATCCCCCAGCTCTGAGCCCTGCAGGGACAGGGCTGGTGCTGGGTGGCACGTCCTCTCGTGGCAGATCCTGAGTGGGGGTCAAGGGAGGTGATCCCCCGGGTAGGGCTCATTGTTGGCATCTTCAGACCCCACCGCGTCCTCCCATGGGAGATCCTGGGGGAGTGGGGGGGGCAACCCCAGCTGGGTCTTGCTGTCGGTGTCCCCAGAACCCACCGCGGCCTTTCGGTGCGAGGCGGGTCCTTCAGCTGCAGGAGGGAGGTCGGGGGGTACGCGTGCCACAGCCCCACGCCTGTCCGTAGCTGTGCTGTTGCACATCGTGTCACTGCACACTGTCCGTGCGGCGCTGGGGTCCCTGTGTCCCGTCCACACGTGCACACACGTGCGCGGTACCGCTCGCACTCGCGTCCTGCGGTGCCGCCGCTGCGGTCCCGGCGCCCGTGGTGCCGCCCCATGCGCGGTGCCCGCGCCCACCGCAGCCCACACCGCGCCTCGGCGCTCGGCTAGCCGCGCCTGACGGGCGGGGGCGGGGCGTGCATGCTGATGAGCGCGCGGCCCCATTGTGCGCGGTG
>VYZT01016573.1:0-21667 GCA_013400735.1 Pomatostomus ruficeps
CACTCCCCTAAACCCTGTGTAATTCTGTGAGGTTGCAACTGTGTGTGCAAAAGAAGAATATTAAAGTTTGATCAACAGAAAGGATTTATTAAGCCATTGCAAAAGGCTGTGTATAGACCATTGCATATCAGTGGAAACTTGAGCTCAGTTCATCTTACCTAGAGTTGATTTTAAATTGACTTAGGACTAAAATGTCCTTTTTAATTGATTCAGGACTAAAACGTCCAAGCGTGGTAAAACAGTTCATAAAGGAGCTTGTGTGGGCTGAGTTAAATGATTGCAGTTGTTTGGTTTTTTTCCTCTGAACAAGGTCTAATTGTTGCTCTGGGAAAGTCAATTGTTCCTCTGTTTTCCCACATTTCAGGTGCTAAATGGAGCTATAACTCTATCCAGGCTCAGAGAAATTAATGATGATGTATCTTTTCACCATCCTTTGATAAAGCATGCAAGGAGGATTGCTGCTCTGGTTGTTGGTTCCTGGGTTTGTGTCCTTTAATGTTACACCAGCCAGGATTTCAGCAGTGCAGGTGCAGCATCAGAGGCCATCAGGAGGCTTCAGCTCTGCTGAGAATCACAGAATGATAAAATCCGGAGCTGGAAGGGACCCACAGGAATCGCTGAACCCAACTCCTGTCCCATACAGGACAAGAATCCCACGCTGTGCACTTGTGGCCAGTGTTTTGGGTTGCTGGGTGTTCAGTGGTTTAGGGCAGAGGTTGTTGCCATTTTCATGGTGTGAACACCTCCCCCTGGTCCATCTCCTGGAGCTCCTGCTTTTTCACTGAGCTCCCTGCAGCTCTGGGAGCATCAGAGGGGCAAAGGCTGTCCCAGAGTAACACAGGCTCCGTGTGAAAAGCTGGAATTATTTTGCATGTGGCCGACCTAAACTCATGGTACAATGCCTCAGATCGGAGATTTCTCACTTCTGCTGTGTCCTGGGTAACAGCACCGAGCAGATCCCTGGCCTGGGAGCCCTCGGCCAAGCCCAGCAGCACCAGTTTGCTCCCAGTACACCGCGGGCAGCTCTAACCACCTTTCCCCTCTGGTCTGAAAGGAGCTCAGCAAGCTGTGGCCGTGTCCTCCGTGTCCCCGCCGGCCCCGTTCCAGAGCGTCCCTCCAGCCGTGTCTCAGACGCCCGTCATCGCCGCCACCCCCGTGCCAACCATCACCGCGACCGTCCCGCCTGTCGCCGCCCCTGCCGCCGCCGTCCCGCCCCCGCCCGCCGCTCCGATCATGCCCGTGGTGCCTCCCACGCCCCCGGTCGTCAAGGTAAATCCGTAAATCCGGGCGGCTCTGCCCCTTCTCTGCCCGCTGCTGGGTCCGTGCATTCCCGTTTGCATCCTTGACTGCTGAGTTTTAGAGGGTTGAGACCAATTTTGCCGATTTTCAGACACTCCAGCCGAGGTGGTGTCACCGGGGATTGCTCCAGCTCAGCTCCATCCTCTCCTTTCACAGCCTTCCCCGGTGCTGCTGCTCCAGAGCGCTTGGAATTCCCCCATTTTACACCAGATATCTCAAGGCATCTCTTCCCCCTCTGACTCCCCCTCTGAGCTCCTGGTTTTACTGGGACTGTTGCTTTAAGGTCTGCAGGCTCCAGCTTTAGGAATGTTCCTCTCTGCTTCCAACCAGTTCAAGACAAGCCTGTCCCTCCAGTTGGAGGAGACTGATGTTGCCTGCAGGTTTTGGGTGCATTAGTCCTGTCTTCCTTACTGAGTAATCTTTTGGGAGTTGTCACTGGTGTTTTGCTGTTTATTATGTTAATTTATGGGTAAATGAAAACATTACCTAAATAATTGACGTTTCCTTAGCAGGCTGTGTGTCGCTTTAAAAATGATGAAAGCGTAGCTCAGAGAAAACTGGGGGTCTTTTTATCTAAACTGTGGAATTAATTGCAACAGTTTTGATTGTGAGGTTGCTTGGACCAGCAGAGGCACAGAATTGTTTTGCTTTTTAACCCAATTGTTTGGGAATTGCTCGAGAAATTGTAAGTCAGATCTTGCAGCTAAGCTGTCCTCCTCAGCAACCTGTCTCATATTTCAGTTTCTATCCAAATAACTTGCTTCTGAGAATCAATTTAATTTTAAAACTCAAGGATGAATCCAGAAGTGAGTTTGACAAATACACACTGCAAAATTAATTCTGCTTGGGATTTACTTAAGATTTCCCTTAGATTTCTCTAAGGTACTTTTCCCCCTCTATCTCCAGAGAAATAAATCCTTCATAGGAGCACGAGAGAGCTGACTGGGCAGTCACAGCTTGAATTTCTGTGAGAGGGTTTGTTTGCTTAAGGCAGAATCTACCTTAGCACACTAAATATAGGGGAGCGAGGGCTCACGGGTCTGTGGTGATTAAAATGCTCTGGTTCAGAGCTCAGAGCCTGATCCTGCCACTGGCACTGAGACACGTGGTTCAGTTACTGACACCTGCCCAGTCCTGATGCACCAGCTGAGCTGCACTACTCAACCAGGCACCCTCCTTTCCCTTGGCAAACACGAGGGAAGAGTCCTGGTTTCCAGCTCAGGGAAATCCCACCTTTTGCAGCACAGTTGGGGTTGGGTTGGAAATGCAAATCGGGTTGGGTTGCAAACGGTTGGTTCCTGTGGCTCAGGTGAAGTAACTGGGTTTTTCTGTCAGAGGACATGCAAAACTGAGGATGAGCAGTGCCAGGGTTTCTGCCAGCCCGAGAGCTGGGCAGGTACTCACAGAGGCTGTCCCTGTGCTGTTGCAGAAAAAGGGAGTGAAGCGGAAAGCAGACACGACCACGCCCACCACGTCTGCCATCACTGCCAGCCGCAGCGAGTCCCCCACGCCCCTGTCGGACCCCAAACAGGCCAAAATCATCGCGCGCAGGGAGAGCGGCGGCCGCCCCATCAAACCACCAAAGAAGGACCTGGAGGATGGAGAGGTTCCCCAGCACGCAGGCAAGAAGGGCAAACTCTCCGAGCACCTCAAGTACTGTGACAGCATCCTCAAGGAGATGCTCTCCAAGAAGCACGCGGCCTACGCGTGGCCCTTTTACAAGCCCGTGGATGCAGAGGCCTTGGAACTGCATGACTATCACGATATTATCAAACACCCCATGGATCTCAGTACTGTGAAAGTACGTCCTCCTTTACCACCTCTTTTGGCCTGGGGTCCCTCTGGGTGCAGAGGACTGGCTCCTTCTGGGGGAGGGGGAAGGGGAAAGGGTGGAAACTGAATGTGTTTGGATATCAGCTGGATGTTTTTATATTTTGTTTCCTTCCCCTCTCCCTTTTTTGCCATAACCCAGAGCAGCTTTTTTTCCTGCCCTGCAAAGCAGATGATGTACAAAGCAAAGTACAATGGCATCCTCTCCTCTCTGTGGATAGCCCAGCTATTTATCTGGTGTTCTTGGCATTGTGTTGCACTCTGAGAAGGGGAGGTGCTTTATTTCGCAGGATTCAACTGATAGCGTCCCATTTCCAGAAGCTGCTGCCTGTTCGCTGGTGGTGGTGGCAGATAGGCTTACACTGAGCAATTCCAACTGGAATGGGATGGTTTTGTGGTTCATGCTTGGCTCCTCAAGAGTTTAGCTTAGCATGGTCCGATATTCTGGTTTTTCCCAGTAGGATTGGAGGTTTGCGGAACCCCTCCATGAAGCAAAGCCGTGTCTTTCTAGTTCCCATCTTCTGCTTGTGAGCCAGGCCCTGGAGTCTGTGTTGGTGCAGGAGGTGAAGATGATGTTCAGGAGGGTTTTGCTGCCAGCTGAGCCAGTGCCTGGGCTTGTCTGGATGCCCAGGTGACAAAGGGGCAGCTGTGGTTGTGATTCCTGTCACATTCCTTGGCAGATCCTCTGTGGTACCCGGGAGCAGTGTGTCACACTCTGATGTGCCCTGCATTCATCCCAGGGATGCTGTGGGTCCCCAGAGATGCCTACAGCCTGCTAGAGGAAGTCCCAGGTGACTGCAGGAAGATCAGGGATGGGCAGAGTGAAATTCTGACCATCTCAAGTCTGGAATTTCCATGTGTGCTTAGGTGATTTCTTATTGCAAGAGATCCTTGTGCTGTGTTCTGGTGCAAAGCTGTGATTTCTTGGGTTGGTGACTTCATACTTAAATCTCTTTGTAGTCCTAACTTCATTCTTTTAAAATTGTAACACCTCTGCCCCTTTCTAGCAAGTGCAGTTGATATCCTCCTTCTGCACCTGGTGAGTGTAGGGCAGAAAATCAGAGGCAGCTTGATGGCAAACCCAGTGGAGCCTTTTACACCTAAAGACTCTGGGTTTGTCATCCCACATGGCAGTGTTTTTCTTAATAAAGTTGTTGGAAGTGCTGTCTGCTATCGGTGTTTTATGGAGTGTTTTATTGTCATTGCTCTTGGCCTGTAGATCACAGTGTGACTTCCCAGGGATGCAGCCCATAATACGTTAACTGCGTGGAACAGAAACCTGCCATTTGCAGGCAGTGTCATTTCCCAGTGTCAGGGCCTTCCTCCGTGGCTCTGAAAGGTTTTTAGATTTCATCCTGCCCGGGTGACAATGGCTGTGATAAAGCAGCACAGCTAACGGCCTCCGAACGAATCTGGGAGGAATTATGTGAGAAAATAAAACCCGAGCGTTGCTGCAGCTGTAACACATCTTGTCTCTGCTTCTGCGGCTGTGTTAGGTTTGATTTTCCTCAGAGAACATCCCTCATGGCCAGGAGCATTTTTTTCCTTGGCAGAGGTGTCTCCAGGATGGTTTGGAGGTGGTTCCTGTATGTGGTGGAGGAGGCAGACTGCCTGTTATGACTGCTGGGGCAGGTGAGATGGAGCAGCTGCAGCTGAGCTCCTTGCAGCCAGGAGCAGAGGGATGTGCTGGAATTTTGTGCTGCAGCTCAGACTGAGGGACAGGATTTGTGAGCTCATTTCCACCTCAGTTCTCATTATCACAGAGAGGGAAAGAGCAGAACTGCTTGGAGTGGGAAAGGATGGAAGCGTGAGGAGAGAGGGAGGCAGCAGCTCTGATTCCCTGAGAGGAGAGGGATGCACCAAGGCTGGAGCTGCTTTGGTTTCCTCAGTGTGAACAAGCAACAGGCCTTGTGTGCAGGAGGATTTCCACTTTTGGAATAAAGCACTTCCTCCAGGGATGTAACTGCTTCATTTTCCTGCAGTGTTCTGCTGTCATTTCAGAGCAGCTGACTTCAGGGTCTTCAAAGTGAGGAGGCATTCTTTGTGTCCTGCTCACAGAGGATGCAAAGAAAACACTGACCTTAGAGCAAGAGACACATTAGACATGAGGAAACAAATTTATGATCACTAAAGATGATTAAACAATTAATTAAGGGGAAAAATGGCATTGCTGTGTGTGGGACAGAGAATGGGCAAGCTGGCCTGCCTGCATCTCTGCCTGACTCCTGATTTACAGCTGTAAATGTAATTTTTTTTCTTTTTTAAGCAACTGGATATCTCCAAGTGTATTTGTAACCAAAGATATTCCAGCCCACCGATTTAAAGTGCTTTTCTTTCTTTTGTCAAGCTAATTATTCCTTATAAGAAAACAAACCAAATATCCACGGATTAAAACCGTTGGGCTAGAAAACTGTTGAGTTTGGATGAAAAGCAAAGCCTCAGACATTGGAATGTATTTCATAGGCAGTAATCAGGCCCTGGGCATGCCAACCAAATATAAAACGGCCTTTCATGCAGCAAGATGTATTTTAAAATAAACGGGCCCTTTGGTTTGAACATATGTTTTGCTTTGGAATTGGCCTGAGAGGCTTTTCAGACAGGAGCACCACAAACCCATTTCCCTTTCTGCCTTTGTGCTGTGGCTCCCAGGCTGTCTCCTGGTTTGTTCAGCAGGAAAATGAGGTCTCCTGACAAAAGTTGGACAGATGTCTGGCTGCAGGGACTTCACCACCCTGCCTCAGGTCCCTCTGGAGGGGAAGTTCTGCCCTTTTCACAAGCAAACCAGCTCCAGGAGTCCCTGCAGAATCTCAGACAGTTACAATGTCTGTCACAGCTGTGAAATCTCTATAGTTCCGTGAACAAATGGGAATTTTGCATGGGATAGGGGTGGGTGACAGACCCTGAGCACCCCTGATCGCTGCTGGGCTGGGGGTGTCTGTCCCCACCACGTCCCCAGCCTGGCTCAGTCAGCCCCTTCCCTTCTCTGGGTGTACAGGTGCCCAAGACACACAAAAGGGAGCCCTGGGAGCCCTTGGCAAATAGAGAATGTCTTTAAACCCAGGTCTTTTAAATGCAAATGCAATCTCGTGTGAGCTTCTCTCTCCTTTCAGCAGGAGTAATTGGAGCTAAGGTTTTACACGTAGTAGTAATATATGCATAAAATCAATTAAGTGCTGGGAATGCTATAAACTGCTCTCAACTGAGTCCCAAACAGCGAGAGAAATGGCTGGAAGTGAGAGCTGAAAAATAAGAGACAGGAACAAGGTACAAATATTTGATATTTATCCTCACGACTCCAGGAAATAACATTATGAGCAGGTTCATAAAGGGTGAATTCTGTATCCATTTCTATCAGCTGGACTTTAAATTAAGAGTGGGAGTTGCAGTGGAACTGTAAATGCCTATTTTGCTGTAGGAATTGCTGAGCAAACCTCCTGCCCTCTGCTAGCAGGAAGTCAGAGTTTGATTTTCATGATCTCTTCTGCCCTTTGCAGATTTACAAGGCAAATATATCCAAGCATATGTAGAAATACACGCTTCAGGTACTCCTGTAATTGTCGCTTGCTTGTTGACTCTTGCCCTTTCCATCCACGATCCTTGTTTCTGTTAGTTCCTGATCCATTTTTCTAAATGATTTTTTTAATGATTTCGAAATGTTTTCTGGTAGAATGTGGACCCTGACAGATTTCTATTCTACTGCTTAGCAAACAAGCCCAGTTTAGAACCTTAGTGTTTAAACTGCTGTGAAATACCAACTGCTTTGGTTTCCTGGTGTTTGCTTGTTTTACAAAGGAGAAACTCCGAGTGTTATTTAGGAACCAATAACCCCAATCAAACTTCCACCCTCTTAGATGGGATTTTGAGGCTGTTCTGTCTCTGAGGTTCATGTTTCCACCATGCAGTTGCTACAAATGCTTTTTGCTTATGGCTTTTTTTTTTTCCTTCCCCCTTTCCCTTTCTTTGGCTTGTTTGTCTGCAGAAAAAGATGGACAGTCGGGAGTACCAGGACGCACAAGGTTTTGCGGCAGATATTCGGTTAATGTTCTCTAATTGTTACAAGTACAATCCTCCAGACCACGAGGTGGTGGCCATGGCCAGGAAGCTCCAGGTAAAGGGGTTGGGAAATTTTTCAGGGTGTTTTGAGTTCAGGTGCAAGGCGAGATCCAGGTGTGGATCTGCTTTTTGCACTAACAAGGGAGATTGTTGGTAAGAGGCTCGTGCTCTCTGCAGGGCTGTTGTGCCCTTCACATGGCATGCTCAACTCTTAAAATATTATAATCCTTGCTGTTAAAGTCATGGGAGGAGTTTTTTGGGCTTTCCAGATGGGCTCCCATATTCTGTTTATTATTATTATTTATTTGTAGCACACAGAGAGCCTGCCCTGATGTGTTTAAGAGATCAGAGTGAGCCGTTTATGGCCGAGGTCACCAATTTCTCCTCCTTTTCGCAGGATGTCTTTGAGATGAGGTTTGCAAAAATGCCCGATGAGCCTGCAGAGGCGCCCCCTCCACCTCCCCCTACGGCCCCTGTGGTGAGCAAAAGCACAGAGAGCAGCCACAGCAGCGAGGAGAGCTCCTCCGACTCGGACAGCTCCGACTCCGAGGAGGAGCGCGCCACGCGCCTGGCCGAGCTCCAGGAGCAGGTACTGCCCCATCCGCGCCGTGTGTCCAGGAATCAGAGCTCACACAGCAGCAGGAATTGTGTCCTGAAAAATCCCACCCAAAAAAACCCCTCTCCCCATCTCCCAGCTAAAGGGAAAAACGCTCAGCAACAAGTGCGTGTCTGATCTAACAGTAATTTTCTTCAAGATTGTTTTTCTTGGTCTTGCTGCTCTTCACTTTCTCCTGGGATCTCAGAGTGTGAACTGTTTGATTTTTGACTTTAGGACGTACTTACACCTTGGGGTGCAGAGGGAAGGGTTTGTGGAGGCATCAGTTGCCTGTTACTGATGAATTTTCCTGTTCTCCCCCAGCTGAAAGCCGTCCATGAGCAGCTGGCTGCACTGTCCCAAGCGCCAGTGAACAAACCAAAGAAAAAAAAAGAGAAGAAGGAGAAAGAGAAGAAAAAGAAAGACAAAGAGAAGGAAAAAGAAAAGCACAAAGTAAAAGCTGAGGAGGAGAAGAAACCCAAGGTGGCTCAACCACCAAAACAAGCCCAACAGAAGAAAGCCCCGGCTAAGAAAGCGAACAGCACAACCACAGCGAACAGGTGAGAGCCAGCCTTCCCCAGGGGACCTCGAGGGGAACTTCCAGCCCTGGCCTTAATTCCTGGGGAAGCTCAGCAGTTGTTAATTTGCTGCTGGATGCTGTTCCCATTCCCAGACAACTCCAGGGAGCCTTTAGCTTAGAGCTGGCAGTGGAACCGTCGTGTTTTCAGCGTCCAGCTCTTTGAATCGCTGCCTGATTGCTCTCAGATAAGGTTTTGGGGGTTGCCTTTTGTGCAGCCACCAAGAACATGCCCTTTCATGGCTGCCCCCCTGCTGCTGCTTGGGCTGGCTGTCACACTCCACAGGGCTGAAATAGAATGGGAACACAGCAGCTGAGCTGGGGCTGCTGAACATTCTCAGCAGTTGTGGGGCTGCTCCAGCCATCTGACGAGAGCTTCAAAGCCAAGAGCTCGGGGATGTTTGGTACAAGGGAGCTGGGGAGAAAAAAAAGAATTCGTTGCTGTGTCCCCATGAGTGTTTTCATGCTTGACAACCCCCCCCAGGCAGCCCAAGAAAGGAGGCAAACAGGCATCTGCAACCTACGACTCGGACGAGGAGGAGGAAGGGCTGCCCATGACCTACGATGAGAAGCGACAGCTCAGCCTGGACATCAACCGCCTGCCCGGGGAGAAGCTGGGCAGGGTGGTGCACATCATCCAGTCCCGGGAACCTTCCCTCAGAGACTCCAATCCCGACGAGATTGAAATAGATTTTGAAACCTTGAAGCCCACAACGTTACGAGAACTGGAGAGATACGTGAAATCTTGTTTACAGAAAAAACAGAGGAAACCGTTTTGTAAGTTACCCCCCCAGCAGCTCTTGGGCTCAGCTTTGGAGTCAGGGTGTGGGTACTGAGATCCTCTTACCCACCTGTGATGACAGGAGTTTTTAGAGGTTCTTTTCTCCCAAGGAAATGTACAGAAACTTTGTTTTTCTTTGCTCTTCTGCCCATGGTGTCCTGCTGCAGAGACCTGGAGAGCCCATGTGTTCCTCTGCAAGACCTGTGGGATGCTTTTCTCACTTACCCAGGCTCTGGAAGGTTTAATGTTAAGGTCTTTAAAGGTTTCAGTCTCATTGTGTCAGGTGTTATGTGCACACATCTGGAAGGATCAGTTTCTTACCCTGAATAGTTTAGCATCTCATTAGGAAGAAAACAAAAAACGTGGTTGGGATCCGAACCACCGAGGCAATAAATGATTTGCACGAGGTTACCTGGGGGTTCTGGATGTGTCTGAGTTGTGTATTCACCCCAAAACTGCCCTTCCTGCGTGGCCTCAGCCTCCCTCAGACCCGAGGGCTGGTGTCAGTCTGCTGCTGAGTGTGGGGTTCAGAGCGGGACAGACTTTGTGCCCTGTCCACGAAGCGAATTCCTGCAGCCCTTGAGAGTTCAGCTCCAGCTGGCAGCAGCAGCATCGCTTCCCTGAAATGCTGTGGTCCAAAAGCTGCTCCTGCTCTTGCAGAGCACCTCCATTCCTTCCCCAGGAATTTCAGGATTTTCAGGAAGGCCTAAGCAAAGCACAGACTTTGTCCCTTCGTTTTGCTTTTTTTTCTTTCCCTGAATCCTTCACTGTTGGAATAGCTCAGGAAAGGATTTTCCAGAGTGCTTAGGAAGAGGAGGCATCCTTTACTTTTGGAACCAAAGCATTGAATAACACAGATAACCTCAGATGTCCACCCCGTGAGCCTGGCATGCCTGAGCCGGGCTGGACTCTTGTGCTGAGTGTTCCCTCTTAGGACTGTGCTTTCCAGATTCCTTTTTTTGAGGTTTTTTTTTTTAAATCATTGCTTTAAACCAGCTCACAGAAACGTAGGTATTTCCTTACTGGATCAGGCAAAATATCTGGCTCCTGTCTTGTGCTTCCAACCCTGGCCAACACCTGTGTCCAATTACTCCTCCTCGGAGGAATATTTCCTTTCCTTGGCAGCAGGAGTGTTGCTGGTACTTCTCACCCTTCCCAGCCCGATGCAGTTACATTCCTGTTGTCTGCCAGCCTTTGCCTCAGTTGGTTTTTAATTTGCCTCTGTTTGTTTTGTTTTCTATTTAGAGCAACGTAAACCACAGGAGATTCTTGCGTGAGGGGATGGGAAGTTTTAATGGCAGATGCTTTCCTCCTGTGACAACCTTTAATGGGACACTTTATTTTACAGGGCAGAAAACCCATGTAACAATTGTGTAATTACAAATCTGTAATTATTGACCATATAACTGGCTGGTAAGTAACCTGTAATGACAAGGTTATTACATGGATATTTCTATCTTCTAAAATAACTTTCCAGAAAATTTCTCTTAAGGAAAAAAAAAAAAAAAAAGGTGCATGTTACAGGATGGTGGTGATTTGATGAGCAGGACAACTCCAGGTGTTGTCTCCTGTCTGGGATGTGGAGCTGCTGTGTGAGCACTGGATGTTGGCAGTGTCCCTGCAGAGTGTTCACACAGATGGACATGCCCTGTAAAATAGTGATGTCCTCTCTTTTCCTCCCCATCCCTGCACTGTAAGAAACTCTGCGTTCCTCCCCCACAGCTGCCAGTGGCAAAAAGCAAGCAGCAAAGTCAAAAGAAGAGTTAGCTCAGGAAAAGAAGAAAGAACTAGAAAAACGGTTACAGGACGTCAGCGGGCAGCTCAACAACAACAAGAAGCCTGCAAAGAAAGGTAATGGCTCTGGGTTTGCGTGGAAACAGCACCCCAGGAGTGGACAGGCTCTCTCACGGGGTCAGAACCTCTGCCGTGGTGTATTCTTGGGTTTGGTTTTGTGACAGGAGCCCTCAGGGGGTTCTGCAGGGCACTGAGCTGCTCTTGGGGCTGCTTTGGTCCCTGGCTGGGTGGAAGCTCCTGGGGGGTTCTGCAGGGCACTGAGCTGCTCTCTGGGGTACTTTGGTCCCTGGCCAGGTGGAAGCTCCTGGGTGACAAATGGGGACTCTCTGGGAGGCTTTGGAGGGAGGAGGATCTCCCTGGGTCAGCCTTTTGTGCAGCCCATGCCGCAGAGCCTCTGACACACGGGGTTAAAAAATCCCAAAGCCCCACGGAGCTCCAGATGCCAGGAAAGGTTCCCCCACTGCCAACAGAGCTGCTGCCAGCGTCACACGGGGTTTCCTGTGCTCAGAGGTGGCACTGAGTGAGGGACACCCAGCAGAGCTGCTGGGTGCATCCCAAACTCCCAGGGTCACCTGCACCTGCGGCTCAGATCGGGAACGAAGCGCTGGGGGTCCAGTTCCTCAGGAGTAACCCCATCCCTGCCTTGTTCCAGCGGCTCAGATCAGGAACGAAGCCCTGGGGGTTCAGTTCCTCAGGAGTAACCCCATCCCTGCCTTGTTCCAGCGGCTCAGATCAGGAACGAAGCCCTGGGGGTTCAGTTCCTCAGGAGTAACCCCTTCCCTGCTTTATTCCTGTGGCTTAGATCGGGAACAAAGCCCTGGGGGTTCAGTTCCTCAGGAGTAACCCCATCCCTGCCTTGTTCCAGCGGCTCAGATCAGGAACGAAGCCCTGGGGGTTCAGTTCCTCAGGAGTAACCCCTTCCCTGCCTTGTTCCCGCAGAGAAATCCGGCTCCACTCCCTCGGGAGGCCCTTCCCGGCTCAGCAGCAGCAGCTCCTCCGAGTCCGGCAGCAGCAGCTCCAGCGGCTCCAGCTCGGACAGCAGCGACTCGGAATGAGCTCGGACACTCGGACACAACCCCCAAACGGACACCCCCTCCTTCCCCCCAGGCTCTGCAGTGTCCCTTCCCCTCCTCACCCCTGCTCTCGGGCCACGGTGGTCAGGTTTTATCCCCTCTCTCTCCCTCTGACTTGTTTTTTATTTTATTTTTTAACTCAGTGTTACAAAAGGTATCTTCCATTTTTTTGGGGGGGGGAGGGAGGGTGGAGGGGGCTCTCTTTTAATAGGTCAGAGATCTTGGAGTGCGTGTGTGTGACTAGACTTTATGACAAATAGTTCCCTTTGCATAAAGTCTCTAAAATTTACATTTATCTGGAGAAAATGGCTCGAAAATGGAAGAACTTTGAGCTCTTAGCAGGAGATAAATAGAAAACTCTGCAAGGTTTGTAGTACATTTCCCTCCCATCCCTTCCCTCTCCCCAGAATATTCTCTTTTAATAAGCCTGCCTGGCTCACTCAAGGTAAAAACCATCTTTTTTTAAAAGAAATCTCTGTAAAATGGTACTGTATCTGAAAGATGTTAGCTTTTGAACTAGTTGGTGTATTTGTTATTAGCACTAGTATTCTTAATCTCCAAGTCTACAGTGTGATGAAAATGTCAGATGCTATCATCTTTTTACATAAAAACAACAAAAAAAAAAATTCCAAAAAAATTCTCATGTACTGTGGATTGCTAACATGCTTTTTTTAAATCTTGGTAGAGGCATAGGCACCTGTTCAGGAAGGTATTGAAGCATGAATTTAACTTTTTAAGCACACGAGCAATACAAGTGGTTGCATTTCTTGGTTTTCCACTCCAAAGCTTCGCTTTTCCTGGGGCTTCTTTGGGAAGAAGGGAGCGAGGGACACGCTCAAGTTTCTTGGGAATGTTATTTTTTCACATCAAATAGGCGATTTCCAGGAAATGGACGCTCTCTGTGAAAGTTTTCATGGAATTGAAAGGAGTTTTTTGGGCTGGAAGGTGTCGGCTGGAGCCTGGAGTGACCCTGCAGTGCCCAGGACCGGTCATGTGTCCCTCACTGGGCACATCCCGGGGATTTTCCCCGTGACAAACACCCCAGGCTGGGCTGGAAATAAAGCAGCACCCGAGCTCCAGCTGAGGCTGAGCTGGCAGGGAAGTGGAGAGGGGTTTGGGGTGTGTTTGGCATTTTTGATTTTGAGTTCGCTTCGTTTTTTTTTCCCCCTTCTCCTCCTGGTTCTGGTAGGGAGCTCCTCGAGAGGGGATGCTCCTCCTGTGTCAGGCGGGTGCAGGGGCCAGGCACTGAAATATTTTACCTCAATGAAAACAGAAAGAGGGGAGGGAGAAGAAAAAGAAAATCTGATTTTTTTTAAAGCTTGCTATTATTCTGAGTCCAGCCTAACGTTCTGACCTGCACTGCTGCAATCCAGCCGGGTTTCAGTGTCCCTAATTCCGTGTATATACCACGACTTTATTTATTAAACACCACTGGTCCATTTTTAAATTTTGATTCCCATTATTTAAAAGGTAATAAAACCTAACAACAGCCAAGCTGGGGTTCTGCAGGCCAGCAGACAGGCAGACTTTTAATGAGGTTCAAACCAGATTTTTTAAGAAACAAACAACAACAACAAAGCAAATAAAAATCCACAATTTTATTTATATACCTTGGACTTTATACCTACAGGTGCTACAGTCCAGTCTCTTGTGTGTCTGGTGCTCTGTCATGTCTGGTGTGTTCATTTTTAGATTTTTTTTTTCCCTTCTTCTTTTCACCCCAGCCCCCTTTTTTCCTGTTTTGTACCGATTTTGGAGACATACGCCTCGATACAATTTTATTTTCTCAGTGGTCTTTTTTCCCCCTCCTCTTTCTTTGTTTTGGTAGAACAGTGGGGGTTTTATCCTTTTCTAATCCAATTTTAGGAAAACACCAGTTCTAGAATTGTATACAATTTGTAATCTGAGGGGCAGAAGTTTTATTGTAAATTCTTTTTATTGTAAAGAAAAGAAAATATAGAGTTTACCAGAACATTCTGCCTTTCCTTCTCCAGCACCAGCCCCTAAATCTGCCTCTGCTGTGGGGTGGCCCTAAAATTCACCTTCCCAGTGGCGCAAACGGCTCCAGATTTGATTTTCCCTGCAGGTGAGTGGCCCTGGGGCACCCTCAGGGCCGGAAAATGATTTCCTGTGCACACTGAGCTCCAGGAGCTGCTGGGCTGGGCTCTGGGGCTGTCCCTGGGCTGGGAATGTCCTTGGCATTCCCAGATTTGCACTTCCAGCTGCATCCACGCTCAGCTGCCGCTCACCCCCTGCCCATCAGCTGCACACTCAGGCACCTGCCTCTCCAAATCTGCTGGTGAGCAGAGATCCTTTCCCACAGCATTTAAAAAAAAATGTTCTGATTCTCACTGAAATTCGTGATTTTTCCTTTCCATCTATAGCGGAGTTTAGTTCTGATTTTTTTTTTTCAGTTCTGCCCTTACAAATCCTTCCCCCAGACNTTTTCCATCTACAGCGGAATTTAGTTCTGATTTTTTTTTTTTCAGTTCTGCCCTTACAAATCCTTCCCCCAGACAGATCCCTGGTCATGCATTGTCCGAATTTTCTTTGAGGAAATGTAATATTCACCTAATTAAGAGCTTGGGTTTCTTTTGAACGGGGTTGGGTTTCCCCTGTGTTTCTCCCGTTGCCTGCGCCTCGAACGATCAAAACCAAGGAATATTTTAAGGAATAACTGCAACCAACTCACTGCCACGGCTTTTTGGATAAACAAACTCCCAGTTTGCCCTTCCTGGGACCTTTCCCTGCGTGCTCATCCCTGAGCTCTGCTGCTGCTGGGACGGGCGAGGACAAAGCGGAGCCGCCGTCGGTGCCACGAGAAACCCGGGAATGCGGCTGTGCCACCGTCCCCTGGCAGCAGGAATGACCCTGGGACACACAGCCACCCCTCCAGGAGCCACGTCCCACCGGAACTCGGGGACCAGAGGGTTGGAGCCACGCGGGAAGCGATGGGAAACGGCCTGGCCTGAGGAGGATCCCAGTTTGAGCTGGAAAATCATCCCAGCCCGGGGATGCTCAGGGAGAACAACCTGCCAGGGCCACCAGGGAACGGGAGGAACCTCCTGCACATCTTTGATCCACCAGCTGCGCCTCGGGCTTCCACAGATTGGAAAGTTTTCATGGGAAGAGGTGTTCCCAGCAAACCAGAGCAAGGAGAAATCCACGTTGGCACGGCCAAGGAAAGGAATCGGTGACTCCTCACTTCCAGATGTTGTCCTTAAACTTTTCCCTTCACCACATCCAGGGGGTGCCTCTTGTTCATCCCAAGTTTCTCCAGGAAAAGAAGAGCTGGTTCCAGTCCAGAGTAAGTAGCAGCAGCCCCGAAGGAGTTGGGAACTGAACCAACAGAGCATTTATTTAACTGGGTTTTATTGCATGACATGTCAGTGCAGACGTCACGGAATAACTTCGGAAACGATCAAACGCTCAACGTTTGAAAAGAACATTTTTAAACTTAAGGATTAAAAAAAAAAAAAAGGGAAAAAAAAAAAAAGAAAGTTTTTATGGTAGAATTTTTCTTGAATGAACAAAGTTTAACTTTGTTTTCCAGGGGAAACTTCACTGAAATCAGTATGATTTCATATGTATGCATACACACAGAGTTTTATTGAAACTGCTTTTTGGGACGAATTCCTGTTTTGACAAAACATCCGACCGGACCTTTCTCAATCAACCAGCATTACTGCACCTTCGAAAAAAACTTTGGGAAACTTTTCTCTGATTGTAAACTCAGCCTGTCCCGTGGCTCCGTGGGACCAGGGGACACCCCCAGCCCGGGGCTCCCACGCCCGAAGGAATCCCTCGGCTCCGGCAGCTCCCTGCAAACCAGAACTATCACCTGCACACAAAAATAATCCAGATTTTTGTACTGATGTGGTTTTACCTTGCCTGCCCCTGGGGTTTGTGGCTGCAGGAGCTGGGAGGGTGGTGACCCCGCAAACCCCCCAAAATCCACGGCTGAGACCCCCAGGGGCCTTTCCCCGTTCTCTGTGTGGTAGGAGCAGACTGCAGTTACCTGTCCCACTTCTTTCTCTGCTTTGGGGACTTTTAGACCAGTTTTTAATTTTTTTTTTCTCCTTGTTTTGAAAGGAATGATGTTTTTATTTTTAAAGCTGGGGGTTGGAGCTGAGGGGAAGGGATCGGGGCATGACAAAGACAAACCACGACCTTTTTAGTACTGGATTTTAAATTCTCAGTGTCAACCCTGAGCAGTTTCCACTGGGGCTAACTGTGGGCAGGCTCTGCATCATTAAAGAGAAATTTAGGATTCCTTACTCGGCAGCATTCTCTTGCTTGAGCTGCATTTTGTAAAGAAAATGGTATTTGCATATCTTTTTAAAATGTCATTTTTAAAAAAAATAAATTAAACCACCAGCTAGGATTTGACACAGGCCACTTAGAACACAGCCCTGATACTGGCATAACCAATCCAGAAAGATTTGTTGTTGTATTTTTTGTTTTGTTATTTTGGGGTTTTTTTAATATTTAAAGAAAAAAAAAAGAAATTGTTACTTTTCTGTATGATGTGCATGCAAATTTACCGTAACTCTTTTTCTTAAAACTTTTTAGTGCCATTTCTAGTATATTCCTGTACATGTCAGTTATTGAAAAGAAATGAGTCAATGTAAGTAGTTTAGCTTGTTTATTGCAAATTGCTGGCCTCAAACAAAACAGAATTAAAAAACAAAAAAAAGAGTTAGAGAGTAATCTTTGATGTTCCTGGTAATCACGGACCCTGGTCCTGGGGCATTTGTTTTGTTTTCATAATAAAAAGGAAAATTGTTTTGTGTGTGCAGTTTGATGCCGTATTTTCCCCTCTGCTCCTCTTTCCCAGGTGGGGAAATTGTCCCAGTCCAAACCTGGGCTGAGCAGGGCCAGGAGCCAAACTTAAATTTGTTGAATCCCGCTGCCACGAGTGCTGGAACGATTTGGGAGTCATTTTGGGGGGTGTCACACTCAGTGTGGGGCAGCTCTGGGGTGTCTGACCCACAGCTGAGCACCTGGAATAAAATGGATTTAAATTCACATTTTTTGGGGGGAGGAAAACTCAGCTGCTCCTGTGTCCCAGGGCAGCTCAGGAGGGGTTTGGACTCTTCCCAGTCTGCAGGGTCTTAAATTCTGTGAGAATTGTTCCTGGTTGAGGGGATTTGGGCTGAAAGGAGATCAGATCCCCCGGGTTTGAAGGCACCAGGATCTGCAGGACGCAGAGTGACTCTGTCCTTTGTCCCCTGCTCCAGGGCTGGGGCTGTGAGCTCAGGGTGACCTGGAACGCCCAGCTGGGAAAGGAGGGGCTGGAGCAGCTGCCTGGCAGAGCCCTGGCAGTGCCCAGGATCTATTCTGGGCCCTGGGGTTGGTGCTGCTGCTCGGTTGGTGTCTCAGGGGGGTCACCACGGCCAGGCTGCCCCAGGGTTCCTTTCCTCCAGCCCCGTTCTGCTCGCTGCCTTTCCAAACCACATCTCCAGGGTTTCAGCAAACCTGTTCTGCTCTGCTGTGGTGTCAGGGACACTCCCACGGGGCTGTTTGGTCACCCTGTCCTCGGAACAATCTGTGAGGGTCTTTCTGTCGCAGTTCTGCTGGGTTGTCATAGGGGCAGCCAGTAGAGCTGATCCTTGCAGGCTGCGAGGTTGAGGACAGGCAGGATGTGACTGAGGGACAATTTTCACTGGTCATGCCTTGAATCCTGGGGCCAGGACAAGATGGACACTGAGGGGCTGGAGTGAGTCCAGAGACTGGGGAAGGCTCTGGAGAATCCATCTTGTGAGAGGGGCTGGGGACATGGAGGAAAAGGAAGCTCAGGGAAGACCTTCCTGCTCTCCACAGCTGCCTGAAACCAGGGGCTCAGGGGGGTTTGGTCTCTCCTGGACAAACAGTGACAGGACAAGAGGGAACAGCCCCAAGCTGCCCCAGGGGAGGGTCAGGCTGGACATCAGGAGGAATTCCTTCAAGGAAAATGGGGGCAGGCCTTGGAAGGGGCTGGGGATGAGGTGGATCACAGGTTGGATGTGACAATCTCCAAGGTCTTTTCCAGCTTTGGTAATTCCCTGATTCAGGGTGACATCCAGAGCTTTCCTCATCCTGAAAGTGCTGCTGAGACTTCAGGGCTGCTGGGGAGCTGAAGGAGCTGCAGTTCCCAGTCCAGTGTCACGGCTGGGAAGCCCCACCAGGAACCCAGGGAGTTCCTCCCTCCCCTGTGGGGACGGGGAACGCCAAAATCTGTCACCTGTGCCAGAGCCGTGGCCAGGCAGGGGAAAAAGAGCCGCCCACAAAGCTGCATCCAAATCATTTTAATGCACTTTATCAAAGAGGCTACACCAGTGTTGGAAACAAGGGCATCACCACCACACAGCCGGCTCACAGGGACAGCCACAGCAGCCACTCCACAACCCTGCTGTGACCCGTGACACACAGAAATGGAAAACTACAGTCACATTCACGGAGATGGAAGGACAACTCATCCTCTTCTTCCCGCACTGTCACATCCAGCCTCCATCCTGGAAGAATTTATGCACATTCTTACGGGTTTAGTCTTGGATAGTCCAGTTAACACTCTGCAAAATAACTGAATTTTGGTTTACCAGCCACGTCAACAAAAAGAGACTGATCCTACCCAAAATAAGCATCTTCCTTACTGAAATTAAAAAGAAAAATAAGTGTCGGGTTTCTTTTTCTATAAGAAAAGAAAACGAACAGCTGGTTTGGGGGGGATGTGCTGTTCCTTAAACTCCCAGAGTTCACGTGCTCCCCAGGGCTGGCCTGGAACCCACCTCTCCTGCTTCTCTCCAGGGGAATCCACCTGCAGTTCCCAGGGGAGCTCTGGGCCCAGCCTCCTGCCTGTCTGAGGCATCATCTCCTGCTCACCCAGCCCAGGTGGGTCACACACCCCTGCCTGTCTGAGGAATCATCTCAGCCCAGAAATGGAGGCTCAGGTGGGTCACACACCCCTGCCTGTCTGAGGGAATCATCTCAGCCCAGAACAGGAGGCCCAGGTGGGTCACACACCCCTGGCAGTGCTCCCCTGGCACCTCACCAGGCCTGTGACTCTCATCGAGCGCTTTCACCCGGCTGAAAAACCTTCATCCACCGAAATGTTCCTCCTCCAGAGCTCGTCCTGACAAGACCAAGAGGGTTGTTGGTGTGCAGGGTCTGCAGAGCAGCGAGGTTTAAATCTACGAGCACACACACACGGGTATCGAACACCAAGGCATGCAGAAATAGTGCTTTTAAAAAACAAGGAGCTGCCTGTCGTTTGCAGTGCTACGGACACCAAACCCCGGTGATTTCACCCCACAGCAGGTTTGTTCTGCTCCCCACACGGAGTTCAGCGAGGTTGAGTGCCTGTGTGTGTTCCTGGCAGCATTTCACCCACACGGGAGAGGTGCAAGAGATCCTTCACTGTCTTTAAAATAAAATTAAATAAATAAAGTGCTTGAAAAACGCCAAGGAGGTTTCAGATAAATAGAACAGGAGTAATGAGTGTGCCTAATAATAGGCAGGTAAATAATCCACCCTGGAGCTGACAGCAAACACTGACTTGAGGAGCTAAGCCTGTGCCCGGGTTGGACACACGTCCCGGGCAGCACAGAAAGGGCAGAACCCTGAAGAACTTTCCTGCTGACCCCTGGGCACGTAACTCACAGCCCTGCAAGTGGCAGTTTCATTTTTAACAAAGATTCAGGTCCCTGCTGGGCTGAGTTTCTCTTGCCTTGAGCAAGAATCTGAACCTGGAAGCAGCAGCCTCTGTGCCCAAGCAGGGCAGTGCTTCTCCCTCCCAAAATCCTTCAGTGAACCCAAACAATCCCAGACACAACTTCTAAAATACATGCACCAAACCTACGATCCAACCTGAACTAGAGGTTAAACCCTTCCGAGCTACTGCATGCAGTAAAACTTGAATGCAAAGCAAACCCCAGCGGCCTCTCTCCTTCTGCCCCCCACCCCAGGAGTGGGGCTGTGCTGTGCGGGAGTTTCCTCCTGTCCCTTAGGATATGTTGTATTTACAGGGGATTTTCCTGTTGTTTTCCTGGGCCTGTCTGTCCCTTTTAAGTTGTTCACTGGGGGATCTGTTCCAAAGCCAGGGATCTGCGTGAAAGGAGTCAGCTCCCCTGACTCCAGAACTCCTTTTAGTTCCATGATCCCGCACTGTGGGATCAGAGAGGGCCCCTTGCTTTGCACAAAACTCCAGCACACCTTTCCTACCGGCTGTTTGGAAGGCTCGGATTAAATTCCCAACACGTTCTCCCCTATTCCCAGAACAAACCACTCCATTCCCTGGCGGGAGGAGACCACTCCCAGGGCGGGAATTAACAGGAGATGGGGCAAACAGAACAAGTAATGGCCAGGTGGGTTTGGAGATCAACTTCTTAAATCCCCAGCCTCGATGGGAAGGGATCTGTGCCGGCCTCTGTCCCGCCAGCATTCCCAGAGCTCTGGAAATGCCCCAGGACTGGCCGGAGGGGTGGCTGGGGCCGGTGCCCAGGTGCCAGCGGGGGTTTTTCGGGGCACACGAGCCACTTACAAGCAACACATGGTCCAGCACGGCCCCTGCCAAGATGCTGGGCAGCAACAGGCTTGGGAGCTGCGCAGCCAGGCTGCGTTTGTGGTACACTCAGTGACATGCAGAACGTGAGTCCAGAAACGGCAAAACCAAACAGGAACTTCAGCCTTCCCGGCCTCTTCTGGGAACGCCGGGGCTGGTGCACACCCACCTCCCCCAGCTCGCTGTGATGCTTCCTCTCCACGTGTGGGTTCCGATGGGAAATTACATAATAGCACAGAACTTGGACTGCCCCGTGTCCCTGGAGACGTCCAGCTTGTTTTTGTCCCGCACCAGGATGGCTTCGTTGCCGTACTGCGAGTACCACATGCTCCGGCTGCGGCTCAGGTACGTGTTGGGGGGAGCCGACTCCAGTTTCTGCTGCTGCTGCTGCCAGATGAGCAGGGAGGTGTCCCTGTACCTGAGCCGGGCGTAGCCCTCGGACAAGGCTTTCTCCGGCAGGGGCACCCTCCCGTTCATCACCGCGTCACTCATCTGCCCCACGAGAGCTCCACCAACGGGAGCTCCTTCCCCACCGCTCCGGGATGAACCCCGCTGGGCCGGTCCGGGTCGGTGGCTGCTGCTTGGAGTTCAAGGGGGAACATCCCAGGGGCGGCTCCTGGGATCCACGAGGCGCTGGGAGCACCGCTCAGGGGAGGGAGCAGAGCCCCGAAATCACAGCAGGGAGCCCGGCCTTGCTTACAAACCACGCCAGGACTTCCGAGAGCTCATCCAGGGGTGACACTGCGACGTTTTCAGGCAGGGAAGAGCCCCCACGTGCCGTTTGTTGTCAGCCCATGAAGCATCTCCAGGGGTGCGAGCGGCGGCTCTGCGGGCGGGCTGAGCGGCTCTGGAGGAGCTCTGTTCCCTGGAGAACGGATCCCGAGGCCGAGGCGAGGTCAGAGCCCGGAGGTCACCGGTGCCCAGGCCCGGGCAGGGCCTCTCCGGCGCCGATGGACGGGAGCCGGGCCCGTCACGTGCCCAGGGATGCAGGAGAAGATGCTGCTCGGCCCCGCTCGTGGTACCCGCGCTGGGGGGACCCGGCAGCTCCCGCGGCACCTGTGGGGCACAGCAGGGTCACCCCACGGGCTGCCAGCGCGGCTCCCTGCCCTGCCACCCCCCCTGTCCC
>VYZT01016573.1:26198-55363 GCA_013400735.1 Pomatostomus ruficeps
AAAACTCGCACCCCCGGCGGCTCCCGGGCTCGGCCGCGCAGGTGGGGTCCGTCGGCCGCACAAGTTTCCGCGGGAGTTGCGCGGGGGCGGCCGCGCTGTGTCCGTCTGTCCGTCCGTCCGGCGCTTTGTTCGCGGAGGATGCGGCGCGCCTAACCCCGGCCGAGGCGGTGGGGCCGCAGCGGGGGCAGGGGCAGCCCTCCGCCGGAAAACTCCGCGCCGCCCTCCTTCCTCCTCCTCCTCTTCCTCCTCCTCCTCCTCCCGCTCGCAGCCCCGGCGCGGAGCGATGCTCTCGGGGGCGGCGGGCGGCGATGGAGCGCGGCCGTAGCGCGGAGCCGCCGAGCAGAGCGGCCCCTGGGGCAGCCGCCCGCGGCCCCTGAGCGCCGGCAGCAGCAGCAGGAGGAGGAGGAGGAAGAGGAAGGCCGGGCGAGCGAGCGGAGCGCGGCCATGGAGGAGTGGCGGCAGTGCGGCCGCTGGCTCATCGACTGCAAAGTTTTGCCCCCGAACCACCGGGTGGTCTGGCCCTCGGCCGTGGTGTTCGACCTGGCGCAGGCGCTGCGGGACGGGGTGCTGCTGTGCCAGCTGCTGCACAACCTCTCCCCCGGCTCCATCGACCTCAAGGACATCAACTTCAGGCCGCAGATGTCCCAGGTAGGAGGGCGGCGGTGGCCGGAGGGGATGGCTGGCTGGGGAGCTCGCCCTGCCCTGGATGCGGTGCTGCGCTGGCAGAACTTGCCGGGATGCGGGGATGGGATGAGTGGAACACGGTCTGGGTCTGTTCAAGCCCCCCGGCAGCCCCTCCCAGGCTTTATCCCCCCCGTTTCTCGCTGGGGGAGCCGTGGCCACACGGGAAAAGCTCCGGGGCGGGGAGAGAACACCCCGGGCAGGAGGGAAGCGTCCCCTTTCTGTTTACAGCCGTGGCGAAACAAAAGCAAATAACAGCAGGGCTGAGAGGAGGCGATGGGATTAATCGGGGTTTTTCTGGAGGCGCTGCTTCGTCTGAGATGTGCGGGAGGAGCGGGCGCCGGGACAAAACTTCGGGCTGGGAAGACTCAAAGCAAAATAAATGAATAAATTTATGAAAACAACCGGACTTTCGGTGCTCTGTGAGCCTGCCCCGAGCCCGGCCGGGCAGGGAGCGAGGCCGTGCAGTGCCCGAGCCCCGGTGCTGCATCCCCGGGGTGGGCGGGGGGTGACGGGGGGCTCGTGTCAGCGACCCCAATTGTGCCCCGACCCCCTTGTCCTCATCGTGGCTCTCCCATTTGGGTACTTTAAAAGCGCTCCATTTCCAGTTTCTGGTTGGTTTGGTGGAAGGGAGGCTTAAACAAACGGAAAAAGAGAAAAAAAAAAGAAGTAAAATCAGCTCAGGTTGTTTTGGGTGTAAATGCTCCGCTTGATGTTTTTGCAAGCCGAGCCGCAGGTATTTGCATGGGAATCGGGAAGTGAAATCGGTCAGAAACAAACGAGATGGGGGTTTGTGCCCTGCCCGCCGGCAGCCCCTGCGCGCACAAGTTCAGCTTTTATTTTTGAGCAGCAGCAGCAGGTTCTGGTTCTGGTTCTGGCATCCAACCGAAACTTCCCGGTGTCCAGGGCATGGGAGGCTCTGTTGAACTTTGCTGAAGCCTTCAAAGATAAAAACCTCCAGTGTCCCCAGGAGCTCTGTTCCTGTGCTGTTCGAGCACAATGCTCATCCAGTTGATCCCTTTCCCTTTTTCCGCTGGAGTTTTGTTCCAGGGCAGTGATTTTTTCCAGTTTTTTGTCCCTTTCACCCAGCGAGACACAACCTCGTGTGCTGGGGTGGCTGCTGTGATTGAGGACAGCCAGAATTTGGAGCCCCTTTTTGGGGACAAGGGACACTTTGCTGTGAGGATGTCCTTGACCCTGCCGAGCACCGGAATGGGAATCCCCAGCCCTGTGGTGAAACCAGCCCGGAGTAAATAACAACACGTCCTGGTGCCTCTTCCAGGGTGGGACAGTGCTCGGGATTTCCTCTTGGCTCTGCACTGATCAGACTGTTTTCCGTGCACGCTGATGTTTCCAAATATAACCTGCCGGGCAGGAGCTGTGCCTGGGGAGGGCTGGAGCTTCCTCAGAACGTAGTGGGAATGGCACTCTGTGTTTTGGGGTTTTTTTAAGGCAATACCGTAATCCTACAAAGCCAATTGTGTCGAGGTGTTTGTCCTGCGGGGAGTTCAGAATGGGTTTGAAGCTGTGGCACTCAGGGCCGTGGTTCAGTGGCAGATTTGGCAGTGCCGGGTTATCAGCTGGACTCGATCTTAGAGGGTTTTTCCAACCTAAACTCTGCTTCTGTGGGAGCTGGGATGTAGGGAAGATCCCAGAGGTGTTTGGAGAGGAGGCTCTCGCTGCCCTGGCTGGGGCAGGTGTTGCTCGTTGGAGGGGAGGGTTTACAGCCCAGCTGTCTTTAACAAAATCGCTTTCACAGCTTTAGGGGTGTGTGAGGGGACTGATCGGGGTGGCTTTGGTGGCCCTGACTCTGAAAACGAGGTCGTTAGAGGGGACCAGCACAAAGCTGAGCCCCCAGGACGTGCAGAGCATCACCTGGTGAGGGAGGGGATGCTCCAAGGAGGCTCAGCTGATGCACGTCCTCAGCCAGGATCATCAATCAGATCATCAATCTCCACTCCGCCTGTATGTTTACTGTGTTCGGTGCTTCTCTGGCATTTCCTGGATTTGGGAATCTGTTTTTTTCCCAGGTGGTTGAAGGCTGCTGCGCTGGCAGCCCCAGGGAGGAGATGGGGAGGAAGGGGCTGGGGACAAACACCCCTGGGATGGCCCAGCCCTGCAGTGGCTCTGGGGGAGCAGTTCGGTGTCTCTGGGACAGATTTCAGAGGAATAATGTGGGAATCCCTCGCTGTCCCCCAGCAGGGATGTGCTCAGACACAGGGCAGGGATGTGCTCAGACACACGCCGAGAGCTTCAGAGGCTGTTTTTGATGCTAAATGCCCGTTTTGCCCGGCTGGCTGGACTGGCTGCCCAGCTGTCTGCCTCGCTGCAGAGCTCGGTTTGTTATTAATCAGGTGAAATGCCAGGGGACAAGACGCTTGTGCGAGACTTGAAACAACACCCAGCGCTGCTCTGTCATTGCCCTTTCCTGCTGGGGGAAGCGGGGCTGTGCAGGTGTGTGATGAGAAACAGATTTTTGCCCGAGGTGAGCAGCGTTTCAAAGGCTGGAGGTGCAATCACATCTCTGCAGAGGAGCTCTTTAAGATCCAGACACTTTGTGTGTCGTTTTTTTCCTCCCCTTCCGTGCTGATTTGTTTTTCCTCGCAGCTGCTGGGGCTGAGCTCCGAGGTGAGGTTGGCAGAGTGGGGAGGTTGCAGGGAGAGGTGAATTGGTGGCCCTGTCCTCCTGAAACCTCCCCGGGCTTATTCAGCACAGAGGCCACACTGCCCATGCAGCACTACTTCAATAAATGATGCTTAATTAATTAATTAAACAAGGCAAATCACCCGGTTAGGTTGCAGTCTGAAGTTTGCTTGGTTTTTGTGCTCAGCTCCAGAGACCCAAATCTGCTGTTTGGTGGTGCCTGGGAGGACGGGGTGACCCAAAGCTGCTGAGCTCCCAGAGTGGCCGACAAAATAAACAGGAAAATCCATCTTGAGTCCCAGCTCTCTTCTGAGAGTCACTGGACGAGAGGCCGGTGTCCGTCAGTAAAATTTCATTTCTGCTGGTGGCTTCTGCTGCTCAGGCTGTTTCTGGAGGGTTGGGAGGTGGCACGAGGGTGATTGATTGATCATTGATCATTGTGTCTGTTGGTGTGATGGGATTTTTGGGGTGTCCTTCAGGGGGATTTTCCAGCCAGCTGGGAGAGTGTGATGGGAATTACGTTGGAATTTGCAAATGGGAGCTCTCTGGTTTGGATTCCCTGCCCCAGAGCCATCCCCAGAACCTCCTTCTCTCTCATTCCCCTTCCTAATTCCAGTCCTCTGTCACTCTGTGCCGCAGCTCTTCTTGTGAGTGACATGCAGATCTTTGCATTCTTATCAATAATTAGGTTTGAATTTTAATTTCATTAAGTCCTCTGGTCAAATACAAATTAAATGACTCCCCACTCCTGTTTCAGCATAAAAACAAATGTGCAATAAAACAACTGCACGTTTGGGTGAGGTTGAGATTTGGTGCTGTGTGTGTTTTGTGAGGTTTTTCTTTTTCTTAATTTTTTCTTTTTTTGGCGTTTGTCTGAGAGAAAATTAATCCTTCCTGACAGGGCCTTGGACGAGTGCTGGGGTTGGTGGGGGAGCCTGCTGCAGGCTGCTCCCTCTCAGGAGCAGAACCTCGTGGGGCTGCAGCAGCTGTGCCAGACACCTTTGCAAGGGGGGGTTTGATCAGGAATTATCCAGGAAAACTGGAAAATCTTGGAGTTTTTACGGAGTTCCAGGTCATTATCCCTCCTCTGATGGTTCAGTCTGAGTCTTGTGGTGATGCTATGAAGGGCATTTCTGCTCCCAGTCTCTGCAGCTGAAGGGAAAGGAGTTAATTCAGGGGAAAACAACTGAGGGGAAAAAAGCAAAAAATACCTCAAATCCTTGTCCCATCTTCCCTCTGGCCTGTCGTGGCTGGCTGAGCACCTGCTGCAATCCCAACATTCCTCTGTGCATGAAAAGAGATGGAATTTGGTGCCCACACGGATGGGATTTAACAGCAGAACCCCCGTTGATATCACCCTGCATCCACCCCTCCTCTAGGGCTGCTCTGGGCTCTGCTGAACATCTTCATTTTCCCCTCTTCAGAACCTCCTGGACTCTGGAGATGAAGCAGCCACAGATTTCAAGTGTCACTGTGTGCAAAACGTGTGTTTATCCTGAAGTTTTTCTCCGAAGTGGCATTAATTTGCTACAAAATTCTGTTTATTGGTGCTGTAGGTGCTCGTTGGCAGAGGGAGCAGGAGCCTCCCCCAGGTGCAGGGGAGGTGAGGGCACGTGGACTGTTTGGTTCAGGGAATTATTCACAATTTTTTGGGATTTTTAACATGCCACATGAAGGTTTTATAGCTGCAATGCTTGTAATGGGTTCCACATGTCCTGATAGCAGTTAAATATAATTCAGCGTTATCAGAGCTGGCTGGCTGGGTGGGTTCTTCCAGCAAGGTCTGATTTACCCTGCTCAGCTCCTCTGGCGTTTGATTCACTCTCTGCCTGTTGAAATTGAGTTCTGTTCCAAATTAAAAAAAAAAAAAAAAAAAAGGAGCTGTAAAAAACGGCCTCATTACAGATCCCTGTTTACTGTGTCTCGCTGACTTCCCGTTTGGATGTGCCGAGCCTCGCAAAGGGGAAAAAAAGGTGCTCTGTGTGTCCAGCCAGGCCCGGGAGCTCCTTCAAAAACAGGAGCAGCTCCCACTCTTCCTGCCCAGCCCCTCTGGGTGCCTCCTGCCTGTCAAATAAACCCCTAAAAACTCCTTTAGCCAGGGCAGGAGCCTCTCTGAGGCTGCAGGATCCGACTGAAGGCTCAGGGATATTCTGGTGGGGCAGGAGAAGGGCTGGATGGATGCTGGGGGCTGTGCCAAGCAGCATAGAAAGCACTGAAAACTTTTAATTTTTTTTCTAAATGATTGATGAGAGTTAAATACCTGAATTAAACACCTACCAGCAACAGGAGCTTGAAGGAATAGATGCCTTGAAAAACACAAAGCCAAAAAAACAAATAAAAAATGGGTGATTTGGTGATTTTTCGAGCTGAGACTGGGTTTGGAGCTGCCCCCCTCTCTCTGAGCTGTGAAAATGCCAGGCTTGGGGAGATCCTGGGTGCTCTGCCAGGACCTGGGGGTGCCTCGTGCTGGGTCCTTGCAGGGAGGAACAGGAGCAGGAGGATTTTTGGCACTGGCCATGCTCAGCTGCTGTGGCTGGGGCTGAGCAGGATGGTCGGGTGGGAATTGGGGAAATCAGGGAATCCAGGCTGGGTTGGCACCACCGACTCGTGGCTGTGGGAGCCCCCAAAGCCTTTTCCTTCATCTCCTCCGGAGCCAGCAGGGCCCTGATTTTTGGCAGGGACAGAAATGTTGCTTCAGACTGACCCCAGGGCAAATTTTTGATGCGGTTCTTTGTCGTTTCTTAAAGAGACAAAACCTTTTCCCAGGGTTTGAGCTGATTTCCTTTTCACTCCCCCCAATTTGTGTTTAGAAACGGATCCGATGTGCTCATCCCAAAAATCCCGACAGCCTGGGCTGGGGCTTTTTGGGGCTGGGCTGGGAGGATCAGGATCCCACTGGTTTGGGGTGCAGTGTGAACAGGGCTGTGAGGTGATTGTGTAGGGTTGGGGAGGATTGAGGGAGGGGTGGTGGAGCCTGGGAAGTGCAGGGGGCTTGGAAAGTGCGGGGAGCTTGGCCACACCTCTGGGAGCTGAAGACCATCCCTGCTTTGATTTTTTAAGGCATGGATTCCCCTTCTTCGAGCTGTGCAGCAGCTTTTTAATTTAATTTTTATTTCCTCACCCCACTCTCAGCACCAGTTTGCTCCTCTGGACTTCTGCTCCCACCCCAGGCCTGCTCGGAGCCCACCAGGGTGACCCTGGGTGCTGCTAATGCCGTGTCCATCTGTCTGTCCAGCTGTCCCTGGGGCTCCCAGCAAAGCCTGGCCCTGTCCCTGCCGATCCTGCAGTGCCAGCCCCAGCTCTCCTGTCAGGATGAGCCCCAGGGGTGGAATTTGGGCACAGGGTGGCTCCTGTGGCTCACCTGCCACCCCTGCCACAGGTCCTAACAAAGCAGGAGGGGAAAGGACCTTTTTTCTCAGGGTAACTCAATCCCAGGCTGCCTCTGACAGCTTCAAACCCAGCGTTGATGAAATTACTTTTGTAGCTCCTCTTAAAAAAAAAAAAAAAAACAAAGCCTAGAGAAAGGTCTGTTTCTAATCTGAGGGAGTTTTCCTCCCCGCTCCGTGTTTGCCTTGGTTGCAGCTCAGGGCTGAGCTGCACCCGATGATCCAACTGGGGAGCAGCCATTCCCTGCCCTCCACCCTCCGGAGCCTCTCAGGTGTCCAGGGATGGTCAGGGCAGGGCTGGGCTCTCTTTCTTGGCTGATCTTTGGAGCAGGATTGGAAACAGAGCACGGAACTTTGTGTACAACAAATCCCTGCTGCTGTCCCGGTGTCTCACACCTGGGGTTTGCGATTTTACAGCTGCTGAGCCCCGTGGCTGTGATTTGCTTGTTCCAAATCCCCGGGGATTTTGTGCTTCTGGAAATGTTTGTCTGGGATCCTGGGCTAGCCCAGCCCTGGGGTCTCGTCCCTGTTAAAGGTTTCGCCAAGGTGCCCTAACCTGAAAAGCTCTTTTAGGGTTTGCGTCAGTGCTGGGTGTTTGGGCTGAGTCCTCTCCTCCCGTGCCAGAGGATGGTTGTGCTCTACCAAAAAACAAGGGCTCCAGTGTAGAAGGAATTGTGAAAATACAGGTGGAGATGGATCAGGATGCTGGTCTGTGGAGAAAAAAAATCAGTTATCTGAAAAAAAATTAGTTAATCTCAGGAAGGTCACTGCAGAGCGATAATCCGGCCATCAGATTTCTCAGCCTTGTCTAACAAGCCCTGCAGAACAAATTTTTGGACTCTTTGGATTTTTTTTTTTGGATCCCTTTCCTGCAGTCCCCAGGCAGTTGTTTCCCCCTGATGTCCCAGCTGCCAACCCTTCCTGTCCCAGGACAGAGGCTGGGCTGTCCCCTGTCCCTCACTGCACAGGAGGTGATGTGGGATCTGCACTGGTTTTGTAACCCCTGTCCTGTCCTGCCTGGCCAGCCGGGATTGAGCTGGAATGTTCCTCTGCTTCCTTGGAAAGCCACCGGCCTGAGCCACATCCCGACCTGCTCCTCGTGGATCCCGTGAACCCCGCAGTCCCTGCACTCCGTGGCGTTGCCCGTGGTGCAGACCCAGCAGTAAATCAGATTTTAGTGCCTGTGGTGCCTCTGGGCTTCTCAGGGTTGGATTTTCCAGGTTTGCTGACCCTGGGAATCACCTCCCATCTCCCAGTGCCCTCTCCCAGCCCAGGCTCCAGGTGCTGGAGCTGGTGTGGCACAGGGAGGTGCCTCTGGATGTGGTGGGAATGGGGACCTTGAGAGGGATTTCTGCCTTTTTGGGGTGTCCCTTGGTGTCCCTGTCCCCACTGCGGCCTTGCTTTGGCCCCCAAACCCCCAGGATCTGGTGACTGACGCGAGGGGAAAGGTTAAAAGGTTCTAAAAGGCTCCCAGAGAGGAAATTCCCTCTTTCTCTTCCAGCATTGGCATTAACACTGATGGAGTGGGGGGAGTCAATTGGCCCTTTTAGAGCATTCGTCTCTTTTGTTGTGTTTTGTGGCGGTTTAGAGCTAAATGGAACATCTGGTGCTTGGAGGGGGCCGAGGAGGGAGCTGAGGAGGTTTGGGGCTGGGGCAGGGGGGGTGATTTGTGTTCAGGGCTGTGAACACTGAATTATTGGTGAAACCCTCACAGCTCCGGGGCTCTCAGCGCCTGGAAAACCAATGTCCAGCCAGGCTGGGACCCCAGGCACCCCCTGTGCCCCTCCATCCCTGCAGGATCCCTCACTGAGTGCCCACCCCGCCGGGAGATCTCCTGCACCCTCTGGAGCCGCTTCCCAGGATGAGCCCTGCGGCTCCTCTGGGTTTCTCAGGTGCTGCGAATTCTCTTGGAGCACTCAGATTCATGGGAAAATAGAGATTTTTCCTACAGCAGAGCCCTGCTCCTGAGAGGTCAGGCTGTGTGGCAGGAGCAGCAAGAACGGGAGGTAGATCGGTGATAAAATACGGGACAGAGATGGGTGAAATGTATAAATACCTGTAAATAAAATGGTGTTTCTTGAAGAGATAGGTGAAATATATAAGTGTCTGTGAATAAAATGGTGTTTCTTGAAGGGATAGGTGAAATATAGAAATATCTGTGAATGAAATGGTGTTTCTTGAAGAGATAGGTGAAATATAGAAATATCTGTAAAGGAAATGGTGTTTCTTTAAGAGATCGGTGAAATATATAAATATCTGTAAATGAAATGGTGTTTCTTTAAGAGCTGGAGTGGGCTAAAGCCTGGAAATCCCAGGCTGAGTGGCACGGCCCCAGGACAGGAAATGTGCACAGCTTTGGGACGGGCTTGTGTGCACATCGAGACCCTTTGTGTTTATGGGAAGCACTTTCTCATGTGAGTGATCTTCCAAGAAAATCACTGGTGGGCCTTGCAGAGGGGAGGAGACAAAAAAATAAAAAAAAAAAAAAAAAAAAAGGATACAAGACTTTTCCTCCCGTAGCTGTGGGAGAATTGTGGCTCTCAACAGAAAATAAACCTGAAAATTTCCTAATAAACCCAGCAGAAGAGTTTATGATTCTTTTTCGCTTTATAGAGCAGTTTCTATATCTTTATTTTCCTGCTGCTGCTGCAGGGTTTGGGGCTGTTTTGTGGGAATTGCTGCTGGAGCAGCAGCTGCTCAGCACAGCCTGGCCCTGGGTGGCTGAAGTGGCCCTGGGGTGTCCTTTGGTGCCCCTCTGGCAGCAGATGCTCCGTCTGCGGGGTGGAAACGGCTTTGTTCTGGTGCTGGGCAGAGCCCAGGTGGTGGCAGAGCTCTGGATTTGGGGACAGGGCGTTTTTGTGGTGCTGGGGTGGTGCCTGCGTGGCTGCTCCTGGGGACACGGGGGTGTCTTTCAGCAAAATTTTAAATTTTCAAGCTGCAAAATACATCTAAAAACCTCATTTTGCAGAAGGATTGGGAGCAGGGAGGAAGGTTGGGGTGTGAGTCCACAAAGGTGGATTTTTCAGGGTGAGGTTTCACGTTCAGGACGCGAAGGGTGAGGTTTGCTGACCTGTCCAGGCTGGTCTGTGCTGGGAGTGGACATTCCCAGGATATTCCTGCGCCTCCTGTGCATCCCTCACCGACTCCCTGAGCATTCCCAGCTTTTGTCCGTGGAGATTTCACAGTGGACATTGCTTGACCGCAGACATTCTTATATAAAAGCAGAGGTTTTGATGGGCTTTCTGATATAATTAAAAATTGAAATTAAAAATTTCAATCTGGGATCTTGCCAGGTGTGACTTGTCCTGCCCTGGGGGTTCCCAGGTCGCAGTTTTAGGTGGCATCACTGATTTGTCACCTCCCTTTAACCCTCCCTCTTACATCAATCGAATTTTGGGTTCCCAGCGATGCTTTAAGTGCTGGTGAAAATAAGAGGCAGAGCCAGCAGTGCAAGGAAAAAGGATATAACTCTGGGTTTAATAGGATCAGAGGTGAAAACACGCCGGGTAGTTTTGTGTGTATCTTCGAGTCTTGCCTGGTCTCTTAAAAAAAACTCAAAAAATTCAGCAAAAAANAAAACACGCTGGGTAGTTTTGTGTGTATCTTTGAGTCTTGCCTGGTCTCTTAAAAAAAACTCAAAAAATTCAGCAAAAAAAGCTCAAAAAAATTCAGCAAAAAAAAACTTAGTAAAAACTTCTTTGTGGACAACATGTGTGCTATTTTATGGACTTCACAAATGAGCAGATCCACTTAAAATCCCCCAAAAAGAAACTTAAATGAGTTAACTGTCCCCTCAAATGAGACTACAGCTTAGCTAAAAAACCTGTTCCAGAGAGGAGCCTCTCCAAGGCTGGAGCCTCTGGTTTGGAGACAGTCGAGATGTTTCGTATTCCCCCCTCAGAGAATCCCCAAATTAAGCTAAATATCAAACGACAGATTTATAACCATGCAGGGCTAAAGGTACAGGGTATTAGGGAAGGGGTAAAGGAAAGGGAAAGGGTATAAAATGTATAGAAAGGGTATAAAATATATAAAAAAGGTATAAAATGTATATAAGGGTGATAAAAAGAAAAGACAAAAAAACCCAGGCATCACCAGGGATGGGGATACTCGCAGGGACGGGGTGAGGAGCCTTCCAGGGGACTCCCCAGCTGTCACTGCCTGATGCAATCGGTGTCTCGCTGGTCAGGACCTCACCTGAGACCCAGAAAACTCTCAGACACCCTGAGCAGCCAAACCTGTTCCTTGGTGAGCGGCCAGACCAACTTCCTGCTTTTCCCTTGCTGGGTTTGACCCCCTCAGCGTGCTCAGGTGCACGTCTCCAGCCTCTCCCCGCGTTCAGAACACCGAAATATTTTTTTTTTTTTTTTCTTAGAGGTGACAAAGGTTAGGAGTGAATTTTCCTGGCCTTGACAGCGTGGTTATCTCGGGCAGGGTAATGAGGAGGCTTTAATGAAGCTCCAGGATCTCAGAGCGGGGTTTCAGCCGGGTTGTTGCAAGAAGCATTTCTAATTAGGAGAGATTTAATTCCAGATTTTTGTTATCCATTCCCCCCCCCTTCCCTCTTAATTATATTTGCTAACGTGTTTAACAGCTTTCCCCCTCAGAAAAGAACAATTTATTCAAAGGTCATAAATAGATTCTGGCATTAATTACTCCAGGAGTCGCACTGGGCTGCTCTGGAGGAAGCAGCTCCGTGGGGAACGCTGAACCTCGCATGGTTGGATTTATTTGTTCTTGGAATGACTTTGTTTGCACCCACACCTCAACAGAAACACCTCCAAAAAATCCCCAAAATCCACATTTGTGCCTGGCTGCAAACCCTTGAGGATCTTGTAATTTCCCCGAGTTTTTGGAGCTGTAAATCCCAGCATCTCCTGATCTCTCTGTGTTTGTTTTCTAAGATTTGGGGGTGATTTTGTCAATTTTTGGGCTGCTCTGGAGGAAGCAGTTCCGTGGGGAACGCTGAACCTCGCGCTGCTGGATTTGTCTGTGTTTGGAATGACTTTGTTTGCACCCACCCCCCAAAAAAAAATCTCCAAAAAAACCCCCCCAATAGCTGCTTGGATCCACATTCATGCCTGGCTGCAAACTCGTGGGGATCTTGTAATTTCCCCGAGTTTTTGGAGCTGTAAATCCCAGCATCTCCTGATCTCTCTGTGTTTGTTTTCTAAGATTTGGGGGTGATTTTGTCAATTTTTGGGCTGCTCTGGAGGAAGCAGCTCCATGGGGAACGCTGAACCTCGCGCTGCTGGATTTGTCTGTGTTTGGAATGACTTTGTTTGCACCCACCCCCCAAAAAAAAATCTCCAAGAAAACCCCCCAATAGCTGCTTGGATCCACATTTGTGCCTGGCTGCAAACTCGTGGGGATCTTGTAATTTCCCCGAGTTTTTGGAGCTGTAAATCCCAGCATCTCCTGATCTCTCTGTGTTTGTTTTCTAAGATTTGGGGGTGTTTTTATCAATTTTGGGCTGCTCTGGAGGAAGCAGCTCCATGGGGAATGCTGAACCTCGCATGGTTGGATTTATTTGTGGGGGGAATGACTTTATTTGCACCCACCCCCCCAACAGAGACACCTCCAAAAAATCCCCAAAATCCACATTTGTGCCCGGCTGCAAACCCTTGAGGATCTTGTAATTTCCCCGAGTTTTTGGAGCTGTAAATCCCAGCATCTCCTGATCTCTCTGTGTTTGTTTTCTAAGATTTGGGGGTGATTTTGTCAATTTTTGGGCTGCTCTGGAGGAAGCAGCTCCATGGGGAACGCTGAACCTCGCGCTGCTGGATTTGTCTGTGTTTGGAATGACTTTGTTTGCACCCACAACCCAAAAAAACCCCCCCAAATAGCTGCTTGGATCCACATTTGTGCCTGGCTGCAAACCCTTGGGGATCTTGTAATTTCCCCGACTTTTTGGAGCTGTAAATCCCAGCATCTCCTGATCTCTCTGTTTGTTTTCTAAGGTTTGGGGGTGTTTTTGTCACAGTTTTGTCGATTATTTCCAGATCCTGTCATTGCTGTGGATGCTGAGCTGTAGCAGGGACCAGCAGCAGAAGGACAGGGCTGAGCTGGTCCCTCCTCCTCGCCCCCTCCCCGGCTCAGCCCAGCTTGGGTTAATAGTTTTTGTAACCTCCCGATTTCGGAGTGGCTGCAACATCTGTTCCGAGTGATAATAAAGCACTGCCGGGGGGGAATTAGCATACAGCTGCCGGGCTGGGGGAGAGCCTCTATAGAAAAATAAATGAATTTATTGACGGAGGATGAAGCCTCATTGCGTTTTCATAGTTCCTGGTAATTTTGGCAGCGTGGGCAAAATCTGCTCCTTTGCAGGGGCTGGGCTGGGGGGCTCTGATGTGCATTCCAGGCTCGAGTGTCCTTTGTTTTGTCATTTCTCCCAAAGCCAAGAGCACTTTTTGCTGCCTTTGGGTTCTTTTTGAAGGTTCAATCTGCCAGATGAGCCCTCTTGCCTGCGTGGGGCTGGCTCTGCGTGTGGGAATATTTAATATTAAATATTTAATATTTCTGGGAATAACACTGATTTCCTGGCGGCCTGGTCCAGTGGGTGGCATCCCTGAAAATTGGGCTCATAAAAATCTCTTTTTCTTGCTTTTGTGGCTTTTGCTGTGGTCCCCAGGAGCTGCAGGTTTGTGTTGGCACTTCCAGGGAGCGTTCACTGTGCTGCTCCATCTCTCATCCCTCAGGGATCAGGGTCCTGCTCACCCTGAGCATCCTGACCCACAGCTCTGCATCCCCAGCACCAAGGTCAAACATTTCTGGGATTTTCTTCCTCCCCTGGCGTTTTTCCCCGGGTCCTGTGGTGTGACAGTTGAATTTTTCCTCGAGGGAAGGCAGACAAACAGGCGTGGCTTTCGTTGCTTTGGGGAAACGCAGAAGAACGTGATTGAAGTGTTCTCTGAAGCCTCACGGGCTTGAAAGTGAATTTAAAACGCCCAGGTTTTAAAATTTATGAAGCAGAATGATGACTTGGGATATTCTGAATTCCCCTTCTTGTAAAACAATAAAAAAATTAAACTGAGACCGACACATTTCCAGGTTTGGGCTCCACCAGCAGGAGGTGAGTGAGGAGAATTATCTGTTATATCTGTGGGGAAAAACGATCTTAAACACCTGATTGAACTCAATGTGGATGAAAGGAGTGAGAGTAAAACTTGAGGAGGTGGAAAGCAGCCGTGCTTTGAGTGCCGAAAAACCAACGTGGAGCTTCTTCTCCCTCCACCCACCCAGGGTTTTGCTCAAAAATTGGACCAAAATTCTTCTTGGCGCTGGCTGATTGTCCTGCCCGGAGCTGGCTCTGATATTTGGGGTTTCACATTTGCTGTGGCCGTGGAACTGAAATGGATTTTCAGCCTCCCACCCTGCTGTGCTCCCTGGAATTCCAGGATAATCAGATTGATGGAGCTGATGCTCTCCCTGGGTGTTTTGGCATCGTTGTTCCTGCAGTCTTTGGGAAAAATTTCTGCAGAACTTTTCTGGGAAAATAAACCCCCAAACAAGTGTTGGATTTTTACAGTTGTGTGGGTTTAAGGCAGCTGTAAAAAGCCGGCTGTGGGGAGGGTGCTGTGAGCTGCTTCCACTCCCTGCATCCCAAGGAATCTCCTTTAGCAGTGGACGTGAACACTCAGAAAAGCCCCTCAGCTGTCCCTATTTGCATTACTTTGGGTTATTTTGCTTTTTGGATTATTTTTGTGTTACTCACGGACTCCCAGGTCCAAGCTCCACTTGGTACCAGGCCCTTTGCAAACAGGGCAGAGGTTATCCAGATAATCCGGGAATGCGGAGCCCCCAGATCTCATTCAGCCCGAGGAAAGCCACTGGGCAGAGTGATTTGTTGTCCCTCGGCCTTACTGGGGCTCGAGGGGGAGACGGCTGGGCTGGGTTTTGCAATCGAGTATTTGTTTTTGTCAGAAAGGACTGAACTGCTGGGTTATGGCTGGGTTAGGGCTGGCCCTGTCTGTGCGTGAAGGGAAGGGGACAGAAATGTGTGTTCCTCCTCTTCCTCCTCCTCTTCCTCCTCCTCTTCCTCCTCCTCTTCCTCCTCCTCTTCCTCCTCCTCTTCCTCCTCCTCTTCCTCCTCCTCTTCCTCCTCCTCTTCCTCCTCCTCGGGTGCTGCTGAGCCCAGGTTTGGGCTGTGCATCCTTTTCCAGCTGCAGGCAGCTCCGGAGAGCCATGTGCCATTCCCACTGCCCCACACCATTCCCCGGACGCTGCCCCTTCTCCCGGCACTCCCAAACCTCCCAGCCGGAGGAGAGGCAGCTGGGGAGGGGGCTCTGGCTGCTGGAAGGGTGTGAGAGCAGATTTGGGGCTGGTTTGGGGGTCACACTGAGCTGGGTGGGGAGAGCTTGGAGCTCCTCATGGAGGGAACAGGCTGGGTGAGGAATGAAGGGGTCCAAGGTGAATGCAGCAATTTCCAGGGGCTGTGTGACTGTCCCTCTGGCCTGGGTGCTGTTTTCCTGGGAATTTGGGCTCGGTGGGAGCGGTGCTGCTCTCAGGTCTCACGTCTGGGATCTGCCTGGCGTGGGCTGTGGGGACGGGGGAGGAGGATTCCATCCCGGTGATTGTGCAAGCCTGGAGTCCTTCCCCGAGCATCCAGATCTGTGGCTGACCAGACTCCGGCTGGGCACGGAGCAGCTGGGAGTTCATTCCATGGGCTGGAGGAGGGACAGAAGTTCAAAAGCTGAGTGTCTGAGTGAGAGGAGAAGCTTGGTACCAGGGAAGGGCCGACCTGGCCGGGAACCAGAACCGGAGCTGCAGTTGTGTTTCCAATCCTTGCATCACTTTTACTGGATATTCCCTGGATTAGTCCGTGCAATGCAGAGAAAGCTTCCTGGGGTGGAGAGGGAGGTGTTTGGGAGTGGAGGAGGACTCAAACCTTGATTGAATCTCTCTGGTCCCTTCTGCCAAGCTGGGGAATGATGGGCAGAGGTGTAAGCACATCCCAGGTGTGCAGGGCCGGGCTCACCTGGGCTCCGTCTGTGCCCCTCAGCACACACTCAGGGATTGGGGATCTGGGGGCTCTCCCTGAGCCTGCAGGTTCCAGAGGCAGAGGTGAAGGGCTTTGTTCCCTGGAAGCTCTGTTGATCATCCCCAGCGAGGGAGGTTCTGCAGTGCCTTGGCTCCCTGCCCCTCTCTGGGATGGGACCCTTTGCCAGAGATCCATCAGATGTTTGTCCCTGCCCCAGTCCTGGCCAGGGAATGCTGTTCCTGTGCTCCGGGAGAAGTCTCTGTCTGCTCCAGGAGTGTAACCAGCAGTGACAGGTCACAGTGACTTGCCATGACATTTTATTTTTGCTCCCTGCCCCGAGGCTCTCGCAGCTGGAAAGCTTTTCCCCCGCAGAGCTGGGGGGAGCCCTGCTTTGAGTAAGAGCTTTTCTCATTGCTAGCTACACCTTCAGAAAGACGTTTTATTTCCCTGGCTGTTTATAGCCCTGTAAAAAATACTGCGGAGCCTTCGTTCTTCCCCTTTGCTGGTCTCCGTTGCATTATGCAGAGGAGCAATTTATTCCTCACGGCTCAGCCTAATGGATGCCACAACCACTTCCACGGGAGCCAGGCCTGCTGTAATGTTCGCTGTATGGCTTTTTAAATGCACTGTGCAGGGTTTTTAATAACTCCAGCTTGGGGCTGCCCAGGGCTGAGCGTGCAGGAGTCTGACAGAAACCCTCACGCTTGTTCTCGCGCCTCAATTCCGCGCTTGAAAAATTTCCTCCGTGCGTGTGTTGGTGGAGGCAGTTGCTAAGAGAAGGGATCATTTAAAGCAGAAGGAAGTCATACAGGCAGCTGTACGAAAAATTAGCTTTGAGTTGGGTGGTACTTAGGAAATTAGAGCAGGGATGGTGCCAAAAAACAAAAAAAAAAAAAAGGGGAAATGAGGAGTCTGCGTCTGACTGCGCGTTGGTGCTGTCTTAAGCGTGTCGATAAAGTCACTTTAGTTCGTGGGTCAGTGAGCTTTTCTGGGGCTGCTGCCTGGTCAGACGTATTGATCCTCGCCCATTAAGCTCCAAATGTTGTCCTTTGCTGTCCAGACAGCTCCCAGCCCGCTCCAGCAGGGTGGGTGGCTTTGGAAGGAGATGGAGCGGAGCTGCTGAGAAGGAATCAGGCTCTGCTGCCAGTTCCCCTCCTCACCCCTCTGGCTGAAATTCGCCATTAATGCTCCAGCCCCGCATGTCCCCGGGGCCTTATCTGCATCCTCAAATTGCACCAAATTAATTAGCCCGGCACAGCAAAAGCAGCCCAGCCTTCCCTGCCGCTCCCCGCTCTGCAAATGCAATTACCCCGGTAGCGGAGTTGATTTGAGATATTCCAATTAACAGTGAGCCTGCCTGGTGCGCTGTCTGGTGGGGCTGCTCCTGTCTGGCTGGGAAATACCTCATTAAATCCCAGTCCACGGAATCCCAGACTGGTTTGGGTTGGAAGGGACCTGGAAGCTCATCCAGTTCCAACCCCTTGCCCTGGGCAGGGACACCTTGCACTGGAGCAGGTTGTTCCAGAGGAGGTGAAATCCTGGGGAAATTCCTGTGTTTGCAGGACCTGGATCAATGCGGGGAATGGAGGGAGGTAGAGTTGGCTCTCACAGACACCTGGATTTCCCCGTTGTCTCACAGGGAGATTTTCCAGTGAAGTTTTCCTGCCTAGGTGAGGGTGAATCACTGCAGGGGTGCTGGTGTTTATGGTTAATCCCCACACCAAACTTCCCTTTAAATGATTTACCAGAGCATTCCTTGAAAAAATACAAAACCCCCTCACAAAATACAAAATATTTTTAGTGGAGGGTTAAAAAAAATGGATAAAAAATATAAAGATAAATCCCTGCTTGTGTGTGTTTAGCCCCTGTTAGTCTGGCTCAGAAAGGAGGAGCTGCCTCACAGAAATCTGCAGCCAGATGTGGAAATGGTTCAGCCAAAGCATCCAGATTTTGGGAGGGTTTAGGAGATTTTGGGAGGATTTCCATCCCCCTCCAGCCCCAGGTACCAGCTCTGGGTGCACCCCCGGTGTGTCACTGCAATAAATGAGTGTTGGGAGCTGCCAGGAAGGGGCTGTGGGTGTTGAATCAGAGGGTCCTGCTATCCTGTTATCCTCCCCGAGTATTAATTTATATAAATATCCCGAGCCTTGTTTCCCGTAATCGCTGGGATCTGTTCTCAGTGGTTTTTATGAGCTGGGGACCTGACCTTTTTAAGCAGCTTTACAAATTAAGTAGCCAGCAGATTAATTTTCTGTGGCCTGTTGTTTTCATCGTGCAGAGGAGGAATTGCTCGGCATCGCTGTGGCAATAAATTCCACTTCTGGAGATGGGGAAGGGAGGGGAAAAAATCTTCCGGAGAAGGTGAAATAGTCACATCCTCAAGGAGAAATTGAAATGAATTGGGGCAGTAATTAAGCTCCCCTTGGTTTAATTCAGTTTAGGGCTCTCCCTGAAGGGGAGGTCAGGGATGGGGTCATGCCCAAATCCAGGGAGATTTGGAGTCTGTGGCCAAAATTCAAGCGCTGCTGGCTGCAGGAGGATCTTTAATTCATCGTGGTGAGAAATCTGCTGATGCTTCAGGAAACTTCACAGGACCAGATTTAATTCTGGCTAGAGTGTCTAGTGAAATTCCACCTTGCAGAAAAGGAACTGGAAATGGGAAGTGGTTTCGTTTCTGCTGCGTGTTTCCTTCCTGCGGTGGGGATTGGGATCCTGGGCACGTGCAGGGGGAGGCTCCGTGGGCAGAACCCCTCGTGGAGCTGCTCAGGACAGCCCTGCTCAGGGCATCCCTTCCAGAATTGGGGTTTCCTTCCAAATTCAGCGCCAGGACCAGGGAGGGACGGCTCTTGTGCCTTTCCCCCGGCTTTCCTTAAGGTGTCAGAGTGATTGCAATGATCCTTGACACCCTCCAGTAAGGAATTCACCTCTCTCTTCCCTCCACAAGGGCTGAAAACGCCTGATTGAAATCTTACAGATAAAATACGGCCTCTAATCTGAAAAAAAGACAAAAAACCACCCAAACAATCAACATCACAGCGATGCCAGCGGCCTCTTCATCCTCCCCTGATCAAAGTTCATTCTGATTTTTATCTCGTGCCTGCACTGAATATGATGGTTTAACCTTCAGATTTCCTGTGCTGGCCTCCCAAGCTCGGTGATACTTACGGTTACTCCGCAGTTAATTAATTTCCTTGCACTGCTGGAAGGGAGAGAGGAACCGATACCCTGAATGCAAATCGCCCAGGGCAGCACGAGGGCTTTGGGTAGGAAGGAAAATGGGTGCTCAGGGCTCTGTTTGTGGGTGGGTTCTCCTTTCCTGGTGTGTAGGAATGGGTTTGGGGTTGATCTCTTTGGACAAGGAGGATTTTGGGGTCTTCTGGAGACTCATGGGGGGCTTTTCCTGCTGCCAAGGGAGTTCTGAGTGCCCAGCTGTGGGTTTTTCATCTCAAATTCTGACATTTCTTGTTCCTGGGGGGAAGGTGCAGTGCAGGGGCTTCATCCCAGCCTCAGTTCTTCCCAAAAGCCCCTCCTGTTCCCCAGCTGTCTGCTCCCAGCACTGAAACACGTCAAAAACACAACAAAAACATGGATTCTTTAAAGCTGAGGAGAGGCAGAAGCCCTGAGTGACCCCAAGGGCCCCCTGTCCATCCTGGTCCCCAGGCACAGGGAGGCTCCAGGTGCTGGCCCGGGCACCCCAGGCTGCCATCCCAGCCCTGCCAGCCCCTGCTGCTGCCCAGAGCAGCAATTTGATGTTCCCCTCTTGCCCATCACCCTCAGAGGAGCTGCTGGGCAGTGATTTCCCCTCCTGGAGCGAGGTCTGGCTTGCAGGTCCTGGGATAAAGGAGATTTTTCCTTTGGAGGAGCAATGCACAGCTTCGTTGGCCCAGGGGCACCCCACAACCCCATTTTTTGCTGCTTTTTGGGGTGAAGAAGGGGCTGGGCTGCTCGAGGCAGCCCCATCTCTGCCCCGGGGAGCTGATGGCAGCACAGAGTTCCCGATGTGCCGCCACGAGCATCCAGGGACCTGTTAAAAAACTCATTTTGGGCTCAATCTTGTGAAAATGCAGCTTGATTTCGTGTGCATCACTCCCCCAGAATGTGAGGGTTTCATTCCTTCTCCAGGCAGGAGCTGGGGGGTGTCTTTCAGCATCATTACCTGGTGCCATTAAGAGAAATGTTCTGAGCGTTCGCTGTCTGCTTTTAAAATCCCATCCTGGCCCCTGGGGTGACATTTTGGGGCTGTTTTTCTCCGAACCCACTGGCCTGGTTTTCAGCAGGGCTCTGGGGAGGGCTGGCAGTGTGGGCAGCAGCCAGGAGGGGTGACACAGCCCGGGTGTCACCGTGCCTGTCACTGGGAGCGGGTTGTCCCCATCTCCTGGGACACAGAACTGCTCTGCCAGCTCTGCTGATCTGGGAGCTGAACCATCCCCTCCGCCCCTTGTTTGATGGGCAGGGCTCTGCAAATCTCACCCCAGCAGATATTCACACTTTTCCCAGGCTTTTTTTCCTCCATCACCCATTTAAAAGGTAAAAGCTGTGATAAATTTGGCGTTACAGATGTTTTTCCTGGCTGTGTTTGCCCTGCAGTGGTGGCTCCCCTGTGGGTGATGCCCGTAGGGCGAACGTGGCAGGAGTTTGTTTGTGCTGTGTCTTAAAGTGATTTTTATGCTCTGTTTTTTTTTTTCCTTTTCTTTCTTTCTTTTTCTTATCGTTTGCTTAAGCTTAGGAATGGCTCTTGTAACTTTTTAATTCCAAACCTTAGCCGGGGGAGGGGTTGTAATTCTACTTCTTCAAAGGAGACACCCTTTCGGAGTCTTCTCCCAAAATTGGTCTCAAACCGGGACATGCTGCCTCCTGGCACTGCTTGCACCGAGGAGAGCCCATGGAGTTGTGATTTTGGAGGTTTTGTGAAAGGGAGGAGTGAGGCTGATTGGAAAGGAGTCGCCCCACGCTGACTGTGTGCAGGAAAATGGCATTTCCCCACGCTGGATGAATAACGCCGTGGCAGCCGTACAAGCTCTTCCCAGAAAAGGCGTTTGGCTGGTGGAGGATTCCATGCTGGTGGTCTGGTGGTGGAATTTCTAAAATCAGATTTCCTGGGGTGTTTGAAGAAGGCAGAATCTGCAGTGAGGCTGCTGTGCACCCTGCAGTGAGGATGTGCCTCGGTCTGACATCACCTCAGGGGTGTTTGGGGATCATAAAATCACAGAGGAGTTTGGAAGGGACCTTAAAGCTCCTCTGATTCCACCCCCACCACAGGCAGGGACACCTTCCTCTGGACCAGGTTGCTCCAAGCCTTGTCCATTTGGCCTTGAGCACTTCCAGATATCAAAGGATAGTTAAAATCTGCTCGTATGGGACTCCTCTATCTATAACTGATATAAAGGTTTTTAATTCAGCTTGCACATTTGGTTATTACTTAATTCTCTGTTCTGACAATTTTGCATGAATGACACGGAGGTTGCTGGTTGTGGGTGCCCTCCAATCCCCTCTCCATGGTCCATTTCTGCCTCCAAGGTTTCAGAGCTGGGATCTTCAGCATTTCTTGGGTTTTCAGGAGGCAGAACGGAGCTGTGTGACTGTGCTGGATTAGGCAGAACCGAGCTGTGTGACTGCTGGATCAGCCCAGGCTTGCAGGACCGAGTTCCTGCCGTGACAGAGCTCCCTTTGCTGCCTTGGCTGCTCTTGACTCATCTCAGAGCTGCACCAGAGCTTTTCCCATCGCTCTCCTGTCAAAAGTTCATCCCGGTCCCGTTCCCCGCGCCAGCCTGGGGAGCAGGAGGACAATTCCTGCCTGGAAAGCTCCCCGCAAGCGCAGCCCTGCAGTGAAACCCTAGCCGGGCTTACGCAATTCCTGGTTTTCCTCAAGAGCAGCTGAGCGCTCGGTTTTAATTTGATTGTCGCGGTTCAGGTCAAGTCCTGTCTCGAAGCTTCGGGTTGGCCAAAATGTTTTGAGTTTTCTGTGCTGGAGCCTTCCCACGCACGGAGTTATCTCGTTCCTCCATCGGCTCTAATCAGGGTTTGTTTTTCACAAATCCCAGCTCTTATCTGTGGTGGTGTTTTCGGAGCAAAGTGTGATCCTCAGCGAGGCAAAGACGAGGTTAGGGCTTCACAACAATGGTATGAGCTAAGACAGCTCTTTTTTCATTCTTTTCTTTATTTTTTTTCCCTTTTCCCCCCTTTTTTAACTGAGTTCTCATGCTGGAGGAACAGCAAGGAGAGAACAAGGCTGGGTTTGAGGAGTGTGGAAGGGAACTCTGCCCCCAGGCTCTCCTGCTCTTTCTGCAGCCTCAGATCCGATTGCTCAGGAAATCCCAGCCTGGATTTGTCACCCTGCTGTGGAGACACCCAGATCTGGGATGCAGCAGCCTGAGATTCCTGGGATTCTGTGAGAAAACCCCAAAGAACCGCCTTGGATTGGTTTGCTGTGGTGCTGATGAACCTTGGGGGTTTCTGGGTTCCTCCTCTGGGGCAGGGGGGTGATCCTGGATGGCCTTCCCACTCTCAGGGATGCAAAACCTCTGCTCCCTGCCTTGCCATCCATCCCCAGGAGCTGCTGGAGACCAGGGAGGGCTGGTGCCCACCTGATTTTTGCCAGGAGCTCTCGTTATTCCTGGGCTTGGCTCTGGAGACCCTAAAACACCAACCTCTGCAGCACCATCAGCGACGCCGGGGTTTGATCGGGGTTTTCCAAATCCTCGCTGGGAAGGGTTTGGGTTGCACAAACCTCCGACCTGTGCCTGGCTGGGGGGATTTCACCAGTGCTGAACCTGTTGGATCCATGGGATTTTTGGGGTGATTTGCGGAATTTCGGCTCCCTGTCAGCACCTTGGATGAAACCCTCCTAGGCATTGCAATTAAAGCCTTAAAACCGTAACGATTGCGGCCTCGCCGGCGGAGCTCTGCGTCTGCAGGCTCCACAAAGGAGGGAAGTGCTGTCAGCAGCCCCAGCTCCAGCGGGAAGCTCTTTCTTCGGGAAGTTGCAGCTTCCTTCCGCTTGTCTGGAGCCCCCGAGCACCGCGGGGCGACCCTTGGATGGACAGACGGACAGAGCCCCGGGAGTTTGGGATCTGCTGGCTCCTGGCACGGGCTCTCAGAGCCCCTCCTGCCCCAGGGAGGGCTCGGATGTGGTTTTGCGCTTTGGGGAGGTCATCGCTGCTGCTGGGAGTTCTCCCCAGAGCACACAAACGCCTGGGCTTGCCCGTGACGTCTCTTCCCTGCTCCAGACTCGTGGATGTCACCGGATCCTTGTCCCCTCCTCCAGCCCGGAGTTGTCTTGCACTCCTCAGCTGCCTGATGGGGGATTTTAGCCACATTTCTGGCCTTGTTTTTGCTTTTCCATTTTTTTTCCCCTTGTGTGATGGGGGAAACAAACCTGGCAGTCCTCAGGGGGAGTTCAGAAGTCAGGAAAACTTGGCTTGGATAAAATAGGATGAGCTCTTGGAGCGCTGGGCTTGGCAGGGGGACAGCAGCCCACTCTGAGTGACCTCTGGGTATTTAACAGGTTACTCCAGAGCATCTCTTTGTTGTTTTGGGGTTTTTTTAAAATAATTTTTTATTATTTTCACAATTTCATGTATATTCTGGTTTCCAGTTCATGAGCTAAATATTGTTACCTGAGAGATTTTTCTCTTTGAGAGCCCCCAGACCATGATGGGAAGTTCCTGTGGGGTAACTGGGGGGTCTCTGTCCGTTTGAGCTGCGCCAGGGCGAGGATGAGCAGGAGCAGAGCAGGGCTTGGCAGCCTGTCCTGGACCCCTGGTGTGCTTCTCTTGGGCAAGGTGGAAGCTCCTGGTGGGTTTGTGCAGGAATTTTGCGTCCCCCCGGAGCTCTGGCTGGTTTTTCTCCCTCGGAAGGACCTTTGCTCGCTGTAGGTTTGGTTTCCCCCAGTCCTCCCAGTGCCCAGCTCTGGGTGTTGGCTGAAATCCGTGGTTGCTTTCCCTCAGGTGCTTTCCTAGGGATAAATGGTGCTGGTGAGTGGATGTGAGGAGGAGAAGCTGTGGAGAGGTCAGCCCTCATCAGCGTTTCAGGCTCATTAATCAGCCTCCCTAAGTGGAGTTTGCCCAGCCCTGCAGCGCTCGGCGATGGGAATGGCTTTGAGAGGGACGGGAGGGGGGAAATAATAGTGCTAAACTGTTGGAGAAATAATTTCATTCTCCACTTCTCAATAGATAAATCTGCTGTCCAACAACCTGAAATTTAATCTGTCCATCTGAGGTAATTGATGAGCTGCGACTTGAATCCCGATGCGAAGGGGAATTCTCTGCAGAGGGGTTTGTGCTGTGTCTGCACCGGAGACAATGGGGGGGAACAAAGCTGGGGGAACAAAGCCTCGGGAGATTTGCTGCTGCTGGGGCATAAATCTGAGCTCCACTGGTGCTTTTGTCTCATTGCTGTTCCCAAAACTGTCCTGGTGACAGGAGGGGAGCTGGATGGGGCAGAGTTTGGAGGGATCAGATACAGGCGGTGATTTTCACTTTTAGATCAGGGAATGGCTTGGGTTTGGAGGGAACTTAAAGAGCAGCTGATCCCAACCCCTGCCCTGTGCCGCAGCCCCGCAGTTCCCACTGGATCTGTTGGACTCTCTCCCCATTCTGATGCTGGAGGAAGCCGAGGCAGTTTTGGTGTCACTTTGCACGGGGGGCTCACCGTGGCTCAGAGCTGCATCTTTGGCTTTCCCTGGAGCTTTGTGCCAGGGACACCTGTTTTCCCGTGGTAAACGATGGATTTTCATGAGGACAGACCCTCCGTGCCCGTTTGCAGAGCTGTGATAAGCAGGTGCTCCCTGCTCCCCGTTGAGGACTCGCTCCTCGCCCGGCGCCGGCAGCGAGATAAGAGCAGATCTGACATCACGGCCAGGAAGTGCTAAGGAAAGTCCCTTTCCTCGTTCGTCAGCGGGGTTATCTCCCCCAGCAGAGCTCCAGCATTCCCTGCGTGCTGCAGGACACATTCCAAGCCCACGACAGCGTGGCCGTGTGCCCAGACACCCCGTGTGCCATCCTGTGCTCCCCCCAAAGCCCCAGCCCTTCTCCAAAATGCCTTTCCACAATGCTGTGAGCTGCTGGATGTTCCTGCCCTGCCAGGCAAACTCATCCTCCTCATTTCTTTCCTTTCCTTATGTTTTATCACGTTATTTGAAAATCTCTCAGGGATTCCCAAGCTTTGCATGTCCATCCCAAGTGTGAGGAGCAGGGGCTGCTTTGCTGCTCCTCCAGATCCCACCTGGGATCCCAGTTTGGTTATTGTGCAACTGCTGCTGCATTTTCCAGCTTTTTGTTTGTCTCTGCCAGTGAAAACAACGGGATCCCCATCCCTGGTGGGATTTACTGGGGTGTGGATGTGGCATTTAGGGATGTGGTTTGGTGAAGGGTTTGGCAGCGCTGAGCTGATGGCTGGGCTCGATCTTTGAGGTCTTTTCTGACCAAAATGGTTTTGTTTCTCCATAAAAAATCACTTTTGGTGGGTGTCTGGAGCATGTTGGGCCTGTGGGGCTGGGGGGTGTTTCCAGCCCACCCCAGGAGCTGCAGTGGTTGGGTTGGCTCTTTTCGGGTGAATTTGCATTGGCAATGGCTCCTGTCTCGTCAGCGCAGGTGCCACGGGTGCCCAGTCATTCGGGGACCGCAGGGAGGGGCCTGAGGTGGGGGGCAAGGAGGGGCTCAGTCACCCACCCCCTCCCACAGGCTCCTCTCCCACCCAGGAGCTGGAATTCCAATCACAGAAACATCCAACCCTGCTCTCGGGTGGCTGGGGACGTCCCTGCCGAGATCCCGGTGTCCCTGTGCGAAGTGGAGTCACCCAAGTGCCAAATTCCCCCTTTTCTGATCTCCCGTGAAGGCGTCTCCGGTGCATTTCTGAGTCTGAGCGGCACAAAAACTCAGCAGCACAACCCTTTGTGTGCGCCATGATCGCCCAAGGAGTCTCCAAACTCATTAAATCAAATAAAAGAAAGGAAATCATGAAAACTTCCCTTAAAACAGAGCATCCCAGAAGCTGCAGAGGAGCTCCCAGAGTGTCCCAGGCGCTGGGGGCTGTTGGCCACCCCGTGTGCAGGGTGTGAGGGCTCCCAGGGGAGTTCAGAGCAGTTTATTCACTTTATGACTTGGCAGAGGGGCTAAAAATAAGCGGAGCTGTTCTGAAACTGGGTGAGGGCAGGAGATGGGGCCCTTCTGGTGATGCTGCCTCTCTGGTGCTGGTTCTTTTCACCCTCCGAGGGCTGGGGCAGAGCTGAGCCCACTTTTCTCATTTATTCATCAAGATGTTTTGTTTATCAGATTAATTTCTTGCTCTGTGTGACACAATCCCATCTGTGTTCCAATCACCTCTTCCCTCTGGTTTTCTTGTCCCTCTGAAGGGATTTGCAGTGCCCAGGGTGCTCTCCCCACCCACCGTAGCCATTCCAGAGCCCGGCAGTGTTGGCATCCATGGAATTTTCTGCACTCTCAGGTTGTTTCCAGAGCTGAGTGTGGTATCTGAGCCCGGAAACCATGGCTTGGTGCCTCCCAAGGTGGTTTTTTTGGCAGAATGTGGAATTTGTGTTGTGTGGGGAGATCTCAGGACTCTGCTGAGGCCGGGCTGGCTCGAAGCAGAGAAATGACACCATTGATTTGGGGCCTGACAGGTGCTGACTGAGCCCCATGGAGAACATCGATTTCTCCCTCTCCTTTTTTTTTTTCTCTCCTGCAAAATGTTTGCTTGTCCAGAGGTGTGATTGACTGGTGAATAGAACGGCCTCGGCACGGCCCGTATTAAATGGGAGCTAATTTTAACATGCGGCCATTGAGTAGCAGTCCTGAGCCAGGAATTCATCACCTCCCATCAGCGGCGACCTCGAAATGCCACAAAAATAAAAAAGCACGAGTTGATACTTCGCCGATTGGCCACAGGAAAAGCACCAGGAGTGAACTGTGCCACCGCCACCCACGCTGGGTGGTGCTCCAGGAGTGGGGCTGAAGCCCACCTGCCGTTGTCACCCTCTCGTGGGCAGCGCGGTGGCCTTGCTGTGCTGCTGGAGCAGGACTCTGGTTGATTGTGCTGCCGTGCTTTGTTGTGTTTCACATCAAACCTTTTTCTTTAAATAGATGATGGGCTCTTTCCTCGATGTTTGTCACCTGCTGGCACTCAGGGCCTGGCTGGTGGCTCTTTGCTGGTGTCACCTGCAGCTGCAGAAGGGCACTGCCACTCCTCCTGTGCTCGTTTCACAGCTGTGCTGAGGGGGTTTCCATGTCTGAATTGGCCGAGAAAAATCAGTTTTGGCCTTTGGTTGCTTCCCTGGCACAGAGAAGCTGTGACTACCCCATCCCTGGAGGTGTCCAAGGACGGCTTGGACAGGGCGTGGAGCACCCTGGGACAGTGGAAGGTGTCCCTGTCATGGCAGGGGGGTGGAATTGGATAATCCTTAATCCTTCCAACCCAAACCTTTCTGGGATTCTGAGATTGGGGTGAGCAGGAGCTGCGGAGGGAACGCTGCAGAAGGGCAGGGCGGCTCTGCGGAGGAAGTTTGCATCTCGCTGTGTGCAATTGTGGCTCTACCCTGTGCCATTAACTTCCAAAATTGGAGGCTTAAAAGGATTTAAAATAAGCACATGCAGGAGCTGTGGAATCGATGGGCCTGCAGCGCAGCGGCACGCACAGCCCGGGGTGTAAATTCTTGCAGAGACCCAGGAGATAAAGTTATGGAATAACCCGTGTCAGCAAGAGAGCTTGTAAAGCAATTCCAAAAAAAAAAAAAAATATAAAACCCTCACAGTCTAGACACTTACATTTACTGCAGTGTTTGTGTGCGATACAGGAGCGCCCTAGAAAACCAGATTTGTTTGCAATTCCTGCCTCTGGCACGTGTCTCAGGAGCAGGCTCTGATGCCACCCCCGTGCTGGGGGAGCTCCGCTGGCCCCACGGCGCAGGGGAGAAGGGGAAAAAGGTGATTTCTGGTTATTTCTCGCTCTGTGGAGGTGACCCAGCCGGTTGTTAATGAGGTGGTTTTGCTAATCCGTGGCTGGAAACCTCGTGCCCGATCCCCAGAGCGACAATAACGTCTGTGGAGGTACCGCGGCCCCGGAGACTCCGCTTTGATTCTTTTAATTAAAAGAAAATTAAGCTATTTTCCTTGGCTTTGAACCCTGGGTGAGGTTTGCAGGCGCTGTCTTTGGGGAGCTGAGGTTGTGCCATGTGACAGCGCCAGGCTGAGGGAATCCCCCCCAGGGCACCTTGGCTCCTCTGCCTGTTGATCACACGGGGCTGATTCACCCCGTTAATGGTTTGATTTCCTTGGATTCAATGTGTTTGTTGGGGATTTGTACGGAATTTGCTGAAACAGTGAAGAGTTGCCTAAAGACACAGCGATAAATTGAATATATTTTGCAGTGAGGATGCAGAAAGAAGGGAGGTTCATTGGCTGGCCCGGCAGATGAAGGGTGTAGGTGATGCAGCTGCAAAAATGAAGCAAACTTTTATTTTTCTCTTCCTAAACCTGTGTGCTTCACCACTGGAGCGAGACCCTCTGGAGTCCTCAGGCTTCAGAATCCCTGATGATTGTGGATAAACCAACTACTGCTGTGGCCAAAGACAGGAATTTTTTAAACAGCAACTTCATGTTGCTCTGCCAGTCAACCATAATAACCAGAATAACCAAGGTTTGGGTTGGAAGGGATATTGCAGATCCTCCAGTCTGACCTCTGGGCAGGGACACTTTTCACTGTCCCAGGGTGCTCCAAGCCCTGTCCAGCCTGGCCTTGGACACTGCCAGGGATGGAGCAGCTGCAGCTTCTCTGGACAGGGCGTCGCAGAGAAGAATTCCTTCCCAATTCCCATCCAACCCTGCCCTCTGTGAGTTTAAAGCCATTTCCCCGTGTCCCTTCTGCACGGAACCCGGTGGGATCACGCTGGAAATGGTTAAAAGTCAAACCCTGGGCTCCTGTGCAACATCAGCTGTGATTTACATTTGCCTTCGACCTTGAAAGGGAAACGTCCTGGCTGGAGCTTTGCAGCCCTCCTGGGCCGTTACCTTGGGAGAACGTTGTTTTCCGAAGGGGCGTTGTGTTCCTGGTGTGCAGCTGAGAACACAGGAGCCCTCACGGGGCAGCGGGGCTCTGACATCCTCAGAAACAACAAACAAACTCCTGGGCGAGTTTCTGACTCCCTGCTAACTCGTTGTGCGTTTAACTCAGTAAATCTCAGTTACAATCGGTGCCTGTACATTTTTCACTCACTTTTCCCCTCCTTTTCTCTTTTTTTCCCCTCAGTTTCTGTGCTTGAAGAACATCCGGACCTTCCTCAAAGTGTGTCACGACAAGTTTGGCTTAAGGAACAGCGACCTCTTTGATCCCTTTGACCTCTTCGATGTGCGGGATTTCGGAAAGGTAAGAGCGACTGCTGAGCTCCTGGGAAGGGATGAGGCTGGCATTGGGGCTTGTGTTCCAGGTTTGGGATGAAAATACAGAAGTTTTGTGGTTTTCTGCATCCTTAACCTGAGAATTGG
>VYZT01016575.1:0-13269 GCA_013400735.1 Pomatostomus ruficeps
GCCGCCGCCGCCATCGCGCACCGCGGGCCTGGGGGGAGCGGGGGGGGAGAGGCGCGCAGGGCGCACGCGCGGGGCCCGGCGGGACAGACCAACCGTGCCGCGGGGGGGGAATCGCGATCCCCCCCGCCCAAGAGCTGCGTGGTGGAGCGTTTCTAAACAGCATCTGCTTTGAGCGTGATTAAAAAAAAAAAAAAAAAAAAAAAAAAAAAAAACAAAAAAAAAAAAAAAAAAAAANCCTAGAATTGTGTTACTGCCGTTATTTTTCCTTGGTGAAATATTGAAAAATGTTGTTCTCCAATACTATAAGGCTCGGCCTGTTTTTCTCTCTGACAGCGCCTGAAATACTGCGTAATAAACGGGCCGGAATTATTTTTTGGAGTTGTGGGGAAGACCATTGCGTAGACATAAGTTTTGGACAGGAGGGTGAAGGAAAGGCGGTATCGTCTCTCTAGGACAAAAAGCGGGCTCAGCGAACCCACAAGCCGGGATTCAAACGCCGCTCGCGGCCGCGTTTCGCTGCCGGCGTTAATGGAATAAAAAGGGCCCGGCGGGAATGGGGACGGGAAGCCGGCAGCGCGGGGCTCGGGCGAGTCCTTCTGCCGTCCCCCCCCCCCAGCTCCCCCCGCTCCCTCCCGCGGATGGGCCGGCCCGGGAGGGGGCGGGGCCGGCAGGTGAGTGGCAGCGCCAGGGGTCCGCGCGCGCTGGGGCTCGTGCGTGGGGGTCCCGCCGCGGGGCGGGGGCGGGAATGGGAACGGGAACGGGAATGGGAACGGGAACGGGAATGGGAACGGGAACGGGCCCGGCATCGTGCCGTGTCGCGGCCAGCGCTGCCGCTCAGGGCGCGGCCAAGCTCCCCAGTGTCGGGGCCGCCGTTCGCGGGGCTCGGGCAGAATTCCCAGTCCTCCGGCGGGAGGAGAAGGTGGCAGCGGGAGCGGCCCCGGCCCCTGTGCGCGCTGCTGAGGCCGCGTCTCCCTCCCCTGTGTGCATCGCAGGTGCCTTCATGAATAACTTAAACGACCCCCCCAACTGGAACATCCTGCCCAATCGGCGCGATCCCGGCGATGACGGCAGCCGCTGGAACTACGCCCTGCTGGTCCCCATGCTGGGCCTGGCCGCCTTCCGTGAGTAGCCCCAGGGGGCTCCCGAGGCACTGCCGTGATAAGGGCATGCCCCGTCCCGGGACTTCCCCAGGCCTTCGTGTTCATAATGCTGTAAACATCAAGCACTGTTGGTATCGCCAAGGCAATGGCCGCTGTTCATACGTGGAGTTCATTCCATATTTAATAAGCTCCAATTTACAAAGCTCTCTCAAGAAAAATGGGCACAGGACGTGCTGGAGAGCCCGGAGATAACAACCCCATGTGTTGCTGATGTATATTTATTTACTGGGCCTAGAAAGTTCTCTGTGAAGTACCTGTATCATAAACCTCCAGTTTGTTTCTCCGTGACTTTATCTTCATTCTCTAATCCAAGTAGTGTGAGTACTGGCAATAAAAGAGTAGGGGTAGTTTACTTCAGAGAAAGCATGATCATTTAAAGTGACTTACTGTGAAACAGGGACCGCACAAATACATGTAAATAGACATGTAAACAGAAGTGAGTATCATTTGGGAGAGCAGGAAGGAAAGTTTTTTACCACTTAGCAGCTTCATTTGAGGCATTGCTAATTAATCATACCCATCATTGTTACATGTTATACTGGCATCTGAAGTCTCATTTATATGTCATAGGTTGGATCTGGACCAGAGAATGTCAGAAAGAAATAGAAAAAGAAAAACAAGAATACTACAAAAAAGAGTCGACTTTACAAAAAGACCTGGAAGGCAAATACCGGGATATCATCACGGAGAATCGTCGCGCTGTGGCTCATCTGGAGGTGGAGCTGGAAAAGGAACGCAACAGGACCCTGAGCTACCGTGAAGCCCTCGTGTCCCAGAGCCGCAAACTAGTAGAAGAGAGAAAGCTCCTGGAACAGGAGCAGGAGAAGCTGGAGCAAGAAAAACAAGTCCTTTTGCACTCAGGAGCAGAAGGTACCTTGTACCAGAGTTGCCTGGCAAAGGAAGAAGAGTGGCAACAGAAAGCCAATATTTTACTAAAAGAATTTGAAGAGGGACTGAAGGAAAGACAGGATATCTACTGCAGTCTTATTGTACCCAGAAGTCAGAGACTAGAAATAGAGAAAAATCTGCTAGTTAAAGCAGCAACTAATCCTGTTGCTATGGCTTTACATGTGGAGAGTGGCTTAAAAGATATTTTCAAACATGATAACTACTGTGGCAATGTGCTGAACAGAACCAGAAGTCAAAATGGAAAACTTATGTGGCTGTATCTGAGATACTGGGAACTAGCTGTTGAACTGCAGAAATTCAAGAGGGTAGAAAAGGCCATGCTAGGAAAACGCTAAGTAGGGGAAGCAGTGGGATTCCCTGTGGTCCACTGTGCATGGCAGGGACAATCACAGTTATAGCCCGAAGCTGTTAAATTCTTCTGCTGTGTTGCCATCTCTCCTCCTCCTTGCACTTGTGTTTGCATGGGACGTGTGCAGTGCTGGTGCCTGTCCTCTCACTAACAGCAGATGCTCTGGTGAGCTGTGCATGCTCTTAAACTCATGAGTGTGTTTGTGTTGCAGCATAGAGAAACGCCAACTCCCACAGGTATCAGAGCAGCAAAACAGAGCTCGGTTTAGAGGGATTTGCCTCGCTGGTGGTCGCACCCCAGCAACAGAGAGCAGTGGTTTCTCTCCCCCGGGTGTGGTGGCACATTGTGCTCCTTATCCTGCGCGTTTTACATGGTGTCTCAACACCATCCTTTTTTAATCGTATTATTTTTTAAAAATTGGCTTAAGCAAGACTGATACAGAGGAGACAGGTGTTTGGGAGAGACGGTGCTGGAGCCAGCTGCTTGGCACATAAATCTTATGTGTCTGTATGTACAATTATATAAATACACATATGCGTGAATGTGTGTTAGTATTCTGAGGCAGGGAATAGTTTGATCCTGTTTCAGATTAGTCAGTCTTGCATTGTCTTCCAGCTTAAAATACAAATAGTGCTTTATGAATGAAACATCCAAAAGATGCCAATTCAAATAACACATAAAGGAACAGACTGATCTCTCATTGGCACTCGGGATCTATCCTCAAATTCTACGGAGTGTATAAACTGGAAGTTACATTTTCATATATTGAAGAGACCTTAAGAACACCTGGTTTTTTTCTCAGCCGTGGATTTAGTTGTAGCCCAACAATGTGCCACCATTATGGATGTGCCCATGCTGCTGCTTCTGGGTGCCACCTGGTTTGCTTGCAGGAACCTCCATGCCATTGCACCTGCTCCTTCGACAGGTCCTGTTTGTTATTTGCAGGTGGGAACCAAAATGCAGCCTGCACTGGTAGCCACCTCTCCCTCTCCGACTGTCTCCCTTCTCCCAGAACTGAAGTACTTACTCTTTCCTGCAGCTCTCAAATTTTGCGCTTGTGCTTCACCACTTTACGTGCATATGACCATGAAAGCCTGCAGATATATAGGATTTGCAAACTTTAAAGAAAGGGAGCTTTTTAATTTATCTAGTAAAATAAGATAGACTTGGTAAAAATAAAATGATAGGTACAGGGAAATAAGTAGATGCAGATTAAAAAATCCAACAGAAAACAAACAAGTTTTAAAAGCCCAGTGCATTTCAATACCTGAAATTCCTTAAAACTTTGAGTACACTTTGGGTCCTTTTAGCATTAGGAACCACCTTTTTTTCAAACGTGCCATGTATTGCAAATAGTAACTTTTTCCTTCCTTCTTTCTAATCCGGCCTTAGACCTTAAAGGGGCAGTGTTTACCCTTTTGTTTATAACATCTAGTCTTCTCTGTTGTTTGATTAGTGTTGGTAAGTTGTCAGTTCATTAATTAGCAGTTTATTATTTACTGAGGGCTAGACATGACAAACATGTTTCCTCTAGGCAATCACGGAGAGCCACAGCTTGGAAGCAATCCAAGCTAAGTGAATGCCCATCCTCCTTCAGATGTGGTGTTTCTCTCATACTATTTTCTCCTGGTTTCATTTTAGTCTGAGCACAGAAGATAGCAGATAAATCTTCTGAAAGAGTGTGTGTAACTTAATTACTTACTAAGCAGAAATATCTAACATGTAACAAACTTCCTGGACAGAACAGATGCTTCCCAACTACTCAGTTTTCCAGCTGAGATTTTACTCACCTTGGTAGTACTAATGACACTTGTGTTGACTTACTAATCTTTTTTTCATACTGATTTTTAAAAATAAAGTTTTAGTAGACAGACTTGGAGAAAACAAGATCTCAAACACCAGAAGGGCCACAGTTTGTCCAGGTGCCAAGCGTATGAGAGGAGATGAGAATGCAATTGAGTTACTACTCATATGTGACACCCCAAGCCAAGCTGCTGCAGCTGGACATAGGCACACACTCCAATTGCCCAGGAGAACAAATCAGTTTGAATAACAGCCTGTGTGTAATTCCTTCAGGATGTGGAAAGCGACTGTCCAGCTGTGGCGCATTTCACTTGTCCGTGCAGGCAGTTAAGCTGCTCAGCTGACTAAGAGCAGACAGAGAATCAGTGCCAGTGTATTTGAGATTCATGCCTTGAATTTGTACAGCTTAGCATTAAAAGATCAAAGGTTTTATGCTTTTTAATTTTTTTCATAATTTGTCACTCATATAATTCAAAATGTTTAAAATAAAAGTAATCAAGGGTAAAATACTATTTTTTCAGTGTAAATGTGTACATTCCAGCCTTACACACTTGATTGTACAGGGTTGGATACAGTATAGTAAAGGTTTGGTATTCACTTTCTCTTTTTTATAGAAGTATCGTTTATTTGCACAACTAATTGAACTATTGCCCATGGACACTTTGAAGATCATTATATTAAGACTGAAGAGTTATTTCAGAAGGTTTTCTAAAAGTGTATAACTGGTTTAGAAGCACTGGTCCTGTTAGTTTCTACTAAAACTCATGTTTGTAGGTATGCAATGTATTTTTGAAATGTTCCCCCTTTGTTGGCTGTTACGCTGAAAACTCTAACGTGAGTTTAATCTTGCCCAGCACTTGTTCTGAATTGGTTAATTGTTTGGAACTGCCCATATATATATGTAGAATGCAAGAATAATTTGTTTTCAAAGTATTTAATGAACTTATTTTTGTTAAAAAAAGTTATCATTCAGCTGTTAAAAAATAACAATAAAAACCTTTACATATTTCTGCACTGTTCTGTAACTTGGGCAAGGTGGGTGGGAGAACTGGAGTTTCCTACTTTATTCAGACTTTCCAAGCTAATTGCACCATTTTAGGTTTTACAAATTGTACATTTTTTAAATTGTCATGTAAAAAGTTTTGGTCTTGGTGCTTGTCCCGGTTTGAGACAAATTTTGGGAGGAGACTCCGAAAAGGTATCTCCTCTAAAAGGCAGAATTTCAGCCCCTCCCCCCAGCCAAGGTTCGGAATTAAAATCTTCTTGGAGAGACGTGAAAAAGAAACTGTTTATTTAACAAGCGATGTGCACGCAGGCACAAAGAAAACGAAACAAACAAAAAAACAAAACCCCAAACTTGAATAACATTAGGCAGTAAATCTTCCCTACCGTGGAGAAAGATGGTGGAATTTTTCAGAGTCTCTCCTTTCTTTAGTTCAGCTCCTCCTGAAGGCTCAGCCCGGCTGGGCCGGGGGGTCCAGCTGCGCCTGGTGAGGGTCCCACCGACTGTCTCCCTGGAGATCGTCTGATTGTTCAGACGGAAAAAAAAAAACAAGCCAAACAGTCCCAAAATCCCCCAAAAAAGAAGAAAACTGCAATCCCAGCGGAAAGGGGAAAAAAGGGAAAAAAAAAAAAAGGAACCAGGGAAAAAGAAAACCCCCTGTCCTAACCCACAGCCGGGCAGACTACTACTGGAAACCAAGGAAAAAAGAAAAAAAAACTTGCACTTTTTTCTCAAAGAGATAGAAACAAACCATGCCAGGTTTTCTCTCTGTGAGCTCAAGGTCACAGAAACTGTTCCTGGGCTTAAGCAGACGATAGAAAAAAACCCCAAAAACCAGAGCATAAAAATCACCCCAGGACAGTGCTGAAAAAAGAATATGTTGTGAAGGTTTTTCTTAGGAAAGAACACTGTTAAACAGGCCAGTGCAGAGCATTAACTAAAGAGTGGGGTTAAAGGTGATCATCTCTCTGAAAGACTGGGGCCATTCCTTCAACAGAATGTTATGTAGGATATTCTACCTTCCTCCAGAATCCCTCAGATGTCTCATTCTGCATGTCAGCTGCTTTTCGTTTCCCTCACCTTCCTGGTCTCCATGAAGAACTGCAATCCAGCTCCTCTAGGACAGTGTTTAGACACTCTGGGAATCCTTGTTCCTGTAATAAAAGATCCTCAATCTCTTTGACACCGTCCTCTGTCTCTAAAGCATGGGTTTGAGCGCTCCTGTGTGAGGATGAGAAAATGGTGAGCGTTCCTCTGCCGACAATACAAGGCAGAAACAGTGGTCAACGATTCAGTTACTGTGGTGAAATCAAAGGAATTTGAGTTATTGCTGTGATAAAAGGATAAAAGCCAAGTCTGTAGTTGCAGTTGTGGTGCAGCTGGATGTGAAGGCTTTGCTGGTGTCCATGTCAAGGCCCACATTTATTGGCCCTTAGTTTACTGCGTGGTGCAGGGGCTTTCCCTGTCACTGCATATCTGAGACAACACATGGGCCTGCTAAGAAGTAACTCACTGAAATTCAGCATAGCTCAGCAGTAAGGCAATGGCAGCTTCTCAACAAAACAGCTGAGTGATTGCTACAACAAAAACTGAAAGTAAACGGAAGTCAACTGAAAGTCAGTGTGCTTCTGGAAACAAGGAGTCTGCGGATGGAAGCGTTTGAGGAGAGCTAGTGGATTGTGAGAACAGCGGTGGCAGCTGTTCACAGCCTTGCACCCCAACAGCCCTGTGCTGACATCACCCGAGCTGTCCAGCTGCTGAAAAATGCCTCTTCACTCCTGTGCTCACAGCAGGTTTATATTTCTGAGACACCTCTCCTCTAAACACCATCAGAAGGAAATCCTCCGCTGCGGGGCTTGGTGTTGGTATCGCTGGATGCTGCTTCCCCCTTGCGGCTGATGGCTCTTCCAGCGGGCAGCCGCAGCCGCCTCCTCTGTTCCATGAACTCCGCTGGAGCACATCCCCTCATGCTACACAGAGGTAGCTGCCCATCAGCGCTCTCTGGCTCAAACACCTCCGGGGCGCCAAGAAAAGTGCTCAAGTGCTCAAGAAGAGTGAGAAAAAAGGTGGTGTTCGGTGATCAAACCAGAATGAAGTTGTCTTCGCTGAGGTGGGTGCTGCGGCAGACCTCTGTGCAAGGGCGGCAGGCAGGGGTTGGGTGTAGTTCAGCAGCCTATTAGCGCCTCATTGTGTACTACAGCACTGGAAAAGAAAACCGTGACAAACCTGATTAAAGAACACCGTCCATTGCTTAATGAAGATGGCAAGAATCAATCTACAACTGCCAACATGTTCTGCTGCCTGCTGGGGAAGAGACACTTGAGGTGAGATAGTTCCCAAGCAATAGCACTTGACTGACTAAAAAATGTATTAATTTCTTAGAAATTCATTATAGAAATTCTTAGAAACCATTATAGAATGGTTTGGGTTGGAAGGAACCTTCAAAACTCATCTATTCCAACCCACCTGCAATGAGCAAAGACATCTCCAAACAGACCAGGTTGCCCAGAGCCCCATCCCACCTGACCTTGAACATTTCCAGGGATGAAATGCCTACAACCTCTCTGGGCAACACGTGCCAGTGTTTCACCACCCTTGTAAAAAAATTCATCCTTATATCTAATCTAAACCAACCCCCTCTTAGTTTAAAACCATTACCCCTTGTCCCATCACAACTGGCCCGGATAAAAATTTACCCCTGTTCCTCATAAGCCCCCTTGAAGTACTGAAAGGATACGGAAAGGTCTCCCCAGGTTGCTTCTTCTCCAGGCTGAGCAACCCCAACTCTTTGAGCTTGTCTTCATAGAAGGAGCAGTCCAGCCCTCTGAGCATGAGATCAGACAATTTGGTGCTGTCCACGGAAGCATTTATACACCGATGCTCCTTACATTTATTTCCCCCCAAAGTTATTCCAAAGGTGAGATGTATTAAAAGATGAAAGCAATATTTTGGTGATCTTCTGACTGTATATAGTGAAATATTAAAGACAGCACATCTCCCTCCCTGGTGTCAACAAGAAGAACAAAACAACAAAGCATGCTGCTGCTGGAGCTGATATTACTTCAGTTAAATATTTATATGTAAACTGAAGTAAATATTAGGCAAACTACTGGTATAGACAGACATAAAGATTGTGCCTCTTTCTGGGAGATAAAAAGGAGAAAGGCCACATGGGCACCAGTGTCAGCTCAGTTCTGGATGAACTCTACCAGACATGCTGTTCATAGCTTGCTCCCTTAAATTTTTCTGTGGCTAAGGATACCGCTACTTCCACAATAAACATGAACTGAAAGCTTCTAGGCATGTCAGATTGCTGAAGGAAAATCCTTGACACCATAAAACCACTCCAGAATGGGATGCATGTGGAAGACACTGTGTGTGACATCCTACCTCTGTTGTGTTCCCAGCAGCCTGTTGAGTTCCAACAACAGCTCAATGCTGTCTTATTTCTCCCTTGAAGTGACACTTGTTGGCACAGAAGGACTTCTGTCCCATCTAGAGAAGTTTACAATCTCATGGGAAGAAATTTAGGCTCCAAAGTTTATTGAATGTCTCCAAAGTCTTTAAGGTATCCCTGCTTGAACTGCTGCAGGCTGGTGGCAACAGCTTTCAAGCCCTCACACAGGAAATCAAATCATGCCAGCTGAGGAGCTGTGAGAGCCATGCCTTTTGGTTACTTATCAGGTAGAGTTTGAGAACAACGGAGCATTAAACGTAGATCAAGTTAAAGATCTATGAATCATTTATTGGCAAGGTAAACTGCATGACCGCCTGCTGTGGGATTTGTGGGGTCTGACAGCAGGCCTGAAAGCCTCACAGAGTTTGATTTAAAGACAGTAAAAATTTACCCGTGAAAAAAATGTAGACACGGTAAAAGCCACAGTGATAACCCAGCTTCAATTAGTGAGAGAAAAGGTTCTCAAAGAAACAGATGTTCGTGGGGTGAGACTTTAAGATTGCGCAAAAGAAAACTTGTTATGTACCTAATTGCTTGTGTAGCTGTTGGTACTATCTGTAGAATCATTGTTTCCATAAATAATTCTGTCAGTGTGCTAACTAAAAAAAAAATAAAAAAGCAGCCATAAAGTAAAATAAAGCTTCTTTCTATCCTTAGATTATGAGTGTGTGTTTGTCGTGTACCCATCTCGACCGCAACAACCTGCGATTGTTTATTACCCTTAAAACTAAGCAACTCTGAAATATTTTGCCTGCATATCTCCCTTTCTAATATGATCATTATTGTCCCCTAGGCTGGGGATTTTGCATCTCCTCCCATGCCTGGGATTCCCTTTTGGCACAGCTGGTCAAGGATGTTACCCACTTACAGTTTGTAAAAGGATTTTCTGTTTTCTCCACCTCTTTTAAAGGATGGGCTGTTAGAGAGATTTCTTCTTTCTTCTTTCTCCTTTCTTTCTTCTTCACCACCATCTTTACATTTCCATCTTTTCCTGGTTTAGGCTCATTGCACAAGCAAGAGTAACAGTATTGCTATATAGTGTGCTTTGGCTACAGAGGAGAAGCTGACTGGAAAGAAAATAGGATTAAGGCTGGTAAGATATTGCTATAGAATTACTAGAGGAAGATATTTAACACCAGTATCTGCTGAAGTATTAAAAAGGGTAAGAAAACAATGTAGTTAATCCTAATAGCCTCGTGTGTTGTAAGGAAAAATGAAGATACCTGGAGAGTTACAGATTTGTCCTATGCCATACCAGGCATGACAGAATCACAATGAAAAGATCATATTGCATTTCATGCCTGAAACTACTGGTTGCAACCTGAAACCTAGTTGCAAACAATGTAAACTGCCAGTTGTCTCAGCTTTTCTCAATGGCTTTATATGAAAGGAATTGTTTTTTAAAAAGAACAATTCCCTGTCCTGTTGTGCTTCTTCCTATTTGTCCTCCCCTTCACAGGATCCAGATAAAAAACTTCCTCCGATGGAGTCTCCTCCAGCCTGTGATGGAGGGCAGAAGAATCATAGAATCATAGAATATCTTGAATTGGAAGGGACCCAGAAGGATCATCAGTTCCAACTCCCTGCTCCTCACAGGAGTGTAGCCACACATAGCTTTACATAGCTGTAAAAGATTTCCGTTTGCTTTTAAATTATCTCAGGTGTTTTATTGTGATAATAAATAGGAACAATTATTACACTGTTATGCAGCTGTGCAGAGCAAGTAGATCTGAAAGCTGTTGTGCAAGGAATCTGCTGAATCTTTTATGACCCAAGGCTTCAGATTTCGGTTTTTGGCACTGGATTCCCAGTCTTTTGCTTCATTTATCATTGTTGCTAAATAGAGTGATACACCTTTATAAGGATTATTCAAAACTCAGGGTTGGTGATTTCACCTCTTCCCTGAGCAGCCTGTTCCAAAGCCTGGCCACCCTTTCCAGGAAGAAATTTTCCCTAATACCCAATCCAAACCTCTCCTGGCATATCTCGAGTCCATTTCCTCTCGGTCCTGCCACTTGTTACCCGGGAGGAGAGACGAACCCCCACCTCATTACAACCCCCTTTCAGTCCCTGTCCATATCCCATATAGGATAGCTTCCTGAGGGGCTGGAAGTAAGCTGGGCTGGCCCAGGAGTGCCTGCACAGGGAGGGGAGAGCAGGAGCAGCTGCCCCGTGGCAGGTTTAATAGGGTGTGTGCAGGTTTAGTAGGGTGTGTCAGGCTGCACCTGAGCTGCAGGGGGGGGCAGCTTGTCTCCCAACTGGGAACATCCCTGTGGAGCCGGGCTACCACGACATTCTGAGGGTTGCACATAGCCAGGAGTCCCTTGGCCCAGGTGGTACCGCACCACGACCAGACCTGGCCCCACCAAAAGGAAATGAGCGGCTCTGTCCTTCCTGTGGCTTTGATTTATATCCCCAATAACCTTCTGCTTACGTTTCTTTTCCTTACTGCCACCCCCTCTCATACCTTTTCATAACATCATCATCATCATCATCCTGTGAGATGAAAGACGTGTTCATCTAAGGAAAGGAGTGTGCCCACATTGTTCCACAAATGCCTATGTGGGCATGTTTCAGTAAAATACAGGATTTTTATAAAGGGGATATTTCCTTTTCAATCGGGTTTTTGTAAAATTGTGTGTTACTTACAGACAAGTTAGCTTACTTTTTTGTATGGCCCTTTTTAACTTTTGAAAAAATATTACATTAAAAATATGGGGGCAGGAGACAAAAGACAAATATGTCATTAGACGTGTTTTAACACACATAATTCAATCTAAATGTAAGATTCCTTTTCTCCTGCATTCATAATTAGCAGTTTGCAATCCATTCCTTGTGTAGCAGCCTATATCCTGAATGGATGGATTTCACAGAGGTTTATTAGCCCTAATAAACCCCGTGGCACCTGCCAAACATAAGCCTGGAATTACGTGAAAGAGGAGTTTACCTTAGAGCGCGGGAAAGGGCTCTGATGAATGAACAAGTGACTGTGAGTACAGAAGGGCAGCCCCAGCTTGCTTGTTCCAGTCCACAGGGTGGCAATAGAGACAACACCTCCAAATACCTGCGGATCACATTGGAGCCGGTGTCACTGCTCCTGTAGGTCCTTCAGAAAAAGGCACAGTGACTTCCAAGGTCATTAGCCATGCTATTACACTGATAAAGAAATTTGAACTAGATGCCAGACCAGCGTATTTGCTTCTGCAAATATTTAACAGCTGATAGATAACGAACAACCACTGGCACTTTGCATTACCAGAGCAAGATAAAGTTCTTCAAAAAGAGGATCTGCTCAACAGACCGCAATCAGGACTGATTTTTGGATCCTGATAGAAGCTGCTTGCACATGAAATTTAGCAGAGAGAAATTTTCAGTAGAACAGTTGCCACGTGACCACAAATAGATGTATTAATTGAACTAAACAGGAGCTGTAACATGAACACAGAGGTGCAGTTGACACATCAGAAGGAATGGATGCCATCCATGGGGACCTCGACAAGCTTGAGAAGCGGGCACATGAGAGTATAATGGGGTTCAACTAGTCCAAGCGAAAGGTGCTGCAGCTGGGTCAGGGCAATCCCAAGCACAAATACAGGCTGGGTGGCAAATGGACCGAGAGCATCCCTGCAGAGAAGGACTGCTGGGATGCTGGTGGACAAAAACCAGGATATGAGCCAACAAACAGCGTGCGTTTGCAGCCCAGGAGATGAATCAACCAACTTCTGCAACAAAAAAAACGTGACCAGCAGGTCAGGGGAGGTNGAAAGGTGCTGCAGCTGGGTCAGGGCAATCCCAAGCACAAATACAGGCTGGGTGGCAAATGGACCGAGAGCATCCCTGCAGAGAAGGACTGCTGGGATGCTGGTGGACAAAAACCAGGATATGAGCCAACAAACAGCGTGCGTTTGCAGCCCAGGAGATGAATCAACCAACTTCTGCAACAAAAAAAACGTGACCAGCAGGTCAGGGGAGGTGATTCTCCCCTGTACTCCACGCCCGTGAGTGACCACCTGGAGTACGGCATCCAGCTCTGGGGGCCTCTGCATGAGGAAGATCTGTACCTATTGGAGCAAGTCCAGAGGTGTCCACAAAGATGATCAGAGAGCTGGAGCACCTCTCCTATGAAGACAGGCTGAGAGAGTTGGGGTTTTTCAGCTTGGAAAAGAGCAGGCTCCAGGGAGACCTTAGATCACCTTCCAGTACCTAAAGGGACTACAAAGAAGCCAGAAAGGGACTTTTGACAGGGCATTGTCATGGTTTTGACCCTGGCTAAGTGCCAGGCACCCACGGCAGCCACTCACTCGTTCCCTCCCCTGCCACAGCTGGGCAGATGAGGGAAGGAGAGGGGAAAAACAACCGAGGGAATTAACTCAGAGGTCTATGAGTTGAGATAAGGAACTGGGAGAAAATGCTCCAAGGACAAACCAGGCCCAGCTTAAAAGTTGCAAAAGTGAAAATTTATTACTACCTGAGTTAGAAGGAGGATATGAGAAATAAACTAAACCTTTAAAAGACACCTTTCTTTTCACTCCCCACCCCTCCCTCCCACCAACAGTGCAAGGGGGGCAGGGTGTGGGGGTTCAGGTCA
>VYZT01016575.1:14781-61507 GCA_013400735.1 Pomatostomus ruficeps
TTTTTTGGTAACTTTTCTATCCAAAGATATTGAACAGACTTTGGAATGTACTTTGAATAAATGTAAGATTGAGAAGGGATGCTACAATGTGTTCACCTCTTTTCCCAGGGGCTGGACTTACAGGATCTCTCTGAGTGCTTCACTTTGACCACCCTGTATCACTGCATGCAATGAGCTGACAACACTGCTTATGACATATATATATGGTGTTAGATTTTATATATAGTTTTCAGTGACAAGTGATTTATCTTTTGAAAACGAGGTTCAAAGGGAGCAGTTTTGTTATGATTATGCTGAAATAATGAGGAGTGGTATCTGTGATATTTGTTAACCGTTGTCTTTTTTTTTATTTTTGACCACTATATCTAGGGTCACTGAAAAGGTGAAGGGACCTTTGATTTCAAGCCCATTTATAAGAAAGACGTTATGTTCTTCAGACCTTGTTCTGTACTGATTAGAGGCGTTAGGGTAAGCAGATTGTACTTATGACTTTAAAAGGTCAGATTTTATAATCCCTTTCATTCTCCGTCCTTTTGGTCAGAACATTTAGCAGAGTACAATCTATTACAGAGAAACATTTATTATGACATAATCAATTTTGTAAGCATACATAATGGGAAACTGAACGTGAGGGTGAGTCACAACCAGTTTATCTTCCTGATAAAAAATTATATGAAATCTCTATATTTAGTCTGAGGCCAGTGGAATCCTACTACTCCTCATTTGCTAGGGCTGTATTTGTATTTGAGCGAGTTTAAAGGGGGGAGTGGCAAGGGGTGTTACATATCCTTATAGGCGATTAGGGTTTATAACCAAATTATCTCCTGAATTACATTAGCCGAAATCAATGTATTCTACTGGATGAACAGGCTGTTCTGTAAAACCTTGGCAGATAAAGCATTAATAAGTGTCAGAGCTGACTTGGTCAATCGAATGATTTGCTGACGCTTCTTTTTACCACAAGCCTGCACTTACAAGTCCAGTGCCAAAGGTTCAGTATATATAGCTGAAGACAGCAAATAGATGGTCTCTTTTGGAGCAGGGTTCTGACAAGCTGCCAGTTTCATTATTCCTCACTGGCAGCATTTTCAGGCAGGACATTTAAAACATGGTAAAGCTGAAGCTGCCCAATCCTGGCCTGGAGGACAGGATACCTTCCCATGCTGAACTTGAGGTCCTTGAGAAAGAAGAGGCAGACTCCAGACCAAAATGGGACAACAAGGCTCAGTACATGCTGACGTGTGTAGGGTTTTGTGTGGGCTTAGGAAATGTCTGGAGATTCCCGTATCTCTGTCAGAGCCATGGAGGAGGTATGTCTTTAATACATCTTAACTAACTTTGGGTGTAAACCAGGCTTAATCTCTCTTCCGGTGAACAAATAATGGAATATGGTTAGAGCTGGTCAGCTCCTGTGAGAACAGTGATATTCTCTCTAGAAGGCTGTATAACGGAGAAGGTGATTTCACAGGTCATGAACACCCTCTGAAGTCATGTTAGTGAGGGAAGAAAAGGAAGGGTCTGTTTTTATTTCAGGACACAGGATTGAACAAATGAGTCTTCCACTGTCATCTATATAGTTTATTTTCTGAATCTACACGCAGTGTTGCTTTACATACATATATAGTGTGTATTTAAAGTATTAATAAACTACTTGGGACTATGATTCTGATCATCATCCCAAATGATCTTTTTATAGTAGGTTTTTCATTGGTCTTGGACTGATCCTCATATCATCTATAGAGTCAGTGTTTGTGTAATTTGTGCTAGGATTAACAGCATGAATGAAGGTAACATTAAGAATATTTTTTTAGCAGTCGGTGTTATTAAGTCATTTAAAATCTGAGTGTACGTTATTTACTGTATAATTTACTGGGACTCCTTAGGGTTTAGGTAAGGAACGAATGACCATGTTAAAAATTTTGTTTTCTTTTGCTGTTTGTTTTGAAAGGCAATTCTGAGCTGAACCATTGCTTGAATATTATACAACAACAGAAATTTTTCATCTTCTTACAGACTTTTCTGTCTGCTATCTGGTTATTGTCCATGTTTCACTCTGGCATATGTGTAAAATGCATTTGTTCCTTTGTAATGTTTGATCTTGAAAGAAAAATTCTGGCTTAAGGAACAGTATTTCAAAGTAATTTTCTTAACATGTACATGGTGAGATGTTTAAAAATTGCTCTCCTAGTTAGAGTAGGGGCAAATGAGGGCTCTGTGGGGGGTTGCTCACACAGACTCAGGGACATGGAACAACAGGTGGCTCAGTTGCAAGAAGAGATGCTTTTATCGTTAAGATTTCTCTAACATGGGCTGATGTTTAGGTTTTGCAGTGCATACTGGAGGTCATTTGCAGCAGAGTCAGCTCTTGCAGCAAAAAAGTTACAAGATACACACACACACACACAATCAGAAGCCCTTTTCTATATCTGACAATTTTAATTTGAAAAAAGTGGATGTATATCTCCAAAACTGACGGCACACATTGGCTTCTCAGATTCTTATACTTGGTTTTAGAAAGTGGACATGCCCTGTTTTCCAGGGTGGATTTATAGGCACTTCCCTGCTTTTAGATGTTTCTTTCTCTTGTGTTCTAGTCATATGAAATGCAGCTGAAAAGCAAACACCCGACAAATGCAAAGAACTTGATATGGATCATGGGTTTATGACTGATGTCAGTGAAGATTTACAAATTGCTTGTGTGTGTGTCAGTCCTCTGGCAGCAATTATTTTTCTTTCTCATCATCCTGTAACTTGTCCTTTCTAGGAAACACTGTCAGGAGTTCTGACAACAGTTAACCCTGGCTTCTTGTTTCCCTGGGACCCTCTCACTCAAATTTTAGGCAGAAGTTGAAAGGGAGGACATTACAAAGGAATTATAAGCCAATACACAGATAAATGTCCTTCTAGCTGAACTTGCTACCTTCTCTATCAATCCTTCTGCACAGCACCAAATGCTGTGACTCATATCAATAAACACAAGTAACCAGCAATGCCTTTCTGTGGCTTCTTAGAAAGGACTCCCTAATTTCATCACACGTAAGGATGGAGAGCTATTGTGCAATCCCTCCTCCTCTGCTGTACCTCAGCCTCTGGTCGTAAGTCTAAATCCAACTCCTGCCACCACTGTCCTCTTCCCGTTACATTTCCTGTTCTCAAACTTCTCCCTTAAATCAGAAAAAAAAAAAAATAAAAATAAAGACTGCCTGCTTTTTGGATGGATGCCTTTGGATTTGAACTTGTGATTATTTGTATTGTAAAAACAGATTTTGAAGTTCTTATTTCTGAAGATACTTTGGTGTTGAGACAATTTCTGCCTCATGAGATTTTCTGGCTCCTGCATCTCTAATTCCCATTTAGCCATGTTCACAGAATACCAAGCACCCAGTAGAGGGAGCACTGCAACATCTGGGATTGCAGCTGTCAGATTGCTGAAGGAAACTCCCTGACACCATAAAACCACTCCAGAACGGGATGCCTGTGGAAGTTATTGTGTATGACATCCTACTCTGTTGTGCTCCCTCTATCCAGTTTCACCTACAGCCCGCTGGAAATGTGTGTTTACTAAAGATTTTGTGCAGGTTTTGCCTGTGTCTTTGCCCCTCAACATGGTGGCCGAGATGATTAATTCATCTTTGCATTTGTGTGGTCCACTCAGGGGCACAGATGTGCCTCTGTAGCAGAGTAGGATAAAACTGCAGCATTATGCACCTTCTTCTAAGTTCTCCTCTAAAAAGCAAACACCACACTCATGAATTCACAGAGGAAGCTGCATTTTTCCCCTGTAGGTCCAGTGCCTTTACCTTGGATGGTGTGTGTCCTCATACTTTGTGTCTTCAAGATATGTCTTCACTGAATCCTGGGTGCAAAGCAGCAGGAATCCCTGCTCCTGCTCTCCCACTGGAAGTGGGGACTATGTTCTTCCTTGGATTGTTCCCTGAGTGATTATTTTAGAGTCCTAAAGCTCACATTGGATACGATGGTGGATTATGGTTGTGCAATAAGAGATTAAAGAGAAACCCAACCAGCTACATGCTGTGCAGGAAATATCTGCAGTGGATGTGAAAAGTCCTGTGTGAGCGCATATCAGATATTAGGTATGTGCAGAATCAAGGCTGCATAGACTATCTCCTGAAAATTGCTTCTAAGGGTTGGCTTAGCTATCTTAACTTCTTTCTTTTTGAATATGAGTTATGTGGATGAATGTTTGGATCATTTTGGATGGGTGAAGTCTAGTGTCAATGGTGGAGAGAGTATCTTAGCCAAGGACACTCCTGAATGAGGCTGGATATCCACCTGCTTTGCGAACTGGTGCTTGCATATTTTATATCCCTTATGAAACATAAATGGATACAGTGAAGTATAAAATTTACTCTTGAGTGGTACCTGGACTTCAAAAAAGGCTGATTTTTTTCTCTGCAAATTGTCTGTAGTGAAGGTAGTTAGGAACACTGAGTTTGTAAGTAACTCTTATTTTCAGATGTTGAACTTAAATCTGGAATTATTTAAGAGCTGGTTCTCCCTAAACACAACACTGTGATTGTGTTTTAACACCGAGATATCCAAATACACAAAAAGAAATTGGTGGTTACATAATTTACTTACTTTCATTGTCGTAGATTATGAGTTTATATTTTTAAAAATTGAATATTTACCCCAGTGAAATTTAGTAGAGCAAAGCACATTTTATCCTTTCATGTCTTAAAAGTTGTCAAATCCATCATTACCAAAGGCGAAATAGAGTTCAATATGCACACAATGTTAAAGGTGTGGTGTTTGCCTCAATGATTGCATCAGCTTAATGAGATTGAAATTTCCCTTCATTTGATAGCTGTCTCTGACATTGCTCATAGCTTTTGTTTAATCTTTATTGAGTAACATGTCATTTAATCAACTGTTAAACGTTTTCGTTTTATCCCTGATGACCATTATAAAAAAAGATGCATATTTAATGTTTAAACCATTGATTAAAAAGAAGTCTCTAACTCTGCGGCTCCCATATGGAAACCTTGCCACTGCATGAGGGAGAACTTTTTTACCTCTGTGCCTGTCACACCGAATGAAGTGACAGTAATGACATCAGCAGTTCCTCACTTAGCAGTAGGTTAAATGACATTGCTACAGCTGAGGTCTAAGAATATGTTAGTACAGTAAAACATCTCCATCTGAAGTCTGCCTGCCTTCCCTTTGTGAGGGATCATGTGCAAGCAATAATGATTTTTTTTTTTCAATTTGACATAAGAAGCTCTTAGATTAGACAATAACAGCTATACAGATGTTCAAACCAAATATTATTTGTTCTGAAATACAGTATTAAACCGGGATGAGAATCTAATATCTCAGCTGTAAGGTTTTCAGACTGGAGTATCAATCATTGTTTGTGTACATCTATACAGTATCTACTTACAGGCCATTGGTTCATTTGTTAGGATCATAAAATTGTGACAGCTTAAAATCTATTGGTTTATTTTTTTATGTCCCACGTGAACTTGAAAGGTGTGTGGGTGTGGCGCCTGGGGACATGGTGTAGTGGTGAATACTGTGGTTAGTGATTGGACTCCGTGATCTTAGAGGTCTTTTCCAACCATAATGACTCTATGATTCTGTACAGCAGCTTTGCCAAGTCAAATTATTATTTTTCCATTATAGCTTCTTTCAGAAAGGTCAGGGAGAAAGTGAGAAAAAGGGTAAAACCAGCGGAGATGGATTCTGAGCCAGCTGCTAGAACTGAACCCTAGAAACTGAAGAACTCCAGAAAGAGTAAAAAAGTGTGATATATAATTGAGATCTCTAATTTTATTTCTCTTGAAAATATAACAATATCCCTACAGCTAAATATTGATATTTTCAAATACATAAAATGATATTCAAAATGCTGAATTTTGAATTCATGTGCCACACATCAGGATGAATGACTAATCACTGAAAAGTGATTAGTGCACCAGAAAAGATATTTTTTATTGAAGCTGGTTGCCAAAGGTAGCTGTGCAGACATTGTATTCTCAGACTTCTATAAAGCATGTCATTTAGCCACACACAAAAAAACTTCTTACTAAAAATTATCAGTTTTTAAAATCAGTGTGGTCATCTTGTGTCCTGGTTTCAAGGACAGGTATTTGCTAAAGAAGGCAGAAGCCTCCCTTAGAATAGGAAATGTAACCCCCTTCCCTTCGAATTAGTATAATTTTGAAATTAAGGGGCTTTCAGGCAATGATATAAGAAAAGGAATAACAGTTCTTTACATATATATATATAGATATACATAAAAATGAGGCAGACAAACAAACAACAATGGTGACTACAACAAAACAAGAACAGAAGGGAAAAAAACCCACGAAAAACAAACCAATGAACAATTTAGCAGTTCCCCTTTGATGCAGTCACAGTCACAGCCAGCCAGGGAGCAAGCTGGGAAGGCAGGAATGAGCAGTCCCGTAGTGTCAGAAGCTCAGCAGCTGAATTGGGAACTGCGGGATGTCCCAGCAGGCAGGGGGTGAGATGGCTCAGTGTGGCAGGGCTGGCTCCTGGACCACGGCCGGGAGAGGCTGGCTCCCTGGGAGGGGAAAGGGGGCTCGGGGATCCCGAGTTTCCTTCCCTCGAGACACTGGAGCGGATGGTGGAGAGTTGGTAGAAGCACGCAGCTGAAGACAGAAGTCTACCGTGGTGGCAGATTCTTCCTGGAGCTCCAGCAGCCTCTCTTTCTCTCTCTGGATGTCCAGAAGCGAAGTCCTCTCCAGCTGTGCTTGGCTCTTTTTAACGAGTCCCATTCCCTCAGTATCTCTGCCCCACTCTGAGGGGGAATCTCAGATACCAGGCAATGCCGCACCCATCTCAGAGCCAACTCTTTGTCTTTCTTAATCACTCACCCATTATCGCCTCCCAGCAACAAGAATGGGGAAGTGTAGCACCAGTCAGCAGGCCGGCTAGGCCGAGGAGCTCAAAGAAGAGCCAAATAAAAGAAAAAGCATCCCAAACTCCGACATCTTGCTTGCATTAAAAACTAGATACTACTGTAAAAACGTAGACTGACAAACTGAAGAGGTTCCGGAGGAAAGCCGGAAGAAAAACTGACTTGGGACATACTTTTTATTAGTCACAGACTGAAGGACCCATTATGAATCGTTATTTGTAGAGATGTTTGCTAAACTTCCAGCCTTGCTGACTATTCCTCTCTTTCTTATGTGTCAGTCTATCCTTTCAGGAAAAGGATTATGTGGACACTGTCTCCAAGGAGAAGAGTATCTCATTCGTTTACTTCCTCACTTCTCACATCTCAGCTATATCCCCTTCTCAGGAGACCATTTAGTCCTTGCCAGAACAGCCTTGCATTAGTGTGAAGCATCTCTGTGGTAGATCCAGGAGCCTCAGGCTGGTGCTGCCTCACTTTGGAGAAAAGTGGCTATTTTGTAATGCCAGAAAAGGGTGAACTGTAGCAATCCACCCTAGTTTTGAGGAAAGTGAACTCCCCTAGCTGCAAATTCAAATTTAGCACTGTGGTCTTAGTTGAGATCTTGTTACAAATGGTGTCAGTGCTAAAGCAGTCAATTCCTGACTCATGTCTTTCTGGCTATGTATTTTCATGTCACAAACCTGTGAGACAGATAGGGCGGATTTCAATTTTTGAGGGCCTAGGATCACTTCCAAAACAAGATCCTTTCCTCTGTTTCCCACCACTTCAGGAACTTCTACAAATTTACTGACTGCCGGAGCTACTACTGTCAGATGCAGCAGGGCAGCCTTCTCTCCATGTTTTGTTGACTGGCAGCTGAAAGGCATCTACACCAGGAATGGTGATGGACTCCTCATCCCCTTGTGCCTGGCAACACTGTTGACAGGGCAAAGGTTTTACCATGTTGGCAGAGGCTCTGGGACCCACTGAAACTGTGTCAGACTCAGTCACTGCAAGGAACTGACTCCATCTGTCCTTTCAGTTTCTAAAGGCTTGTTCCATTTTGTCTTTATGTACTTCCTTGGCTGTGCTGGAATATGCACTGGTGTGCACCTAAGGGCCGCTATTCGTCTGATTAGACATGCAGTGCATGCAAATTTGGCTTGGAATAGTTTGTTCTCTGCTGATTCTCCACCCTCTTTCTGTGAATAACACTTTTAACTGTTTTACTCTTGCTTTCATAGAAAACAAGATTTTTGCAGGTATGCAGTGAATGGTCCCTCACTGTTGCATTCCATCTGCTTGCATCCTGATGGCTTCCTTTCCTGATGGGAGGGTCAGTGGCGAAACCTCCACACATGGAGTCTCTGGCCTTTCACAAAGACAAAGTTACGTATCAATGCGTGGAAGTGCAAGCAGCCATAAATCTGTCCTGTGCTCCAACCCCACATCAGGCTGGCACGGTTTCCCTCATGTCATGCTCTGATCAGGAGCTTTCATGAGGGTAAGATCAGAGAAGGACACAATCATTGTGTTTATACCAGCGGTTTTAAATTCCAGAGTATTCTCTCTGTTTCAAGCCCAAGACACCTGATAAGAGTCTGAAACCTGACCCTACAGAGTTTGTATGGATGCCTCATCTGGATCTTTTCTTGTTACCTGTCCTTTTGGATGCCACATGGGTCTCTGCCATACCGCACTCTCAATTCTCTCTGGTAAAGCCCTTCTTCTACAATGGTAACAGTTAAGTTCAGAGGATGGATCTGTACAACTACCTGACCCAAACACTCCCCATTTGCACTGAGGATAAGTCCTTGTCACCCTTTGAAACTCAGCTTGCAGTGATTTTAGACCATGCCTTGAAACTTAAGCATGGACTGACAGTTCAGCTAAGGTGCTCCTAAATGGAGACACATCACTTTTTTTTGTCAGGTCACAGTAATATCACTTGAGGACTTGATTAGAAATTATCTCCGTGGTCAAAGATCTTGTTGAATAAGGAAATGTACAACCTTTACAGTCTTTTCAGGCTATGACCAATTGTTCCTTATCATACCTGTCAAAGAAAAATCTCATTTGATAGCTACCATCTCTGTTGGCAGAAGCAGGGGAAGATCACACTGCTTCCTATGCAGCATTTGAAAGCATTCTAAGGTAGTCTGAACCTTTTTCTTTCAGCAGACAGCAGGCAGACTGATATTCTGATTGAAGTTCCACTTTTTCTCACTAATCTGAAGCGCACAGTTCACCTTCACTCGAACAGTTCCAGCAGTCTGGGCAGATGTGGCTTCCCCCCAAGACAGGGAGATTCAGCGGCAGCACAGTCCCAACACCATGGCTCTCCCTGTCGACAGCACAGTGTGTAAAATTTGCTGCAGAACTCTCAGAGCTGACCTATATTATATGGTGTACACGCCAAGAGTGCTCCATCAGCCTTAGGGGATTTCCTGCAGCCTCCAGGTGCTTACAGAGGTACCTTTATTAAGATGCTGTAGAAGAAGTCTTTAACCATAACATATCTATGCCAGAGCAGTCAGATAAAGGGGTTCCATCACCATCCTTGCACATGTCCCAAACAAGGAAAGGAAAAAAAAATTTAAAAGGTGTGTTCTGTGGTCACAGCTTCCCAGCTTTCTTGATAGCTTGGAATCCACAGGAAGTAAATTTCAGTTTCTGGAATGGTTTTTATTCTTCAGATTTCCTCTTTCACTTGCTATCTGATTTTCATTGCACACATGAGGAAAAAGTCAGTACATACCCAGACCTGAGCCCTTCACATTCTGGTCTGCATTCTTTTTATTGCATTCAGATTACTTGCTCCTATTTAGATTAGGAAGTTAAAGACATTTTGTAATGACAGATAACCATAATACTAATATGCAGCAATATTCAAGCATTTGACTCTGCACTTTCATAGTCCAGTGTGGTGTTCTGTCCCATATCCAAGGTACACCCTGTTCAGGAAAAAACAAATTAAGAATATTTGGCCTACACTAGCCAACTGTATCATAATTAACAAGGTTTGAACCCTGTACTTCCGATCAATCAGTCTTCCAATCAAACCTAAAAGTTGTTGAACACAGATGCCAAAAACTTATTGTTGTTTTAGGTAGACAGCCCCAGGCTCCTGCCTAATATTTCCAGGTACATTGCTTAGTTCATGTGACTATTTCATATATTTCCTATGAGTCATAACTATAAAACCATAACCTTTTGCGGAAAAAAAAAGAAGTGGGAAATCATTCCAGGAGTACAGCTACCTTTCCTCCACTTGCAATACAAAGGTGGCTTTTTCAAAGTTTAACCTTGAGAGTGTATAATTTCTGATTATGTGTGTCACTTGGGAAGAATTAGAACTCCTACCTGAGACCATATACGTAATTGAGTGCCCTGCCTGGGCAATCGGGAGGAGCATTGTTCAGAAAACAGAGGGTTTCCAAGAAGATGTTTACAACTTGCTAATGTTTTTGTTTTGTTGTAGTACTCCACTGACCGGAATCGTTCTTTTTCTTATCCATTCCAGGAGCCTTCATGATCCCTTTCCTGATTTTGCTAGTCCTGGAGGGTATCCCCCTGCTTCATCTTGAGTTTGCCATCGGTCAGAGGCTGAGGCAAGGCAGTGTGGGCGTATGGAGCTCTATCCACCCTACCCTGAAAGGAGTTGGTAAGTAAAAAAGCTGCCTGAGAAAGCACAAGTCTCTGAACTGATAATCCAAAGAACAAATATTCAGGACTTTATTTTGGTGTGCCATAAGGGATTCTGGGATCTACTGCTTTTTCCCTCTTACTAACTCCCCATAGATAGGTCAAACTAATCATGATAAAGCACAATGACAATTTTATGTTCACATTCCCAAGTACCATGGTCCCAGTTAAAAGCTTTCTCTAATGTGAGACCAATTTCAGGCCTCAGAGGTATTTCCTATGTTATCTATACTGGCCATTTTTACCATTAAGATGAACCCTTAGGTGTGCCAAAAATTGTTCTGTAACTGTTTTGTGGATAACAACTAGTTGAGTCTTTATCTGATAGGCCTCAGATCCACCCGATTTTACTTTTTTGCTTCTGAGGGTTACCATTCCAAAAGCCACGGAAACAGTATTTTGCAGAAAATACTTCTTCATCTCTGTACCAGACTCCCAAGCATTCAAACACTGCGTTTGAAAATGTAGTACAAGCAGCGTTATGCACACAACATAAAAATCTCTGCAGAAGTCTCATTACACAGGAAACACAGGAGGTTCCCCTGAACATCGGGAAACACGGTGAGGGTGAGCAAGAGCTGGCAAGGGCTGCCCGGGGAGGTTGTGGAGTCTCAGCTCCAGAGATATTCAAAGTCTGCCTGGACATGGTCCTGGGCAAACAACTTTGGGTGGCCCTGCTTGAGCAGGGGGTTGGACCAGGTGACCTCCAGAGATCCCTTCCAACCTCAACGACACACTTGAAAGAGAAGAAACAGGACAGTTTTGGCATCCACTGCATTTGTAAATCAGTTACAAAAGATAATTGTTCATTGCATCTGGAATTTTTCAAGATTCTTTAGAACTTAAGAGCACTCAGGAGCTAATGATTAGCATTTACTGTCTGCCAGAGAAGTCATCAGAGGTTGATTACTTGGGAACAAGCAGAGGAGGACAGATGCCAGTGTGAGTTCTGTACCTGGTCACAGACTGTGTCTCCTGACAGCCATCCATCCTATACAACACCACCTCTGCTGACCTTTGCAGGGACATTGCGGAAAAAGGAAATATCTTGGTCTCATTTAATCAAAACCCCAAATCAGTTGAGCTTTGCATGTGCCCAGCACCCCAAACTGCCTAGATATTCGCTGGCAAGGCTGTGAACTGGATTGTGTGGTGTCTGTAGGGGGTTAGTCCTCTCAAAAAGTTGGCTCCTAAGTGGGCATCAGCTTCAGTCTGAGAGGTTTTAGGATGTAACTCTACGTGGACTCGCCTGTCCAACCTTTAGGCAACAAACTCAGAGTGATAAACCTACATCCAAAATGTAGGTGGGGGGGAAGGAAAGGTCAAGGTTGATACCAGGTACTTTTATATATCTTGAAAACAAGAGTGTTGAAATTTACACTGTGTTCTGATTTTTTTTCAGGCATAGCATCAATGTTCGTATCTTTCTTGGTGGGCTTATATTATAATACTATTATTGCCTGTGTGATGTGGTATTTCTTCAACTCCTTCCAAGAGCCCCTGCCTTGGAATAACTGCCCTCTCAATGACAACAGAACAGGTATATTTTATGAAATATATGTATTTTGTTGCACAGTACAGATTTCTGTTTCTAATGGTGACCCTAAATGAGCCTTTTTTTGTGAAACAGCAGTAAGGTATGGCAGTCCTGTCAGGCACTATTTGATACTTGTTTTGTACAAATTCACATTGCAAAAAATGTGGCCAGCACTTAATCTTTGCTACAAATTTTGGCTTTTTATATGAAACTTCATGGTAGATTTTGACAGATGTGTTCATATACAGAATATTCACTAAGTGCAGGTCTAGCACAAACATCAACATTTTCCAGATTTAGGCAATGTGTTTCATCCCTCTCTTCACCAACAGCCCTCTGTTAATATACTGAAAAGGGGAAAAAAAATGCATAATCCATTTGAAACACCTGCATCTCTCAATATGACAAGTTCACAGCTCCCTGGAGACCACTTGGTGACAGCAGCTTTGTTTTCCATGGTCAGCCCTGCGTGAAAGTGGGTGAAGCAGGTTTTTCTGCTGGGCCTGTGAACAGCTGTTCAGAGCGCCCTGATCCTCTCCTCCCAGAATAAGTATGGAAAGCCTCATTTAAGGGCAGGCCAGGGCAGAATATTGCACATACCAGCACAGTGCAGGGAGCTGAGGAGTCAACTTGAGCTGACAAGACCTTGAGCAACGCCCCACAAAACAGAATACAAAATATTGCTGAAGGAGGTGTGGGAGAGGAAGAGCCACTGTATTAAAATACCTGTTAAACAGCTGTCTTTTAATTTTCTCATTTTGCCATGAAACTAGCCTCCAAAAATCTGAAAATCTGCCAACAACAAATCCGTTAGCATTAAGTGGTATAATTGAGAACACTGGTGTTTATTATTCAGCTTCCTTTATTTTCAAGCAAATAGAAGACATACAGAATGACAATCATTTTGTGGTTACAGATTATGTGGAAGAGTGTGCCAAGAGCTCTCCTGTGGATTACTTCTGGTACAGAGAAACACTGAACATCTCCACTTCCATTGAGGATTCCGGCAGTATCCAGTGGTGGCTTTTGCTGTGTTTAACATGTGCGTGGGGTGTGCTGTATGTGTGCACAATCAGAGGCATTGAAACAACAGGAAAGGTACTCTGTCTTGGGGGGATTTTTTATGAGATGATGTTAATCATTCTGTTGTGATTCTTTATTTATACAGAATTAATAATGCTGTAGGAACTGCCTGTTTTTTGAGTAAAAGCATATCTAAAATGTTGTGTCATCACCGGTACTGCTTTTTGAAGAATGAAGGTGAATGAAATGAAATCTGGCTTGATTTGATTTATGTGGAGATTTTTGCGATCAATTTTTTGTGAGTCTTCCTTGTCTTTACAGGTCCTAGTAATACATTCTTTAGGTGTTATCACTTTAACACTAATATTAATTTTTAATGTAGGATCAAGGGACTCTCTTTGTGTTATGGCCATTCTCTTCAAAACATACCTATATAGATTTACTTGGGTTTGTGCAAGTCCCAAATATTATCTCTACAAAAGTCTGACCAAAGTTTTTTTTTGCCGGCAAAGCCCAAAGAGCCCATCCTTGCATCAGTCTGGTGTCAGGGTGTAGGTTATTTTTGATGCTGTTTTTGAATGATCTGAGTTGAATTTCAACAATGAAAATTTCTCTTAAATAGACTACTATTGCTAAAAAAAAGTTTGTAATCAAAATGTACCACACACACAATTTCACCGAACATTTATTACTGTAGAACGCTAATTGTGACTCGCTGGAAGCTTGCCATTATTGTTAGTCACCATACCTTGATTATTTCCCTCTGTTCTTCACTTTTTTTATTCAAGTGTTTGGTTTTATTTGAGCGGTTTATTTACATTTTTTTTTTTGTGCAGGCTGTGTATGTGACATCAACTCTCCCATACGTGGTGCTTACCATTTTCCTGATCCGCGGCTTGACGCTGAAAGGGTCGACCAATGGAATTGTGTATCTCTTCACCCCTAACGTAAGTCACTACAGGGGCCATTGCTCAGTGAAACATGGTGTAGCTCTCTCTGTAATTAACAACTGATTGAAAATTAGTCCTCTCCACTGGTGCTTTTCTAACTATCCCTCAGACACTTTGAAAATCTTGATTCTGTGAAGCGAATCCTTTGCATTGGATACAACAAGTGTACATATACACAAATATTTTCTCTCTCTCTCCATCCTCCACCAAAATCTGTTATAATGAACTGAATGATCATCACAGAGCAGCGGGGTTGCCATTTGTTTGGCTTGATTATTTTCCTGTATTCTACTTAAGAATCAGCCTAAATTTAAAGCATAAATCATGTATTTGGGAGTAGAGCCCATTTAATTGCTATATGAACAAAAAAACCTAAGGGAATGGTCCAATTATGCTACAGTTTTCAAACAAAATTAAAAGAGGGATCGTTTTCCATGAGCAGATCTCTGAATGGTCATTATTAATGCTAAGTAATAAACACCTTTTCTGAAAACCGGCATGGGAGCTGTCAGCTAGGGAAAATATTTTTCTAATCAATTTTCAAAACACTTGTATAAAAACTTTGGATGGGTTTTCTTTTAGAAATAAAAGTAAGTTTGACAAAAGTATTGACCTATTTGTTTAAATTCTTCAAGAACAGTGAGTTTTTCATAGTTAATTTTCTTGTTTTAATTGTTGTTTTAAATCTCTCATACTCGGTTTAAATAGCAATGTTGGATGTCCTTAAAGCTGTGTGTCTGATGCCTCAGGTTACCGAGCTGGCAAACCCAGTGACATGGCTGGATGCAGGAGCTCAGGTGTTTTACTCCTTCTCCCTGGCCTTTGGAGGCCTCATTTCATTCTCCAGTTACAACTCCGTTCAGTAAGTAGCCAGGCAAACCCCAAATTTCATACAAGTATTTCATTCTTTCCAATGAAACATCTCTACTTCTGCCCTTTTATTGTGTTACTCAGGACTGGGACAGCCTCCCCTCGCACAAGTAAGGTGCATCTTCTCTGACTGCTCCTAGCTCTCCAAACCCATTATGTCAGATCCCTGTTCTGGCTGACTTCCTAGAGCAAGATGTGGTGACGCAGGATAGGAAGAAGGGGCCTGGCTGCCCACCACCAGCTCATGAGCTGGAGTTCCCTCTGTGGGAGTGCTCAGTGCATGCTCATTGATGCCTTTGGTCTCAATGCTGTCAGAGCAGGTGGTAGAGAACACAAATCAATTCACAGAACACAGTTTAAAAGTTTAGCTTTGAGATGAGAACATAGATCTAATTTTGAAATTTAAATTCAGTTCCTTTATATATGTGCACTGGGGCTAGGGAGTGAGAAATGCCATCACCCAGAGACTGACCCAGACTGCAAATTACAATGCAGCACTATATTCTACACTCTCCCTCATAAAATACTGGAGCAACCACAAATGCCTCTTGGTCCCTGCTATCCCTTCAGCACTCTTGAAAGGAAAACCATGTGGCATTCTCTAAACCTAATATTTTTGATAAACATCTCTGAATTTAGTTTTGGACATATGGTTTAGTCTTGCATTCGGAAATCTGTGTTTCGGTTTTGGCTTGGGTTCAGTTGCACCACACCAGCATTTCAGTCACTGAGGAAGTTCCTTGCCACCACTCTTGATTTCAGGTGTTTTTGAAAAGATCACCTGGAATTTTTGGTGCCTGTGAGTCTCAGTGTGAGGTGTCAAGCCCTGCTTAAGGTCCAAGTCAATGTCCCACAGCCATGGGGTCAGAACTGAGAGTATTCACCTTTCCAACAGACACAAGGAAATGGAGCAGTGTCCTCTGGGCTTTCCAGCAAACAGAGCGGTGGCATCGGACCATGTTCATTCAGTGCTCAATGAATCATAACTTAAGGAGGAAACTCAAGAAAGTCATTAAACTCCCAAGGAAATATAAGTTAAAAAATCCCCGTGCAAATTCCACAATGTTACACTGTGGTGTTGGGCCACCTGCAATCCAGCACCAGCTGGACCAGGTGTCAGTGCCTCTGCCCCTGGATGGCTTGGCAGTATAAAAACATCAGAAAATACAACAAGGTTTTCAATGCTGTCAAGGATTCACTAATTCATAAGGAGAAGGAACTTGAGCATCTTTCTCTACAAGGAAGAAATGTTTTTCAAGCCTGTCATTGAGAATCTCGTGTTACATTGCAAAAACTGACACAAGACTACAGCAAGAGATTTCCATTCAATGCCCTGCATTCAGCAGAAGCCCATTTGTAATGCTATAAATGGGGAAAGGACACAGTGTGACAGGGCTTGGTTGGACAGGTTTGTCTCTTCTTTTGAACATGTTCAGAAAATTAAATGACAACATCAAGTTAATCTCAACACCCCTCTCTTGGCCAGGAGAAATAAGATATCTAGCATTTTATAGCCTTCTCATAAAGCCATTAACTAATTTAATATTGATATTTTATCTTGTCCCTCAGATGAAAGTCTGTTTCTGACTCTGCAAATTTTTTGTGTTAGTACAGGCACACTGGCAAGAAGTGCCTGCAGCTTCTACAAACAGCTTTTCTGTCCCATCTTATCAGCATAACATTCCATTGTTCTTCCAAAACTTGAGAACACTTTGAACCATCTTTTGTTCAAGAGTCAAACAAAACTCTTCCCAAGTGCTCTTGGCTACTGCAATTTCACCATACCTGGTGACCAGTGAACTTCTGGTCACTTTTCCTGTCTGAGTATCTGAGTTCAAGCCCAAATCTTTCACCTTGCAGCACAATGCACCGCACTGAAGGCACAGCCCATGGCAATGTGTCTGCTCACATCCATGACAGGCTTGAAAAGGAGGGGACAACTCTTTTGCCCCTCATACTTTACTGCCCGTGTGCCAAACATGAAAACAATTCAGGCAGTTATTTCTAATGAACAGGATTATTTGAAGGGGAAAAAAACCACCAAAAGAAACCAAAACCATAGCTATTAAATTGTTTAAGGCACCAACTTTTAATTTACTAAATCTAACAGCACTATTTGTGTGCTTTTAGAGGGTACACTGATGTACCTGTGCATCTGTAGACTACTTCTTTTCTTAGTCTTGGTAGCCAGTTTCACCATTTATTTTGGGAATGTGATTGACATCCATTGTTTCTTCTCTTTGAATTGCAGCAACAACTGTGAGAAAGATGCTGTGATCGTTTCAGTGATCAATGGTTTCACATCCATCTACGCTGCAACTGTCATCTACTCCATCATTGGATTCAGAGCCACAGCAAGATATGATGACTGCTTTGACAAGTGAGTTATTGGGAAAAAGAACCCCAGAGAATATGCAGGTGTTTGTTTGGCTGAGGCGGCTCTGTTATCCTGCTGATAATGGATTTATCGTTTCTGAATAATTGCACCTCCTGACCCACGTGGCATCAGAACTACTCACTACTTATAAAAATATGGAATCCTGTGGAACAAATCCCACTGAAAGTGATAATCATTTAAGTCTCCTTATTTCCTACATAAATGTTGCATAACCAACTATATTTTACATTATTCTCCATGCTGACATATGGCATGAATGTAACATTCCCTCGTTCCCCTGTTAGCTCTGTATTTAGGTTTCCTCCTGGAGAGCTTAAATGCTTAGATCTCATCAGAGATGCCTCATTTTACCAGGGCAGCCAGACTCTGTGGTTTCCAGTCTAGTTCCTCCACATCAGCTGTGAAACTGCGTGATTCACAGCTGCAGACAACTTAGACATGCCCAGAAGCTGCCCAGTCTGGGAACTGGTGCTCAGTCTGCAATGCAGAGACAGGTACCTAACTCCTGCACAGGTTCCTAGTATCCATCAATTTAGCATCATCTGTATCATGAAAGACAGTGTTATACTCACCTTGGAAGAAGAAAGAGAGAATTGCATGTGCACAGCTGCTGAACTTTCCAATGCCAAGTCTGATCTTGATTTTGTACTCTTATTAACTTGTTCAATGATATAAATGGATCCTTGTGATGTTTACAAATAAGTAATTTCAAATTACTTGCATTTCACTTTTTCAGAAATATTCTTACTCTGATGAATGCATTTGATTTGCCAGAAGGTAACGTAACGCAAGAGAACTTTGAACAAATGCAGCAGCTGTGCAACATGATTGATCCAGCAACTTTTGCAAGCCTCAAGTTTGAAACCTGTGATCTGGAAACTTTCCTGAATGATGTAAGTTTAACACCCTAACACACATTGATACCTTAAGTACGGTAGGGATGCATAGCAACTATTTAATTGCCAAGTCTAGTGACTACCAATGTAAATTCAAGTGCCATGTGATGTTAATGATCCTAAATCTTCCCCAGGGAGCTGAAGGAACTGGCCTAGCCTTTATTGTCTTCACTGAAGCTATCACCAAAATGCCTGTCTCACCTCTGTGGTCAATTCTCTTCTTCATCATGCTCTTCTGCTTGGGTTTGTCATCTATGTTTGGAAATATGGAAGGTGTGCTTGTACCTTTACAAGATCTCAAGATTATACCCTCCAGAGTGCCTAAGGAACTTATTACTGGTAAGTGCTTTTTTAGAGACAAGTGCCCTCCCCTCCTCCCCAGAGAATAGCTTGTGTGCTGAAAAAGCAGCCCGCCCCTCTCCTACCTTCTGATCTGGAATGGTCCTAAGGCTCCCAGACATCTTACTGAAGATTTTCTCATGTTCCCCAAGGGGGCAGTTCCTGAGGTTCCTTCTGCCGCTGTTCAACCTTAGGCTTGCCCATCAGCCTGCTCATGGTGACCACAGTCTCCTCTGTTGGGAAGTTGGAGGACCTGAGTCCTTCACCCAGGCAGGATTTCTCTCAGAGCAACATTGTCCCATCAGCTACAAGGAAAAGGACCCGTTTCCTCTCCTCAGCTTTCTCCCTTTTTGTTTGCAACATCTTCCACCTGTGCGATGTTAGGAGAGTTTTACCCAAATAGAAGCCAGCCTCCCCAGAGTGCCATTAAAAAATAAAGCGGTGGCCTTCAGGCTGCAAGAGTTACTTTTTCAGCTTTATAGCTACTGGGGAAATACTTTTCTTTCTCTTTTTGCTTTTGCTTTCTTTGCCTAAGTGTGCTGTTGTTCTGGTTTTTTCCCCACAGGTCTCGTTTGTTTGGTGTGTTATTTGATAGCTTTCATTTTTGTGCTGAATTCTGGTAATTACTGGCTGACTCTATTTGATGGTTTTGCTGGCTCTATCCCCCTGCTGATAATTGCATTTTGTGAGATGTTTTCAGTCGTCTACATTTATGGAATAGACAGGTATGAAACACAGCTTAACCATTACCAGATATCGGTGCATAAAGTGATTATTGTTGTATAGCTACAATCTTGCTGCATCTCTGTGCACAAAATTTCTGTTACGGAAATCACTGAAATGATGCTGCTGTAGTTTAGGGTTGCTTATATGTTTGAGGTTTCTTAAAGAGTTCTCAGCAAAAAGAAATAATGCTTGTTAAGAATTGGTACATGAACGCTTTCCACTTTATTAACAGATTATAATAAATAATGCTCTTTAACAACCAGTTAAAATAAACACATCCCTAAGATATTGCAAGAGAATATTAGGCATTAACGAGAGCCCTGGAGTGCAATGATATGAGTGCAAATAATTCATTTTAAAAGTAGGCATCAGGTATTTGCAACAATTACATAAGGGCCACTATAGACCATTTGCCTTTTAAATATGGCGATATTTATAATAACTCTTCTTCGGGATAATTGCATTAAACATTTAATTAGCAGAAGCAAAGTACAAGCATGTTGGCACGGAGCCAAAGGTTTAAAACAGAGGAATATCCCAGGAATGTGTACAGAGAGTTCTGAATGATACTGTCCAACACAGGGATCTCCAAGCACACTGCAGATACTGGTTTACAGCAGGCTGCAAATCCAAGGCTACTGAGATACATTCTTAGCTGATAAATCCAGGACTTTATCAGTTGTAGCAGCGAGTAATTATCCTCTCCGCTTTCTAGAGATGTAATATAAAGTTTCAAGATCTTCATGTTTATAATTAATACATAAGAAATGTGAAATAAAGTACAGGGAATTCAATCACCCACAAGTTTTACTTGAGCTTGTGCCAGATCCAGCTGCTGCTCCTGGCAAAGTGGTGAATGCCCTTGTGGCCCATTTTCCCATGCTTTATACTACTTGAGGAAGCATGAATCAGGTTAGGTGAATTAGATGGTGTACCCTCGAGAAAGAAGGCTTATTTTAATTTTCTAAGCACAGAAAAGACTATGTTGATCACTTTTCCTTCCCTTTAAGATCTCAAAACTCTTTACAAAGGAAATTAAAATTATTCTCAGGACACAAACGTGAGTTGAGTCCATAAAGTGGGGGGGCGATGTGTTTGTGTGTGTGTTTGTGTTTGATTCAGAAAAGAGCCTCATACCAAACTTTAATGTTCCTGGCCAATACACATCACTGTAGCCCTCTTTGAGAACAGAGCTTATCAGGGCTGCCCAAAAGTGGTGTTATCTGCTCCACATGAGTTTCTGCGACCTTTTTCTGAGAAAGGATCATTGGTAGAAAGATGCTTTGTTGCCTGAAGGAGAACACGTGTGTTATCCATGACACATGTGAATTACACCTGAACATGTGCTGCAGTCAGGACATGGGGCTCCATTTCATTTTAGGACACCTAAATCTCAGAAGTTAGGGGTGAAAAGCTAAAATAAATTTACATAGTAATAGAGATTATAGTTGATTCAGTGTGTTGTTCATAGTTGAAGGACCAGCTGAATAGCCCCCGCAGGTTTATCCCCACAGGATATGCAGGAAAGCCAGACAAAAAGGACTAAAACAGAAACCTCAAACTTCCAAACTAATTATTTTTTAAGAACTGTAGGTACAAGGTGTTGCATTATATGGAGAGGCCATAAATTGGTCCAGGACTGATGCAGACAGTACCACTCTCAATGCAGGGCTTGTTTCTTCTTGTGGAGATATTTTTGCCCCATTGTCCACTGCATGTTCCATGAATAACCCAAAGAACACAACTGTAGGTGTTCTCAATGATGTGAAAGTTAAATATCGTTTCATGGTTCAACCTGAGACAACAGCTAGATATCCATATTAAGCAAACATTATGCATAGAATCTAATTATTAAATTACTGCTATTTGCTTTTGTTTTCTTTTTAATATTGTGTCACTCCCTTTAATTTATGCAGTGCTGAGATGCTTACCAAAAAATTGTGAAGCAATACTGCAATATGTTTTGGGGAAAATCCATCTGCACTGACTCTTTCCTGTTGAAAGAATTTCACATATGCCTCACAGATTTCTTCAAGATAGCACATTTCCAAAAATAATTTTCCTGACTTGCAATGATACGTGCCCTAATTTGAACTACTGAGGTCTAACTCCTGATGTTGTCAATTCTGGTTTCATATTGACATTAGCAAATTCCTGGGAACCACAGCTAGGGGTAGTTTGAACTTCCCCATTTATGAGCAGGCATTCTTTGATCCTGGCCAGCTTTTAAGGTCCTGAACTTCCTGTTTTTGTTTTCTAGGTTTAACAAGGATATTGAGTTCATGATTGGACACAAGCCCAACATTTTCTGGCAGGTTACCTGGAGACTAATCAGTCCTCTCATTATGTTAGTTATCTTTTTCTTTTATTTTGTCGTGAAAGTCAACCAAGAACTTCTCTACAGTGTTTGGGACCCTAGCTATGTAAGTGTATAAACCAAAATATTTGTTTATCATTATTTTAAGTATTCTTTTTTAATGTAAGAGTCATTGTCAGTTATATTCATCTTTCATCTGAAACAGTTTTTTGGCAAACTTGCTCTAAGACATGGAAAAGGGACTGCTTTCTTTTCTCCTCCTTTGCAACCTCACTTTCCTCTTCACAATGTTTCAGGCCTCCCTCACCCTTTGACTTCAGCCTTCCCACCAAGAGGCCGATTGGCCATAAAGCCCTGGCAGTCTGTCCGGCCCCCCATTACCACATTCCTCCGTGCCGAGGAAGCGTTCCAGTCCCCCAGTCTCCCTTCCTGGCTCTCACTTCTTTCACCCCATTTTCTTTACATCATTTTAAAGTAAAAATGAGTCCAAAACAGCTGAGACTGGAAACACTTGAGCTGAAAGCTGCTGTGGAATTGGCAAACTGTTGTGCCATTATGGCCAGCCACTGTTCTGATTACATTTTTGATCTGTTAAATTACTGAATGTGTGTATGTTCCCAGGTATTTGCTCCTCATGACTTTCTACAACTTGGTTGTTTGCTCTTTCAGGAGGAGTTCCCCAAAACAGAGAAGGTTGAATATCCCCCCTGGGTGTACGCTATCATTGTAATCCTCGCCGGAGTGCCCAGTTTGGCCATCCCTACCTTTGCCATCTACAAAGCCATCAGGAACTACTGTCAGAAAAAAAATGACCGTGCCGGCCTTATCGCTACATCTGAGACTTCCATTAATGGAAACTTAAAGTATTTGTCATAAAACCATTTTTTTTTCAAGTGCGGATGGATGTTTTGTCAGGGAGGAAAGTAAAAAAATATTTTTTTAAAGAATCCGGAGTTAATTTTGTTTTCATGAAAGGATAACCGTGTGTTGTTTCGAGGTAAACATTTGCTTAACAATGCAATGCACAACGAAGAGTTGATGGCCTGGCTCCTGGAAGCAAAACAGTGACATTTGCAAGTTATTGGGGCACCAGGCCAAATCATTTGTCCTCTTTCTGGTTCTGAAGTCAGCTTGTTTGAAACTGGCTTCCATTCCCTCTGCTTGGGGATGCACTGTGCATGAAATGCCGTAAGTGCCTCTTCCGTGTGTAATCATTCTGGTTGGGTGGCCAATATGAAGGGTAACTTAATGTTGTCTTCTCTTGCACATTAAATTGTTTTTACTTTACATGCCACTGTGTTGCACAAAGCCACTAATATTATTTGTCTCATACAGAAGTTTAAAATATTTAATAAAAACATTTCTAAGTATGACAACTTGATTCATTTAGAATTCTATATATTTTATCAATTGCCTATAACTTCCAAGTTCCTAGCAGATAGTGCTGCTTTTGCTGATGACAGCTGAGGTAATCTTGCAATGGCGCAGCAGCAGTTCAGGAAACAGCAGAATCTGCCTTCTGTGGCACCCATGAGCAAGGGGTGCACTGCTTGCTGGGAGTCTGTGCTGATGGGAGATCCAAGGCACACAAGGGTGCAAATCTCCTTGTGCTCCTCTGCGGCCATCAAGGTAGGTGGCTCTGGTTCATGTACACACACACACATGCAGAGACTCTCACACACACTTTCCTCAAAACTATTTCAAGGCTTTAACTTCCCTGTGACCCAGTGGAGCTCAGTGAGGAGTCCCATTCCTCATGTGGCCACCCGAGAGGGAAAGGGGCGCTGCTGGAGCACCTAGGCTGAGTGCCTGGAGCACACAGTGTCCACGTTCCCTCTGGACAGATGATCCTCTTCCTTCAACTGTCTGTGTACATGGACAACACACTTGGATCACCTTGCAGCAATTCCCACACCCACCTTTTCAAATGAGAGCGGATCCAATGTACACCCTCATGCTGATTGTAATCAAAACACTCTCTTAAAAGAAATAGGTATCCTGAGGGTATATTTACTCCAGAATGTATCTTTAGAGTAGTCTATGCTCTAAATAGAAAAGTAGCAGGCATTGCATGTGTACTTCATGGAGTCATAGAATCAATGGTTTGGTTTGGAAAAGACCTTGAAGATCACCCAGCTCCAACCCCCCTGCCATAGGCAGGGACACCTTCCACTTGACCAGGTTTCTCCAAGCCCCACAGAACCTGGATATGAAGACTTGCAGGGATGGGGCATCCACAGCTTCTCTGGGCAACCCATTGCAGAGAATATGAATGATTAAATTAATTTACATACCATTTTCATTTTTTTAAAAATTAGATTAATGTAAGTAACTATTAGAACTATTTGAAGACGTTCTTTAATGGGAAGAACACTTTTTGTCAGATTTTTCTGCTGATAAAAAGCTCAGCCACCAAGAATGAGTAACACCACATGTAAAGTGGCTGGCTGCAGGTGGCAGGTGTGGAATTCAGGGTGTTGCTGGAAGGGCCCAAGCCCAGTCCAAGGCATATCTCAGTCAGAAGAGCAGCAGAGGAAGGAGCGATGGTGGTGTGTGCCGTGGCAGCACTGATGTTGTGCAAGTGCTGTCAAACTACCCTGTGTGTCCAGCCTGTGTGTGCCCTGTGAGACAGCCTGAGAAGACACTGGGAAGCTGAGTTGCTCCATCTGTGAGTCTGGATATTTGCAGAGCTGTAGGCAGATGAGCTGTGACAGCCTGGGGAGAGTCATGCAGCCTTGATCTGAAACTGGCTTCTGGTTGAATGATCTGATCACATTTGTGTGCTTAGCTGCAGAGCAGGGCTTTAATTTTGGGGAAAACAATTCACCTTCACTTAGAAACTCTTTGAGAAATGCAGGCATAAAGTGTTGATTCACTGAAGCAAGCAAGCTGACCAGCTGTGCTGTTTAGTGTGAACTGATTTGGCATGCACACCAGCAAAGCCCTGGTATGACTGAAAAAAACCAGAAAAATATTCTCACATACTTGCAATTGAAGGAAAGCATTCAGTTCTTGCATTCATCAGTAACTATTTAATGAAAAATAAAAATAGTCACTGGGGATTCATTGACAGGTGGGAAGTGATTAACATCTAGCAACTATTGTGAAAATGGACCAAATTCTAATGTCTGAACATAGGAGGTCTAATTTTTTTTGGCTTTTTTTTCTAATTGACTTTTTGCATTTGGAAAAGATGCCTTCATTTATTTACTTCTATTAATAAACTAAGAAAGGAAATGCCAACATTTTATCCACAGATTTTTAGAAGTATTTTTCAATTTTAATTAGTCTGCTGCAAAGGTTTCTTTTTAATTATATTCAATGTCACACTTCTTTGACAGAGTCTGAGAACAGAAGGAGAACAAAAAATAAAACCTTGTTTGATCCTGAGTTACCCATTAACAACATATTCCCAAGTTGTCTAACTATAGAAGGAGCTGCAAAGAGGCAAGAGTGGTAACTCTCTATATAATAATAATTCCTGGTTTTGTCTTTAAACTGTAGCCTTGGCAATGCCACATTCCTTTGCATCAGATAAAAAGAAAGCTCCACCTCTCTTCCAAGATCCTTCTGTCACCCTGCATAAAACCTGTAAGAGAGACAGGTTTTGAAGCATCTTCCCATTTTTAGGGGAAGGGGCTAAGGAGCCAGGGGTATTTCATTAAAATGTCAAAAGATTTCTCAGTAACACCTGAAATCCCTAAAGAAGATGGCAGACCCAAGTGGGACAATAAGTTCCAGTATATTTTAAGCTGTATCGGATTTGCCGTTGGCCTGGGGAACGTGTGGCGATTTCCATACTTGTGCCAGATACATGGAGGCGGTAAGATTGGGATGGGACTTTGCCAAAATACTGAACTGCAATTCTCATACAATTATACTAACTTCTGATGGGCATGGAAATTACATCATGTATATCAGTTATATCACTTTTTAAAAACACACTAATTCGCATTAATGGTTTGCACCAATTAATTAGCTTTGTCTATAGAAGTATATTTAATTATAAAATGATGTGTTCATTTAGGAAGACCAGAATGCTGCTAACCAGACTGATGACAGAAAAAATCTATGTTAAAGTTTTTATACTGCTACTAGAGTCCCAATGGAAGCAGGAAACTGAACCTGCAGCTGGCTACCTTAAAGAGAAGTGATAAGTCCTGGGCAGGCCTGAGGGAACTGGTCCTCAGACAAATGGCCACTGAACTTCCCTCTGGGATGGTGAGTTAGTCATTCCCCACCCTCCTCTGATGCTCTTAGGAGCTATCTCATCATCTGGAATTGCTCCTGCACAAAATGAAATTGTGCTTTTGGTTGTCTGTGAGGCTGTTTAAAATGCCCAGCTGATGGAACAGCAACAGAAGCCTGCGAGGTGTCATGGACAGCTGCCTAAGCCTGTGCCCAAGCACCAGTTCCACACAGAACTGCTTTAGAAGCAGGCAATCTGGCAAATATAAATGGATGAGAAGACTACTTGATAACTCACCATTCACAGCTTTTGAAATCTGCCTTGGTAAGCTGTCTAAAGAAGACTGAGCAAATTGTTTCAGCCCAGTATCATTTGTTATCTTTCATTTAATTGGAGAAACTGAAAATTCACACCTGGAGAAACTGTCAAATGATAGAAAATATTATCAAACCCAAGTTTGTTTTACTAAGGTGTCTGTGTTTCTTGATGAACTATGTAAGTTTCTATCAACCAAGGAAGCAAGAATGGATGTTGCCTGTAATGGAAGGTGTTTCAGAGAGAAGTAGCCACTTAGGTAGTCTGATAAGTAGCTCAGTGAATGAGCTACAGCAGGTTGTATCAAGAGAAAGAATCTTGGCAGATATAAGCAGAGCACTAGGAAGTAGGTAGATATTGCTGCCTACAATAAGACAACTTCTGAACCTCTAACTTTTTCTGAAAGTCCATTTTTCAAAATCAACTTGAAATACTAGACAAAATGCAGAAAAGTCCCATCAATTATCCAAGGGCTGGAAAACTTCTGGGACAAGAAACAACTTAAGAATTCAATCTATTTAGGTCATGAAGTTGAAAATTAAAGAGTATGTTTATCATAGTCTATAAACAAGAAAATGGAAATTACTTTGGTGGCAAGGAGCTTTTTAAGGCTGAATATGTAACAGCTGGGAGTTAGAGTTACACAAATACAAATAAGAAAAGACAAGAAGAAGTAGGTTAGATTCCTCCTAGGACACTTGATGGTTTCCATTATTTATTTACAAGACATGACACCCAGTGAAACTCCTGCAGAGAAGTGCCCTAACTGGGTGGCTAGAAAGCCATGAGTGCACGCTGTTTCTCTGCATTTGTCCATGGGAATTACTGGAAAAACACCTGTTGGTTCAGTTAATGATACTGGCATTAATGAGACATGATGAACATCTTTAGGGATGTCTCATGCCCATAGCACATGTGGCATGAGACCTGCAAGGAAAATGTTCTTCTGGAACAGGAGCTGTGGGTCAAATACTCTACAGCATCTCAGGTGGCCTATCTTGGAAAGCAAGGGAAAAAACATTCAGGATTAACAAATAATATAATAAAGCAAACAGAATGTGATATTTTTGTAATGTAATGAATGATTAACACAAAGTGATCAGTGAAAAGTTTGAAACTCCCAGGCAGGGCCATAGCAAGATGCAGCTCCTCTGCACATCTCATTCCACAGAGCAGCCTCTGGAGCCACCAGTTGCGTGAGGCTGTACAAAATTTGTGCAAAATCGGGATTAAGATGAAGTATTGTTCTACTGGCCATAAAAAGGCTCTCACACTTTCCTATGAAGCACCAATGCTTGCTTCTCCATGGCCAGCTGTGGCCAGTGGTATTTCAACATCTTCAGATCTCAGCCTCACTTCAGAAAGTAGCAATGCTCATCTTCTCCTGAGGTTTGATCTTTCCCCTCTGTCCTCCCTTTTGGGATCCCCTGCATCCCTGCCCTACAGACCTCACCACCCCAAGAGAAGCACGAGACCAGCTGAAAGGAGACCCATAGTGACCTGTCTTATGGACTGAACAATGCTCAGATAATCTGCTTGCTTGTGTATCCAGCTCCAGAACTCTAGTATTTCCCACATGAACTTCTAGGGACAAAGAAGACAGGGGGTAGAGTGGGTTTAAAGATAATAAAAACAGGAAAATGCTACAGGAACAAAGGCTGCGTTGCTCCTTTGCTCCCTGAGTAGTAATGCTGCCAGTGAAAAAACAGTTTAAAATAGCCACCAGACTCAGTAATGGCAAACAGTTACTCTACATCACCACCAACTGTGGCAGAAGACAGCGGTCAGTTAAGGTCAATGTATGGATGTGCAGCCAGTGTCTGGTCTCTGGGCTTCAATAAAGGGCTCGAAGAGCTCATTAGCAGATGGACTCTGAAAAAAAGTGCTGTGGGTTTGTGAATAATTTATCCTAGAAAGCTGGCATTGGAAAAGTTGAGTGAGTTGTGAAGATCACTGAGAAGACAGAGCTCTTGCATTTACATCAGTGTATAAGGGAGCTGCATTTTTCTTCTGTTAATGTAAGGCAGTGACGTGGTTTGGGGTTGCATTTTTGAAAGCAAACAACTCAGGTGCAAAAGCCCAATAGATTTTCAGGGGTACTGGAGCATAAATCCTGCATGTGTGCATGTGAAGATGCGAACATGGGAGAGACCAGCAGCACTGTGTTTAACGGGGAGCACTGAGAGGTGCCGTGGCTTTGTGCCTGCAGCCACAATCACAAGCACGGCCAAACCAGGTATGGGTATGGTACAGACAGCCTTGAAGGCTGAAAGGCTTCTGGGGTGGCCTCACAGCTGGTCCAGGGGATATCCTCATTTCTGCATCTTTTCAAAAACAAGAGATGAAAACAAGTGCTTGTGTATTTGTCTCATGTCAGCTGTTCCCGTCAGACCTCTGGCCCTGATTCATCGCACATTAGCGTTACTCAGTAACTTGGATCTAATATAATATCAGTTCTGCTGACATTTATCACCTGCTGCCGTTACTGATTATTTGGATTTATTGCCTGAGTTAAGTTAGCTATTTACTTTTCATGACTAATGGGTATGAAGGTTGTTTGCCACAGTCAGTGGAGACAAACACAAATGTTCCCAGGCAACTGGGATTGAAAAGAGGTCCCTAAATAGCCCAGTATAGAGTTTGTCACTTAAAACTGAGACACTAACAAGTCATACATCTATATGTGTACACACAGAGTCATCTGACTATACTTAAGAAAAACCAACCCAGTTATAGCTAGAACTGACTGCAGTGGTTTATTTTTGACTATAGCTAGAATATATATATATATGTCATATATATATATGTCATAGATACATGCTTGCTTAACCCATGGGTATTAAAAATATGCCTGAGCCTATCAAATGACTGAAAATTATCTTTAATATAAAAGTTTCTTTCTAGGAAAATAAATACACATAAACACTATAGTCATGCTAAAAAGGGAGAACTGTTTACTTCTGGGACAACCATTTACATACTTTCATGACCCATGGCCTACCTGACCTTTTGCTCAAATTTGAACTACGTGCCGTGAAATGCCTGGTTCACTGTGTCCTCAAAAGGAAAACAAAGCGTAAGAGGAACAAAATGTATAACTGGAAGATACTGTAAAAAAAACCCCAAAACATAACCAAGCCAAACAAACATAGTAGGTTGGGAAGAGTAGAACAGTTCACTCTCTGACAGAAAAACTGGGTTACAGCAAGTAACAAACTTCATTTTCTGGTTTGTTGCCATGTCCTGCTTGAACCCTTAGTGAAAAGCTGTGATGTGGAGTTGATAATTTCATAATTTGTTATATTTGATTGCCCTTTACAGCTCAGGTTGGTGCATGCTTGTATGTGAGTGCTGCCTGCTTATATCCTTCCTATTTCACAGGGAGGTTCACCAAGCTTATTTTATGAGGTATCTGTAAGTGTTACCCATCTTCATTTGAAATGGCCATTGCCCCTTTGGTTTTCTGGACATGGCCTTAGCTCCCTCCCTGTCGCTCAGGGAGACATAGTCATTTACATGGGAAATCCAACTCTGCCAAGTTGCAGAGTCAGTACGATGTGTAATCTGGCCTGCAAGGCAGTATCAGTGCCATCGTAAGTGTGCTGCACAAATACAATGCTTAGAGCAGCTCATACTTTTCATCTGGATTGAGGCATGTGCAGAAGACATACTAGAGGTCATGAAATGCTATTTTCTAGAGAGCGGGCTGAGCGTGATTAAGTTGCTTTTTCTCCTACCTGATGTCTTGATGTAATTCCTTGCTGCGTTGACTGTACTACACTGCTTAGCTGAACTCCTATGGAGAAAGTGAGACAGGTCTAAAAACCCCTTTTCAACAGCTAATACCTTTTTCTCTGTATCTGAACAAGTAGTTACCACCTATTGCATAAAATTGCACAAGTTATCACAGGTATCTTGCTATTAAGTTCCCAGTCTTCTGGAAAAGGGCACCCATCACCATTCCTCCTATGTACCAACAGAACTGATGAAGTACATCTCTGAATGCTTGTTGCATTGTATCACATGGAGATGTGCTTTCTGAATTTTTTAGACTCTACAGATGTATTTCCTTTGAAATTACCATTTTGCCACTTCACAGGTAATTTCAGTCTTTATTACAATTTTTTTTCTACTCCTAATCTCTATCTCAGGGAAAAGTATTATTCACGTTCTGGCCTTTCAAATGCTGTTATATCTTTTGATCATCATTTCAAGTCACTTGCTTTTCTTCTGCTAGCTGATCCATAAGCACTGGTAAGATGCCAGATTGAACACGTGTTGCGGTGTGCTGTTGGCCAGGCTTCGGTTTTACTCATGGCCAGGCACTGCTGTCTCCCCCTTTCCCCCCGGGAGGGTTCTGTATTTCGCAATCCTATACAAACCCCTCACTCCTACCTCACAGGATGTTTGTACCTTCTCCTGCCCCCTCATACTGGCATATATGTAACTCCCCGTGACAATGCTTCCCTGGAACAATCCTGGTGCCCAAATAAACCATCTGGGAAGCCCCTCCGCTTGCCTCTCCTTCCTCGGTGCACCTGGAACACCAGTGGATTAGGAGAAACCCTGCTGGACCTTTGCCAGCCCTCCCACACCCCCTGAAACTGCAGGCAGACGCACAGTGCTCCTGCAGGAGACATCGTGGCACACAAGGATCGGTTCTTCCAAGTTTTTCTCCGTCATTTAGGAAGTCTTAGTTAGTATCCCAATATCAAGCCAAGCTACTGGATCTTCTCTGCTTCTCACTGAGGCTCATAGATTTCTGCTGGTTGGTACGCGTAGATTAGGAGATCACCTGGCTGATACTTCAAACTGCTTTACACTTCCGCAAGTCCACTCTGTTGGTCTCACTTTCCAAGTGACAAACCCGATCTGGTTGTTTCACTCTGCTTTCCTGGTTGCTGAGAACCAACTTTAGACCACGCTTCTTCCAGAGCGTCCTGGTCTCTCTGTCCCGTGGAGCATCGGCGGCCCTCCACAGGTTGCCTAGAGGTTCATGCACTTCCCACCCAGACTGTCACGTGCGGATGATATGACAAAGGTTGTGCCCTTCAAGTGTCATTTTACTGGATATGGTTGGGCAGTTGTTTTTCTGACCTGATTTGCCTGTGCGTTGCAGTCGAGGGGTCAGGTTTAAAAACCCTCTGCGTATCCCGAGTGCACCTGGTCCTTTCTTTCCTCCTGCTACGACTGCGGAGCTGTCTGCACTCCAATGGTTCTTCAGCAATCATGTTGCACACTGCTGCTCCTCGTCACTTGGGACTCTCTTGTTAATGACACCAGCTGACCAGCAGTGCAGTAGTTGCAGCTGTTGATAGCCTGATTTTAAAAAGCTTTTGTAGGCCTTCTGTGCCTTCTCATGTGCATGGGCTTGTTTCATAGCTTTGTGACATCCTTGTGCAGGATTCCTTCCAAAATAACTTTTAACTCACGTCAGTTTTGAAGAGTTTTGGGGTTTTTTCCCCTTGACCTTCTTATAGTACCGCTTGTATCTACTTGCAGGACGGATGTTTTATGAATCTTCAGTGTCTTTCTGACAGAAGGAATGTTGTAGACTAAAATTTTCCTAGGTCACACCCCAGGGATGCAACTAAACCACACTTTGGCAATACTTTTCATTTTTATGGGCATTTCTCCAGGCTTTTAAAGTATTTAAAAATGCCTCATCACTAACATTTCCGTTATTCACTTTTTGAGAGGGGAAAAAACCCTAAATTTTTTTTTTTTTTTAAAGGTAGAATGTGCAGACATAGGATAATTTGTTACTTGTGCTTTATGATTTTTTTCTGCTAAAGTTTCCTTTTCCCACGCCCCACAGAAGCCAAATCTACAGAGTTCTGTCATGCCTGTGCTAAACATCATAGGGGTTCTGCTGGGGTTTTGCTGTTGCTTGTGTTTGAATGCCGTGGTTTGTGATACCTGCTGCATCTTAGGTACCAACTTGCTGCTTCATATTGCTTCTTGGATTTTCTGCTTGCTTTCTCCAGAGTTAGATTTCTCGCGGCCTTCTTTTTAAAAAGGTACTTAAATTTGGCCTTCTGGCACATCTTCCTATAGCTATTAAACAGAGCCATCAACTATACAGCGCTAGAGTTTCTACTCACTATTCCGTATCTGATACCTTTCTGTTAATGTTTTCCCATGTTTTTCTACAGGTGGGGGATTTTATTGTGGAAAAGAGTAAGCTTCAAGTGCTTCAGCAGACTGTCTGTTCTTTTCCTCTTTTCTTTTTGCCTAAAAATACTGTAATGCAAATGAATGAATAATTAAAAGCTTATTTTACGCTACAGGTCATTTACTTGAACTAGGTTAGAGAAAGATTAGCTTCATAAACTATTTCTTCTTAGCCCATTCTTTTGCCAGATTTTCATATTTGCAGATAGCAGATTCTTTTATATCATTCTCATGGAAAACCAGTATTTTTTTTTCCAAGTGTGACATCATGTTTTGCCATGCTGCAAATATGCCTGAAGATACATACAAGCCAGCACAAAGTAAACATGCTTTTATCAGCAGAATGTCTAAACACGCTCTGCTGCCAGTGGTTCAACTAGCAAACAGTAAAGGGGAGAGAGATAAATTTGCACTAATTATTACACAGTTATTTCCCAGGAGATATGATATGGGAGATAGGTTGGGCTCTTACGGAGTGCTCTGCTAGCAAGGGCTCAGCATGGATTGCTGAGCAAGACCGCTGCTGCCCAGAGCTGGTAGAGGGCCAGGCAAATGGATAAAGAAATAGAGTGCAGCATACTGCGGTGTTCTGGTCACTTGCCTCAGTATTTTGCTCTTCCCAGGAGACAGTCCAAGGCATCAGACTGTCAGGAGGGCTGGGCTGGCACCCTCAGCTGTGCTGAGGAGAGGGATACTGGAGCAGGTTTGAAACACATCACAGGACTGAGCATGGCAAGAGTTTAATGAGTTCTTGTGGAAGGGACCTCAAACTGAGGATTTGACATACTGGGAATTAATGGTGAGATTCCTTTTTCAAATCTGCTTCTCAGGTAAAAACGTTCTAAGAACAGAGATCTTAAGGTGAGACATTTATTTCCAAGTCTGGCAGTTCTTTGCTGAGAAGAGCTTTGTGATTTTTGTTCCTATGCATACCTTGATAAAAGGCTAAACCATTCAGCAACACACCTTCTCTGGGTGTTGTATCTATTTATTGCAGCACCTAGCAAGAGGTAGCAAAGTTATTGCAATACAACACTAGCTCAAGAGATTAGATTTTATCTGCCCAGCCTTTCTAAACAGCCAGTGATTGCAGAACCCAGGCGCCACTCCAGGTGGAGACCAGCAATCCTCGTGCATTCCCCTACCTCTCTCTCAGGGCTGAAGATGGAGCATAAAGAAAGTTTCCAGAGCTGGAAGACCAGAGCTGAGCAGATCCAGGTGTGAGGTCTGGAGGCAAACCAGAAATGGCAGAACAAGGTTTCTTGACAAAGTGACAAGGAGCACAGAATCGGTACGCGTTTGTAGGAGGACTGGGAGGTGGCTGAGGCAGGACTTCTGCCTTTATTTCCCTGGAGAAAAGAGACTTTGTGGTCACAGTCATTCTGGTCATGGCAATATACTTCAACCTATTCCACCATTTCAATTTAATTGGACATTTGGGCAGGTGGTACAAACACACTGATGAAACTTCAGGTCTCATGAAAATTGGCATCTGTGCCAAAGGAGGGAGACCCAAACGTGTGTCCCTTTTGAGGGAAGGTGGGAGAAGTGAGGCATTGCACAGAGTTTAGGAGGAAATCAGACAGGCTGTTGGTAGGACTGGTCCCTTCCCACAGGCAACCAACAGGACATGCTGCTTCTGGCCCAAAGGAGATGCTGTGAGAAAAATAAAAAAACCGTAAAGGATACAAACGAGGAAGAAGTGAAGTTTCATGGCTCACACGTCTCAGAGCACAACTTCAGCCTTGCTTTCAGTTTTTCATTAGCCAGAGGCTTCGTGCTCTGAGCAGAGCTTCATGCAATAAAGTAACCTGGTCTCTTGGGGGGTATACAGCACATAATCCTGCTTTTCCAGTGCAGGATAGAGGAGCACAGGTCTGAGAACTTAAAGAAAAGAAATAAGGCAATGCACTGAAGGGAAAATAGATGGTTTAGGGGACATGCAAATCCTTGTGCTTTATGAGAAGGGGGACAAAAGAAGGTGCTGAAAAGAAAGGGAAATGGATGAAACCGTGAGGCTACTCATAATGGGCTGTAGCAATGCCTGAAGGAAGCGTCCTGCAGCATTAAGCATCCCAGTCCCTCCTCCTCCACCTTCACTGCCAAAATGGCCAGCAACAGATGTTACTTGGTAGGCATCCCTAGCAATGATCCCTCTCTCAACACATCCTACAAGGACTTTGTTAGGCTCATAAAGCAGATTAATTATAAACCAGTAATTTCAGCAAGATGCAGATAATCATGTGGCTTAATCACACTTCAATGTCTTTTCAGGGGCTTTCCTGATCCCATACTTCATTGCTCTTCTCTTCGAAGGAATCCCACTGCTACACCTCGAGCTGGCCCTGGGGCAGTGCCTGAGGAAAGGCAGCATTGGAGCTTGGAACACCATCTCTCCTTACCTCGGAGGCGTTGGTACATCTCTTCAGTCCCAGCTCAAGGAACTGCAGACAGCTCCCACCCAGCACTCACTTCCTACAGACCTGTGCATGATGCTTTTTAGGATATAAAAAGAAATGAGTGTTAGGATTAAAAAGAAGTTTTTTGCCATGAGGGTGGTGAGACAATGAGGGGTGGTTTCCCTGGAAACATTCAAGGCCATGTTGGATGGGGTGCTGAGCAACCTGGTCTAGTTGAAGATGTTCCTGTCCACGGCAGGGGAGTGGGAGTAGGTGATCTTTAATGCCCCTTCCAACCCAAACCATTCTGTGATTCTGTAATTGTATACTGCTCTCATCAGGCATTACCCCAGGCACGTTTTAGGCTCATTTTAAGAGCCTAAAATGCAAACCTAATAACCTTTGCTGTGGGGAGCATAATGAACATTGGCTCTGCTACTCAATGCTGCCCCATTCCAACCATACCTTGGTGCTCAACAAGAGCTGCCTACCCACAGTGCTTCCTGCTCCTCCCTCACAACCCCTCCAAGGCCTCTGTCCATGAATAGTCCGACTTGAGGAAGGACCGAAAGACAGGAAATCAGGGATTCGGGCACCTCCTAATGATGTGCACCAAAGCACCTGGGAAAGCTCTCCTCCTCCAAAGAGTGGGGCTACTGAAGGGGCTTTATGAACACAGCTGGGCACGAGACACAATCCACACGGCAAGGTGCATCAGACTAGTATGCAGCCCTTACTGCCAATTCTTTTCTATTTATTGAATATATGAAAAAACACACCTGGTGCCCTGTGTCCGTTGTTAGATTGCAAAAATTGATCCTGAATAGCCACCATTAGGGGGTTAAGGCATTGACTCTACTGTGTATTTGAGATAACACCCTTGGTCCCTGCAGGGCAAGGGGAAACTCCTGGATGCTTCAGCCAGCCCGCTGGGTCCTGCCCTGCTTTAAGCAGGAGCCTGAAATGGGCTTGGCACTGACAGCCCTGCCTGTGGGCCTGTGTGGGAGGAGAAAGGGTGGCCAGAGGGCAGCAAAGAAGAAATACCAAGCAGCAGGTGGTGCTTCCAGCTAAACCCGTCTCCTACAATTAGGCATATTCATAGACCCTTTGCAAAAATGCAAGCAAGCAGAAACTGTGGTGTTTATATTCTTCCCTCCTCATCACAGGAGCAAAACAGTTACCAGTTTAGGGCATACGTGCATGACTTGGGACAAGAGTGGACTCATGCAGCTACAGCACACTGTAAAACTTTGGTCTCTTTTGCTCTCTGCTATTAAAGTTGTCTGGTATTGTAGAAAACAATGGATTATACACTAGGGCCAAGATTTCAACCCTAACTTTCTATGTAAGTAGAGAACCTCAGCATTCCTGGAGCAGGGTTGGTGATCTGGGGGACTCTGCACCAGTGCTTGGCTACTGAGGACACAAATGCCCATCTTTCATGGGAAAATCTCAGGATGGGGTTGGGCGGATGGAGGAGAGAATCTTGAGAAAATAGGAAATGTGAGCTTCTAAGAGCTAGTGCTGTGGCTGACTGATAACTTTTTCCAAAGCTTCTCTGAAGCGAGATCTTGTGCTTTCTGCAGGAGCTGCCACGTGGGTGGTGTCGGTTTTGGTGAGCTTATACTACAATACTGTTTTAACTTGGGTGATGTGGTATTTCATAAACTCCTTCCAAGAACCTCTTCCTTGGAGTGTTTGTCCTCTAAATGAAAACCGAACAGGTAAGTACACCTCCCTGACCACTGCTAGCAAAAGGAGGATCACACACATCAGACTCTGGGCTAATCAAGAAACCCTGAGAAGCCACACTTTATCTGGCCCTGAGTTGTGCACAAGTCATGGTTTGATTTCCTGTTAAAGAGGTACAAGAGTCATGATAGCCTACCCAAATTCATCATCCTCACAGGAACAACAAGAGCCAGAAAGTCCACAAGTCTTTTTGCTTGACTTCAAAATGGGAAACAAAATAAAGAACAAGTCCTGTTATCCATTACAAAACCTAAAAGACTAAAGAGAGACAGTGTACATAAGCAGGATAAGGATAATGCTTTCAGGTTTTAAAAACTATTTTTCAGCTTTCTTTTTTTCTCAGAGTATGATAGAGAACAAGTTCCAGGACCCAGCAAGAAATATCGTCTGAGTAAAAGGCTAAGAAAAAAGACAAAACACAGCAAAACTTTCTTTTGGAGACCTTAGGACTGTTCTAGAGCAGGAAGACAATTAGACATCACAGGTTGTGGTGTACACCATGTTCCCAGTCCCCTTTTCTTCAGGCACAGAGCCTGGCTGGGGAATGCCCATTCCCCTGGACGAAGATGCCTGAGGTTCCTGTTCACAGAAGTCCCGGAAACTCAAACTGAAGAGGCCAATGCCTGGGTCTTTCCCCACCACAGGGCCATGACATAGCCAGGGGAGCCTGGGCTTAGATGTATCCTCGGGTGCCTCAAGTTTGTTATGGCTCCACCTACTTGTAGCCATATAGCTAAAAATTTTCATAGCTTTCACTGCAATTAGTTTAGATTTTACCTTGCACTGAGCATGACACTGTTCCTAATTAGAAAGTTATCCCCTGTACAAAATGCTGGTGATGTTCTGGTGAAGGCCTCGTGTGAGTCTCACAATCTCAGCCTCCTGTGAGAGTTTGTCTTGTTGCACATTACAGACAATGCAGAAAGTCCATCTCTGTAGCTGATTTTGCAGCCCACAATTTATTCTAACACTTGTCACTTTTTTTTTCAGGGTTCAATGAAGAATGTTATGAAAGTACTGCAGTAAATTATTTTTGGTACAGGAAAACTTTGAACATAACACCTGATATTGCTGAGAGTGGCACGTTACAGTGGTGGCTCATTTTGTGCTTAGCAGCTTGCTGGGCAATTGTCTACCTCTGCACCATCCGAGGAATTGAAACCACAGGAAAGGTATGGAAAGGGTAGAGAAGTGATTATCCCACACTTTGAAATCTTGCCCTCCAGATACTGAATTTTCACCACAAGGAAAGCCTTCCCCATTTGGCACACTAGCATCATTCAGTGTGCTCCTCATCCAGCAAAGTGAGAACAGCAGTACAGCTGGCTTTAAATGCTGCTTCTCTCCTTTTCCATTGCAAACACTCCCGCCCTACCAGCCTTCCCTCACACAGTTTTAAGAGCCATTTTGTTACAAATATATTCTGCAAAAGCACACCCTGCTTATTTGAGAAATGGCCATATTCATCTGTAGCTATCTGATTTAATATTATCATGATTGTATGTTGCAATAATTTAAATGGGATTTATTGAAGTTATTGCCACTAACTGTCTTGTCTGTCTTCTGGCCTCCTTACTTTAGGCAATTTATGTAACAGCAATATTTCCATACCTGGTCCTGACTATATTCCTTATTCAAGGACTCACTCTACCAGGAGCCACCGATGGTCTGATTTACCTCTTCACCCCTAATGTAAGTGTTAGAAATATTTTTCCTTTTACTCCTCCTCAGATTTCATACTGTATACTCACTTTCCAACAACTCCTGGTTTAGATGTCTATCCAAGAGCTCAGCCAAGCTCTTTTTCTGAGATGAAGAGACTCAGTATTTTAATGTATTTTCACAGGAAAAGAAGCAGCAAAGAATTTAACAGTTCAGTAGCAAGCATATCAGAAAATACTGGAAAATTAAGTATAAAAATGTTATGGGTGCCTCAGTCTTGAATGTGTGACACTGATGTACTTCACAACTACATGGGAAAGATGGGATTTCCCTGCTACAGAATTTACCAGCTTTAATCTTTAAAGAATTCATAAGGAGAATGACTGAGGAATTACACTGCAAAGTTATTTTTTTGAAGGTTGAAAGTAATTTTCTCCTGCCTCTGTTTCTTCATAGCAGGAGTTTGTCCCCTCCCCCATATCTCTTCCTAAAAGAGAGAACTGCTGGAGAACACCCCTCTCCCATTTTTCTAATCTCATATGGGCAAGAGTTCCAGATCCCTCCACATGCTGGCCATTTCAGAAGGACCTTTTCTACACCGTCCTTGGCAACATTCTCAAATGCAAAGTCAAACTGTCCACTAAGTGGTTGCTATCCACCGTAGGCTCCTCACCACTCTGCCTTGATGCTGAAAAGCTCCATGAAGTGGTGGGTGTAGAGGAGGAAAAGCAGCACCCACTGACACGTTCTCAAGCACCCACAGCAGTGCTTCAAACACAGGAGCACTGGGTTTTTCCCTTTCCTTTCCTACAACAAGAACACAGACATTAAAGAAAACATAAGCCAAGAAGCTCAGAGATACTTTATATGCCAGGATGGAAAGGGACAGGAGCAAGAGAAAGCTCATATGAGACCCCTTTTTATCCCTACTTCTGCAAGCCCAGCGGCACAGACATCCATCTAAATGCTGCCAGACCTCAAGGACAAGCTTGGTTTTTACAGGAGATCAGGACATACACTTGCATTTTTGTAGGGCCCAGAAGGGACAGTAAGAGCTTGGTGCAATGTCTTAGGGAAGAAAGCAGCTTAGACAACACAGACAGAACAGGGATTGACCTATCACCATGTCATCTCAGCTGGGCTATCAGGTTTCTCTGGAAGAGCTCAGGCATCTTTGGGACTTAGTTTGGAATGATCATGAAATGAATACAGAAAACTAGATTTATGTGTACTCACAAAGCCTGGAGATATTGCAGTGCTGAAGAGGTGCAGATCACCGTGAGAGCCAGATGGATTTGTACACTGGCAACAGAAGTCAGAATGAAAATCTACCCACAGTCAACCTGCAGCTGACGGTTAGCTGGTTTGAGGAAGCAGATCCTGGGGACATCCTTGAAAAGTCATCTGAAAATGGTTTTAGTGATGTTCTTACCTACAAATGTGGAAAAGCTGATGAAACAGCCTGGTAAGTGGTACCTGCTATCGGTGTTGCCATTGCACAGAAAGTTACTGTGAGACAGGGAGGTGGCTTTGTTAAACTAACCTATCAATTACTATGGAGAATTGTGGCACTTCAAGGACTTCAAAAGGACAGTAAGCACAGAGCTTCAACGTTGCCCTTCTCTCTTCATCCCCTTACCCTACAACTGCAGTACCAGTATTGCCTTTGCTATTACCCTATTCCCACACCTGCCGTGAGCAAACACATATTTTTCCTTTATGCTTCTCCACAGGGGATATCCCAAAGTGAGTTGTACAGGAGGGCTGTTAGGTTTTTTGGCAGACATTTACTTGGCCCACCCAGGCCACATGAGTTTACAAAACTGTAAAGCATATTTTTTTAAGTGTGTGCTGTTTTCTTCTTCTTTTCCTGTCTTTTTGCAGGAAAAGTTTTAGCAAAATAAAGTAAGAATTAGATCACCTACTGTCTGTTTCAGGTTGCTTTTAAAATAAATAAGAACAACCTTCTTGACATTCTTCCCTAACTGGAGGCAATCTTTTCCAACTTCTTTCCAACCTTGCAGTGCAGCACAAATTGTAGTTTCTCTGTAGCAGCTGCCACATCCACTATCTGGTAACTGTGACACCTCAGTGTTGTTTTTGAAAATCTACAAAAGAAAGTAATACCTAGCACAAAAAGTCCCATCTTACCCAGTTTCAACATCATAATCACCCAGCTGAATTTAATTTTCTTCCTAGGCCACAATTTTTAAAGTTTATTTGCTTTCCAAGTTTGTATTTTAGTTCTTATTAATAAGTACCACAAATAATAAAAGCATGCACATGAATTTTAATTATGTGAGACCATGGTTTTATTTTCACTCAGAAATACATGATCAGCTTTTGCTATCTGACACACTTTCACACCCTAAATTTCAGAGCAAACAATGACTACTTCTTTTCATTGACTTTCAGATGTACAGAATCTGACGATTTACTTACCTTCTCGAAGTTCTTGGTTACTTGGAAAATGAAGCTGCCAAGAAAACAAAAAAATATCCTGAAGTGACACCTGAGGGGAAAGCAGAAGTTGTACAACAATGAAGTCACACAGGAGCTGGAAAAGACTTTTGGAAAGGTTTTTGGAAAAATAAATAACCAGAAGTAGCAGAAAAAAAGATTCCATCAAACATCAGCAACAGTCTGCATGTTTCAGCTTCAGTGGGCACCTGTGTCACCTAAGGAATACAAATGTCTCCTTCTCCAGTCTCTTTCACATTTGAAAGAGCTGCAGAGACAGTAAATATTTGGAGGGTCTCTGGCAATGAACAATTCCAAGAACTTAGTTGGGCACCTGCTGCCTGCGCCCAGAACTCAGCAGCTATTTAACAAGCAGTGAGAATGGCCAAGAAAAAAAAAGGCAGCACAGGCCCCAAATCCTCCATTCACAGAGGCAATTTGTAACTTTTCCCTCTGTTTTGCAGTTATAATTTATTACTGTACATGGGCACTTAAAGCACCTTTCAAGGTACCTGGTCTGTCCAAATTGTTTCTGGTATTAAGGAGAACCAAAACAATACCTTAATGAAGTCTTGCCTTCTAAGTGCAGTATTACTTGCTTATGGCAAAACCATTACCTGTTTTTACACCAAAATTACACACCATAGGGACCCCAGTAATTCTTAATTCTGTTTCTGTCAGCATTTCACATATTCAAGAATCCAAACATCTTACCACACATGAGGGAGAATTATACTTCCTTTCCTCCTTATTCCCCTGTTCATTCATTAACATTCTGGTTGTATATCTTCATCCACATGCTTCTGGCATCAGCACATTTTTTCTGCTGAAGATATGCTTATAAAATCTGTATGGCACATAAATACAAAATAACATTTTTAATAGTTTGCTGAAGATCAGATAATGACATTGCCATGGCACGCTTGCCCGCCCATTATCTTTTCAAGCTTGGGGGTTGATCAGTATCTCCTGGAGTCAATAAATGCACTGCACCTAGAACCAGCCCAAACGATCTCCAGACTCATTTGCCAAAGTTCCCAGTCAGAAAGCCAGACTCCCAGGAGTCGCATCTGTCAGCACCAACTGACTTGGCAGCTCTTAATCAAAGTGTGAAGGCCACACAGCCATGTGAATGCCAAGGTTCTGCACTGCAACGGCACCTGCACAAGGGCCTGCCAGAGAGCACTCTGCCATTGGAGGATCATGGCTATGATCTTTCAAAATAAACCTCTAGAAGGGTTTGCCTTTGCTGAAGCATTTCAGGCAGCAGTGGTCCCACGTGTCTGCTTGCTGTGTGGTGTTGCACAAAAGGTGACACCAGTTCTGCTGGGGTCACACTGGTAATCCCTGTGGAGAGAGCGCCTGCAGTAATGGCACCGCCTGCATCCATCCCCACTGAGGTGGACCCATTATTATTTTAACTCTCCAAGCTCAGGCCAGCTTCAGAGAAACCCAAAATGCTATAAGGGGTTCTTTTGGGATATGTACCTCTCATCCCTCCAGATGTTCCCAGTCATGGACTAGGATCACTACCACGGGCTCAGAGACACAAAACACATAAGCTGTCCTGCATGACTGGGATGCAGATTTGACTCAGACTGCTGTTAAACAAAGTGAAATACTCTACAGACCCAGTATTACTTTTGAACTATTTGGCTTTCAAAACATTCTTAACATTTCTGTTCTCCCTCCCTGATAATGGATCAGAAAGCAACTCGCCTGGTAGGGCATGAATATAACACAGCACTTTGTCGTTTCTGCAGGAAAGCAATATTTATTGATCGCATTTACATTTTGCACATTATTTATATTTTATCTCTTTTTTTATCGATCTCAATGGCAAGATTCCTTAGTGCAGCTATTTAAAACTGCTTAACATTCTCTGTAATCCAACAATCATTGCTTTTTAACTTCCTGTATGACCTGGCCCTTACATCAAAATTCAAATCACTATCAGTTTCTCCTTTTTTCTTTTATTTCCTATGCTGCCCTTTTATCTTTTATTGCTGTTTTCACAGCACTTTGAATTTCAGATGCTGTTTTTAATGAATGTTCTTTTTGTCTGCTTGGGCTTTTAGCTGTTTTTATTGAATTATTTTTTAAACAAATTTCAAAAGCTATGGAATCACTTTCTGTCTTAAAACAATTAAGGCTTAGTATTTACTTATATATCTTTAGGAAGATAATATTCTTTAACTGTAGGTTACCAAGTATGTGAAGTAAATAAAAGGAAGAAATTGAGGAAAAATGTAATGTATTGTCCCTATTGTGTTTCTGGTGCCTATCATCTAAAAAAACCCACAATTTTATCATCAGACAGAAGAGGTGTACAATAAAAAAGATACTATAATTGTTGCATACATTTAAATAGCCTCGATATCCTTGAAAACACCTGTTTTACTGACCTGTTTAGTAGCTATTTCCATTTTCAGAGTTTTTAGATGGCAACACCGCTGGAAATTTCAGAAGTGCAGTAAGAGATGAGCTATGAGAACTGCAAGAAAAAAGGAAATTTTAATTTAAGCCTAATACATGCATTTTTTCCAATTATTTCAGCTGAACACTTTGAAAAATCCCCGTGTATGGCTCGATGCAGCTACACAGATTTTCTTCTCTCTCTCTTTGGCTTTTGGGGGGCTTATTGCATTTGCGAGCTACAATCCAACAAAGTGAGTACAGCTACAACCTTTATTAGCTGGCTAAATTCTTGTTGCATTTTGTGCAATTTCTTTAAATTTTCAAAACTGTTTCCTTAATTTTTCTAAAGGATCTGTCTTTCTAAATGGCCAAGAAGATTTTCTAACAGAAGCAGGGAGGGGAGGGAGGGAGAGAAGAAATCTAAAAGTAAAAACAACAAAAAAAAATGTTTGCAGAAATAACTGAATCACAGATAAAAGAACCTGCCTTTTTTAAATCGCTTCACTTGTTTGAATGCTATCTCTAGAAATGACTGTGAAAAGGATGCTGTGACAGTAGCAATTGTGAACAGCATGACATCCCTCTACGCTTCCATCCCAGTCTNNNNTCTACGCTTCCATCCCAGTCTTTTCTGTTTTGGGGTTTAAAGCAACCACAGCCTACTGGGACTGCTTGGACAGGTGAGAAAGCTGTGTTCCCAAAGTGAGACTGTGGTTTCAATGCCTAAACAGATAATGTGACAATGTGTTATTTGAAAAACATGCATTTAGAGAATTTATTTTCATTAGAAAGGAAAAGCATGTGTATGGAAAAGTTTACTGCAAAAGTATAAGGTTCTGTGGCACTGAGTCAAGGATGATAATCTGTAAGAAGCAAGACAAATTATAGAACAACCTATTTCAAGTAGTGCATCAAGGTTTGCACCTTACTCTCAGGCTAGTATTTGAAGTAGTAAGAAAACACCACCTTTTTCTATTTCACCAGATTCACTAAGTTATTTAACACAAATAGTGGAAATGGTCTGGAGACCTGGTAAAACAAAAACGTTTTAGAGACTGCATCTGCATCAACTACTCAGAGTTTTTGTCTGAAAGGGACAACATTAAATAGTCTGAATATTTTCTACTATTTTATATATAAGCTGTCAATTCATATTTTCTTTTATATGGTAACTAACAGCACAGAAAGTAAACAGAACTTTCGAGTAACATCTGAATGCACGGCATAGCATTTCCAGCCACATCCTCTGCAAACTTTTAAACTAATGATATGTTGGCTTCTCTGGCAGGAACATTATCAGTATCATCGATGAATTTGATCTTCCAGAAGAAAGCATCATGCGACAGAACTATACATCCTGGGTTAGTTTTCTGAATTCATCATATCCAGAAAAAATTGCTGGACTCAAACTGAAAAGCTGCGATCTTCAAGAATTTCTTGATCAGGTACCATAACTGATATCAACAGGTAATCCTTAAAGTTATGTACAATGGTTGGTATCTCTTTTTTCCCTTCTAAGTACATGTTCTCTGCTCTACATGCAACGATGTATTACACATAATCCTGAAAGAAATGATTTTTTCAACATTTGAAATAACAATACTGCTGTAAGATAGTCTGAATGTATAGCTGTCTGTTGTGGCAAACAAAATTACACATTATTATCACAAGACTAATCTTTCAGGGTGCTCCCGCCAGAAGTCTACCATGGACACTAGATTCAGTCCTAGTTTGGTTCACAGAAGCAAGCGTAACAGGGGGAACACATATAGAGGAAAGATTATAGAAGAAGGATGCTGAATGGGAATTTCCTAAATCTGTATTTAGGAAAGTATAAAAAAATGTATTACAATGTACACTGTTCAACACCAAAATATATCATGATCGTCCTGCTCTCCTTATTTTCCAACCCTCCTTAAACATATCCCCTACCATTAAACACAGGTATTTCTTCTCTGTTTACCTGTCCTACCTCATTCCACTTGCTCCAGTGATCCTGTTTGGCACAGCCAGAGTGTGCTAGTGCATGACACACTTACCACACAGTGAAGGTAAAGCAGGCTATTTTACTCACATGATGAAGTCCAAGGACAACATTCCAGCCCTGGCACAAGTCAGATTCTCTTGTCTCACTTCTTCTGATGGCACCCATTTCTGATTTACAGTTTGAAATATTTTACTTCCAAATGATAGCACCATTAGCATTTTTCAATGCTTAGATTTAAATATCCACGTCCTTGGGAGACTAAATCAAAAGAAATTTAGTTGAAATTGGTTTTTTCCCTATTAGTCTTTTCTGCCTTGGCAATTATGGGGGGTTTTGTGATCAATGATTCACCAATTCTCTCGGTGTTAAGAGTGATAATCATATCCTTATTTACACCTCTTTCTTTCCAGCAGCTACTACACCATAGATTTTTAAAAACACATTTAAGATGGCATTAGCAAAGGAATTGCTATTACAATTACAACTCTCCCATCTGCTTTACTCTGGACCCATCTCTCTGCGCAGGCTAAAATTCTGCTCTATGACTGTCTAGATATCTGTAGTAGAACATTTAAAATTAAACTCCTCACTGCCCATTTTCTCAACAGCTGGCTGCCACAGAGGCCAAAGGCTGACCAGCACCCTTGGCTCCAGAGAAGGACAGCAGCATGTTATAATTATTTTATGCACAAGAAATGACATTGTAATGTGTATTTTTATCTATCTGTTTGTGAATTCTGCAGAGTGTCTCAGGAACTGGCTTGGCTTTCATCGTTTTCACCCAAGCTATCATCCTCATGCCCGGCTCCCAGGCCTGGGCCATCCTGTTTTTCATAATGTTGTTCAGCTTGGGCCTTTCTTCGATGTTTGGAAACATTGAGGGTGTCTTCACTCCTCTTCTAGAACTTCAAATTATACCTAAATCAGTGCCTAAAGAGCTACTATCTGGTAAGGTATTTGCTTTGTTCAAAGAAGGTGGCTTCCTTATACATGCACAAACTACTAACTGCTTAATTAATATCATAGAGGAATTAATAATTTGTACTATTAATTCAGCTTAATCTCACAGTGTAAGTAAGGGCAGTGGATTGTGCTTGCAGAAGATAAGCAGAGAGATGAGGTAGCAGTTACGGCAGAAGCTGTCAGGAGACAATATTACATTGCCTTTGCCAGTTTTTTTTCTTAGTTTGCAAGTTAAGCTGTTTCAGTCTGAGAAAGCTTGTTAAATTGCTATTCCTGGAGTCAAGTTCACTCTGAGCTGTTGCAGACATCAGGAAAAGCGTTGTCTTCCCTTAAGCCTTGGCACTGATACAAATCACTTTAAGGCACCCAGTGACATCAGCTGATCTGCCACGAACACCTGCACTTGAACTTACCACTGTAAGAGAGGTCATTCACCCCTATTTCATCCAGGTTTATTCTGCTACAAATCGTTTCACATTTACTATGAACATGTCAGAGTAGAAAATCACCACTGGAAAAATCATGAATGAAAGTGTGTGATCCTGTTCTGGCACCAAAACCGCAATCTTTTCAACCAGAGACAGTTACTGAACCAAACCTGCTCCTTAAGAACCAGACTCGATGAGAGTCTCAGAGATCTTACTGTGAAACTGGTCCAGAAATACTGGTCTAGAAAAATCTCTGGCAGTTGCAAGTAATGGTTTAATATTTCTCCAATGTGCCCTTTCAAATTCTTATGGCAAATATTGCCGTCATGCCT